>CM047587.1:39982033-40083535 GCA_026184515.1 Peronosclerospora sorghi | reverse complement strand
GCTCCGACTGGGTTCCGCTCGTTGTTAGTTCTGAAGATGGCAAGGACGAATACACTAAGCATAGTGGAGCGCATGATGGGTATTAGAAACGCCCTGTACGAGCTGAATCATGAGTACTGAGTTTTCATTCCTTTTCATCACATCTGATCCTACAAATCACCTGCACGACCACCTTCTTTGACAATTGATCGGCTGTTGCTTCTTCAACAACATTTAATAGGAAATACTGTAGATCTTGCAGTTGCTATGGGCCCCATCTTTGATTTACACTTGCACTTGTCATTTTCGCTTTTGCTCTGCACCACTCACTTACACTCGAACATCCACTCATCTAAGTCACATGGAGCTTCTCGTTGTGTTCCTCTTCGTCGCATCAACTCTTTTACTGAGTGTGGACCTCGCGTTGGCCTCCGTGGAGTCCAATCAAACCAACGGCTTTGGATTTCAAAGGAATTTGAGACCTGAGAGTAACAGAGCGCAGCCCTTGACAACAGATGCTTTTAAACCATGGCTTGAGAAATATCGGCGGGTATTTTCTTACGATGATTTTCTAGTCCCTGTACGCAAATTTTTCAAGGAGAACGTGGATAAAGAGAAACTGAGTAGAAAGAGAAAGAGATCAGATGGACAACAAGGGCAAACGGTCAGCATCAGGGATGACAGACTTGGTTATTTGGCATCACATGAATTTGGGAAAGTGCTTTCTGGTCTGGTTCCAAAAGAAAACGAACTATGGACTAGCATTGGCTACTACCTAGCAGTGCTAGAACTCGCTGATCGCTCTACTCTGGAAGCGGCGTCTGTAATCAACAAGCTGATGAAGAGGGATCAAGAGTTTGCCGCGAAAATAGAACTTGGGCAATTTTTTTTGTGGGCTGAAGTTCCTGTTACTGTTAGGGAAGCTGATAAACAGATTATGAAATCTCGTGGTAAGGACGTTCAGTGGTGTGGACAAGTACTTCTGCGATATTCGGAATATCTGAAGTCAAAAAAAACTGACTTCCCCTCGCCGCCGGAAGAGACTAAAGTTTAGGAAGATCGACTGGAATAGGTGAGCATTTTTGTCTACGGCATGATCCAAGGACTTTAGCAGACTACAAGTAACACATGGTATCAGATCTCGCAACTGTGTCAAGAAACCTATCGCACGACTCAAGTCTTAGGCTAGTGGTCGAGTTCTTTTAATACACTCTTTTATACTTTACTAATTGAGGTCCTATTCTGCAGTGAGACTTATCATATTGCAACATCGTATTCGCCGCTTTACCTTCTGTACAGAATACTGGAGCTGGTTTCAGGATTCAACTAATCCTGTTGTATCGAAACCACTGAACGAAGGGCAACCAACTGACAACTATATGTCTCCTCCTTCAACTCGTGTGCTTGCAGTCTCGAGAACATTCAGCTTGTCAATGGGTCTGGTACATGATCGATTGTAGTTTGTTTTACTTGGATGACGCGACGAATATCGCTTTGTGCTGGATGCGTTTTAGATGAGACCTAGTCGATCAGCGGCCGTCGACGTCTGTACAGGAAAAAGTATTACTCACAACGTTTTTGGCAAAAATAGTCTACTTATTTTAATTATTAAAATTAGGTAGGACTATTTGTTTTGGTTAGCAATTTGCATTTCGTACTTTTAGTTGTTAAAAATACGGTACGCGTACTCGGTTCTGAGTACACCTATTTTTGCACTGATAAGTAATGTAGTTACACAACAGCTGTTAGAAGTTTACTAGTGAGTGAGTGACAAGGTGAGGTATATGTAAGTACGCGTACGACTTAGTATATCCTGTCGACAGGCAACAAAGTTACCGTGGCGATTATAACTTTAAATATTTCAAATGACTTGTCTTCGGACAGCCGCGCGCCGTCGCGCAAAGTCTCGCTTCGTTATGACCAGGTTTCGTGGTGTCAGCGCGGGTCCCTGGGGTTCGTGGAGTTCTGCTTGAGAGGTCTCTAGCCAATGGTTGACATCATTGTCGAGGAATGCTGCAGCCTCCTTCACCATACCTGCCTCCCCGTCAGCGTGCACTTGAGTTGAGGCTTCGGTGTCCATAGCAATATTTGCCACTCGATCCGCTATTTTGTTGTATGCGCGATAGTGATGTCCCCAGCTGGCGACACCGATATCTTCAGCAAGTACTCTTGCCTCTCGAAATAGGAGCGCCGGGTGAGGCTTGCGTGGTGGGTGATGCGTACGGAGTTGCGAAAGCACGAGCGCGCTGCGCCCCACGACATGCAGAGGTGAATAGCCACTAGTCTTCGCTTGTCTAAACCCGTGAACGAGCCCCCAATATTCAGCTACGATTTTCGTGGTCTTTGAACAACCGTAAGCCATACTCGATACCCACAGGACGCAAGCTGCATGCGTCTGCATGTGAAGTTGGACAATGACGGATCCTGCTCCACCCGGTCCAGGACTTTCTCGTGATCCCCCATCGAAGAAAAGCAAGTAGAACAAGCCAGAAGGATTGTTGATCGGCAACGCTCCCAAGGGAGGTGGATTATCAAATCAGATGACGGTATCAGCAAGCGCCGACCGTACTCGAGCAAACAGGAGTCCGTCGTCACCCATGTCCGGCTGGTAAGTTGATCTTCGGAACCGTGAAACCACTCGTCGAAATTGTGTCCTGGATCGTGCGTTGTGTACTTCTTATGTCAGAGATGCGTCTTCCAAGCGGCGGAGACGCTCAACCCAGATGGAATGTAGTGTCGTGGAAACGAGAAAACGCGAGAGCTCACGTGTTGCGGGAAAGACCGCATCCTCCGCTCGAGACACATCAACGCCGGGTCCTATAGCTTGTTTGATGGCATCCCACGCATAACTCGGAGTAGCGGGAAGGTCCATGCCAAACACCCAGACGTGAAGATTTGCCTCCCTCAAGTCTCCAAGCTGTCGCCACCGTTCAAGTAGATAATCCCAATGGCGCCGAGCACTTGGGCAATCCCAGAATACATGATCAGCCATGACCGGAGTGGAAGTCGGACACGCTGGGTCGGGGCAAGATAGATCCTGGCTAGCCCAATTCTAGAGCGGGAAGCTGTTACTATTCGGACGTCTGCGCGTTCGTCGGGAAGGAAGCTCGTATCTTTCGGATGTCTCTCCATTCGATCAGAGATGTCCCTGCTGCAATCACTTGGAAGTACGGTTTTGTCATTCGTTCTTCGCGAATGTGTTTGCCTTCCTCACCGCGTCTGCGAGCGATTAACTGTTTCAGTTTTCTTCGTTGTGGCCTCCATCGTCGACGGCCAGCCCATAGGTGTACTACGCGCGTGATCAATGTATGCGCGCCAAAGTGGACAGTAGATCCACTGTCCAGACACGCGGCGGCATCGAAAGTAGACATCGATGAGACCGGAGCCACTTTGCCCATCATACCCGTATCGAAATGCGATATCAATGTACCGTCATGGCCGAGGAGCCATTCATGATGCTGGTGGACCTTTGTAGAGTAAGCTATCAACGCTCCTGACTCAACTGACCGGTAGGATAGTGCTGGAAAATTGTATAGAAGATCAACGCAGAAGGTCCCAAAGTGCCGACGCTTTGCCATTGAGTGAGTAGCCATGTTGCACTTGGGCAAAAACCGAATGATACCACTCTGAGTAGGCTCCCAGCTCGGTATATCGCCAAGATACTTGGACTCCTGCGCAAAATCTGCCCCAAGGTGTACGTACACCTTGCCTCTGCGGTACCTCAGCCACGACATGTCTGTCATCGTCACGTGTACTATCCACCTCTGCTCAAATCGACCTGATGTCGCTACTTCCTCTCGCATCCCGGACCGTATCCTTTCGTCAAGCAAACGACGGACATCAATTGTAACACTTCCGTCTTCATTGTATTCGACCACGGCTCTCGGTCCAAAAGAGACGGCCCTCCGGCAGACCTCCGTGACCTCTCCTTGGCGTGCATGGAGATTAGCTGAAAGCCCGACAATTTTAAATCCGGTTAGCCAAAGCGTCGCTTGGAGTCTAGGCTTCTGGTTTTGGGCCTAACATGGCGTGATGTAAGACGAGCTCGAGTCGGTAGATCCCCATAAGAAATCACCGAACAGCAAATCTCTCGACGAAAATGTAGCTTCCCACTGTCCAACAGCGGTCGCCGCCATTGTCATCAGTTTCGTTCGAATACACCGTACCGATAATCCATCTTGCTGTATCGGTAGTGAGGCCATACCGGAGGGGACCCACGGTCGAGACCTCCTTCCATCACGGATACCCCAGAAAAAGTACATAATCAAGACCTGCAACCGATTTACTATGGCGGGACGTGGCCAGCAGTGCCGTGCTAAGTAGGTAATTTTCGGCACTGCGATGGCGCTAGCAAGTCGAGATCTTTGTTCCACCGTGTGAGTCTTTTTTCGGGATAGTACACCATAGGGAACGTATGCATTTAGACCAATTGGTACTTATCGCATCGTGTTTACCCACCAGTACATCAGGGTATCTGCAGGAATCGGTTAAGGACAGCAAGTTGAGGCCACATGTGTCCAAAGGCAGCGATGATCCGCCTGGGTCCAGCTCAATGATCATAGACTTGGTCGATTCGTCAACAGCCCTGAAACAGCCGAAAAATCATCGAGAATCGTAACAACATGCACAACCGCAGACCGATCGCGCAGGTATACCGCCGTGTCATCAGCGTTGCCCGAAACGTTGAAGTCAGTGTTTTTTCCTCCAGATGTAAGAGGTACCCCGCGAATGTCATCCCTCTCTTGAATCACCCGATAGATACTATCCAAGGTGAGTATAAAATGAAGGGGGCAAGCAAGAAGGCACCCTTGCCGTACGCCACAGTGAACTTCACGTCGACTTGAACGGTACCCATTCACAACAAATTGACAAGTCGTATCGCGGTGTAACGCCGCTACAATTGATACAAATTTGAGCGAGAATATAAGCCAGGTCAGCACCGAAAGTAGAAACGGACGTTGCAACGTGTCATATGCCTTAGCAAAATCCATAAGAAGAACAATGGCTCCGTGTAGAGCGCGGTCAGCACTTGCCGCTTTGCGTACCGCCGAAAAAATGTCAAGAGCTGTATGAATCGACCGTTGCGGGACAAAACCAACTTGAGCTGGCAGAACGATACGCGACAGCATCGGCCGCACCCGGAACGAAAGGATCTTTTTAAACAACTTGTAGTCGCTGTTGAGCAATGCGATCGGTCGATGATCAAGCGGCAAGGCGGAAGCAGCCGTTTTCTTCATACACGGAATGTTTGTTTCGCCAAAAGACGCCGGCAACACGCTGCATTCCAGCCATCTAGTGTAAAGTGTTGCGAGAATTGGTGCGAGAGCGTCTGCGTAATCGCGGTAATGTTGCTAATTTCATCCGGTCCCGCAGCTTTCCCACGTTTTAGCCTCTTCAAAGCCGCACTCACATCGTCTGGACATATGGCTGACGTTACAGTAGAGTCATCAACCCATTCCGGACGAGAGGATCGTTCTATAAATGCCACTGTGGTATCTGGACGATCAAAACAATGAGTCATAAGATGTCTCCAGCTGTCTGCCATTTCCTCGGACAACTCCTGCGACCTATTTTGCCCGCATGTAGCTTGGCCACCCAACGAAACGATGGTGCTGTCCTGAAATTTTGTAGACACCCGCGCGTAGAAACAACGATAAGTCTCGCCTGGAGAGTACGTGTGCTGGACAAGAAGTTGATCTTCCTTGGTCCTTTGCCATAATCGTCTACAATCCGCAACGTGTCGCCGAAGTGCCGCAGGAGTGTTGGTGGGGATCGGTTGGTCACATACCGCTTGAGTACACGCCATTGAGGTAACCTCTGAGCGCGCCTCCGACAGCGCCGTATTCAGACGGACATAGAGGAGCTTCATCCTCTGTCTGTAGCTGCGTGTCAAACCTTGGAGGGATGTCTTGGTAGTCGCCAAAAGAAATTTGCGTAACCTGATCTTCCATCCATCCCACCAGTCGGCCAATCGTCGGGCTGTACGAGCGTCTGACGTCGGAACAGAACTGGACTTGTCAACTTCAACCTGTGTCACCTTAATGGCTGCCAGAATGGCGCTTGGCGCGATCGTTTTTGCACAGATAGGGACTGGATATACCCGCCGTGGCTTAAGCAAGCGCACAACATGTCGTGGCGCCCCAATCAGTATACTGATTACATTGTGGTCAGCTGCTGGGCCAGTTACAGACTGTTCCACGTCTCGGATCCAATCAGCATGAATAGTGCTCACATACCACAGATCCAGTCGAAACCTTGCCGATCCACCACCAGGTAAGGTGTAGAAATAACTGTGCGCCGCCGCATGAAAGGCTTATATGGCCCTCTCTTCTTCCACTCGCTCCATGTCATCCTCGAGAACATCGCAAAGGTGTGTCCACTCAAGAAGCCTTCGTAGTGCCACGGAATCATGTCTACCGGGAGGTGAGACATAGGAACGGTCAAGTCGAGGCACCAACGTGCAGTTGAAATCTCCACCCACGATCAGAGGTCCGTCGTGTTCCAGCAGGTGATGTCGAAGCATCTCAAAAAACGTCTCCCGTTCAGCCTTACCACTCGGGGAATATACGTTGACAACGAGAACTGTTTCACCTCGAATAGTAATACGAACAGCCATCCATTTCGCTGTCCTGTGTGCATCATGACACGGTTCCATTCAGTAATCGACGAGTATTAGTTTAGTAAAAACGCAACCCCACCACGCGCTTCGTCTGAATCGGTCCATAGTGTGCGTCCGGGTTTGTCCACGAATCCCCATGTGGAGTTGTACAACTTGTTTAAGATTGCTCCTTCACCAACCTAGACCCGCGTTTCTTGCAATAGAACCAAGTCGATGGATCCTCGCGATCCTCTCTGCCTAAAATGGCCAAACCATTTTCCACACCTTTCTGGATATTTGGGGAGTCCCGCGACGTTTTGCGAATGGATACCGATGCTGTTTTCGCTCGGCCTGTGAGAAGTCTTCAACATGCGCCTACAACGATCTTGAGGTGAGCAAGCCGTTGGAGGGAGAACGGGGGGAAACTCAACCGTGGCAGACAAACGATGTTGCCCTAGAGGATTTGGAGAAGAGGGACTTGGATTCTCATCCCCTGTCGAAGAAGTCCTTTGCACAGCCGATGAGCCCTTAGTTTTTTTGAGGGTCCAGCATTTGATCATCGCGGGCGATAAGGTCAAGTGCCGGCTTCCAGTTAGCAGGCTTGCATAGAATGCCGCTGAAAGCTGCGCGCATCTCTTCGGAGTAGTGGTATAGTACCGCTTTTGACTGTGGCATCACCATCTTTGTCTCATCTATGACAGGAGAAAGCTTTGGTAGTAACACACACAGGACATTGAGGACGCCCCAATGATCCAAATTCCGACAGCGGTTTCTAAACAGTCGCGCACAGCATCTCCGGCTGTAGTCTATTGAACTTTCTCCAGCGTTGTATGCTGTCCGTCGTCTTCCACCGAATATTTCCAGACTGACCGTCTGCCGTTGTAGCCCATCCCGAACAGCTCTCGCATCTCCTTATCGGCGTGGGTTGTATGTTGTCGTATCACATCCAGTTGGGACTCGCTGTTGATCGAATGTCCAAAGGGTCGAAGGTTATCCCTCGACATCGAGGCGAGGTAAGCCACCGGGTACGGCAGTGCACTGACAAGCGTCGCCATTTCCAACGCACACGCAGTAATCCACGATGATTGGTCCTTCGGACCAACAGGAAATGTAGCAGGTGCCTCCGTTCCCACTTTACGCTCGGACACCCACTTCCGAGTTGAAGCGGTGTTTGACAAAATTTGTTTCTTGCTCTCCGGCGCTGTGGCGCTGCTACTGCAGCGGAGGCAGATTCAAGAACTTTACGCACCCTGGTTGACCGTAAAGTCTGTTCGTGAGGATCTTCAGTGCGGATAAGATCCCTCGGGGATCTGATTGTCTCTTGGATATTTATTGTCTCCTGAGCTCCACTGTGTCGTGTCTAGCGATCGCAGGTGGCCATGGTTGGATCATCTATGGTTTCTGAAGAGAACTTAATCTCGTCTTCAATTGCCTTCGCTAGCTCCGCTGGAATAGGAACACTAGCGGCACATGGGGGGGGGGGCGTTACAGCCCCTCCGCCAAAGATCATTCATTCTCAGAGTAGTCCCAAACGTTAAAGTGATGTCCGCCATAGTTACGTCGATATCAAGAAAGGTCACTGTGTCCTGGTCCTGAGAGTTTGTCGGTGGAATGTCCAATGGAGCCGGAACAGATGGTACCACCCCAGAAGACACTGCACTAGGTGCGTCCTTTGATGTCACGCTAGGCATACCACGCTTGCGACGCACATACGACGACAACAATCGATGATTCGTTGCACTACTCCTCTCCCCGAATTTTCTCTGCTGTAACAGCAGACATCTCGCACGGCGCTGAGGTCTTGCGCTTGACAGCGGCCTCGAGCTCGGGAGGACCTTTTGGAGTAATCTTGGCCAGATGGCGAGACAGTACTTGTAATTTGTTCGTGGCATTATCTGCTGCTGTCTTCGCTCGGTTAGCATCTGCACCAGCGGTGCGATATGCTTACTCCAACTTCGGCAATTCTCCGTCAGAGTCATTGACAGCAGTATGTTGGTAAAGACCTGAAGCTTCACGATCAATAGCCAACTCCAGCGCTCGAGCGTGAGTCTTGAAATAGAAGGTCTTCTTGTTTTCGGCGTCGATCTTCTTCTCCGCGGCGGTGGAAGTCAGTATTTCAGCTGTACGTCGTGCGTCCAACACTTGAGATTTAGCAGCCGCTAAAGGCTTATCCTTGCATTGTAGCACAGCTTTTTCGGAAACAGCAGAAGGTTCCGCTGCCTGCTCTGCCGTGGATGCAGCGCGATAACATCCAATGACTTGGTCATGTTCGGCAATCGCTTGTGCACGCTGTTTATCCGCCTTGGTAGCAGCAGCTGATGTCATGGAAGTTTTGGTGGAGGGTTCATTTGTGTTTGTAGCCATTGTTGCTTTGTTCAAAGCAGTTGTTCTGGTATGCACTTCGCCTGATTTCGTTGTGTTCTTCTTGGCGGAAGTTGCCGCCGTGCTGGTCATTGCATTGCTAGCTTTGTTAGTTCATTCGTCCGCTTTAGACTGCGTGCGACGAGGCGGTGCATCGGTAGAAGGTGCCGTCTGAGTAGATGACGCTGCGCTGGGACGCGAGACCAGATTTTTCTTGTTCGCACCTGGGTCAAACCACCCGGCGGAGGTAGGACCAGCTGCGTGTGCGGCTTTCCGCTTATCGCGAGCTGATCACTGGATGAAGAGGGGGATGCATCATCCCTTGGCTCGTCTCTTGGAGAAGACTGGGGCACCTTGGCCAACAGTGGTGCCTTGCAAGCATCCGTCTTCAGCTTGGCGGTGTTCTCTGCCAGCGTCTCTGCCTGCCCAGCGACATGTTGCAGGCGCAAAGACACATCAAGGTGCTTGAAAGTCAAGACACTGACTTTCTTTGCCACTTGGTGCGTCCCAGTGAACATGCAATGGTGCTCGGACAAAAGAGCGCCCTTGAGAGCTACGCATTTCGCACTTAAATGGCACGGCGAATAACACGAAAAACACGGGACGCGTTGAAAATGTCGATGATGATGCAGGATCAACGTCGTGTCAGTCGTTTGAATGTGCGTCACCAGATTTAGTTCTTCGGGGTAAGTAGCGGAATCAAACGTAGCGACGAAAAAATTGGAATCGTACGCTTCTTATGCATTTAGGTTCCCTCGAACCACCTACGTCACCGATCATGACACACTCGACGATGAAATTGATTGAATTGTACCCGCGGTCACGCCATGAACCAAGATTCTCACTTGGTACTGCAACATGGTGCGAGTAGACGTATCATTTAATGTAGATGTCGTAGCAATGTCATCCCTCTCCAGAGTTGATGGACACAAGAGATGAAGGCGAGTACCTCGAAAGGATACGCACTTTGCATGCCAGCTTGCCGCAGTTGCCTGGCCCGGCAGACAAACGTGAGGCGTCTTGTGCTCGATCGTAGCAAGTTCGCTTCGCTCCCTTAACTAGCTCCCGACTCAATGGATCGGAAGCCGTCTCCCCTGTGCGGTGTTTTAGCAGTTGCAAGGGCAACGTTTTCTCCGCAATATGTTGAGGCATTCGGACGGAATGTGGAACGACCGCAATGAACTTTCCTTTCAGGTATTCTTTGAAGAAATCCAGCATCACAACCCGCGTAGCTCTCGAGTGCGTGCATAATAGAAATCCGGGCGGCGACGGGAATACAATGCCACCCATCATCCATGCTGCAAGCGCCTCCTCCTCAAGTGTAATCATTGGAGGCAAATCATCATCTGCCTTGTCGATCCATCGTCTCATGGCAGTTCTCACCAGTACAGCACGTCGGTCTTGTGGTCCTCTAACACCCGTCGGAGGCGAGGTGGTGCGGTCGGCGGTGTCGTTCCGGTCGCCGTTGTTGTTTCTTCCGCCAGGTCCGTTGGGTGGGAGGGCTCCGTTAGGAGCGAGGACTCCATCAGGTACGCCGGGTCCATTAGGTGCGCTGGAGCCATGGAGGTGGTCGAAGCCGTTGACCCCAGCCGCGAAGGAGACCCGCCCAGCCGCCGATGGCCCGGGACCAGGCCCGTGCTTCCCCTGCATAAGTGCATCTTGTTTCACAGGAAGTGGGGGGAGGGCATCGCCCAGCAGCACATTGCCGTCGCCAGTGTTCATCTGTAGTGAAGTCACCCTTCCACGTGTCACAATTTGGTTCATTTGCGTACTTAGTCGCAAATCAGGAAGTGTTAGAAGTTTACTATAGCTTCAACAAAGCTAATCACTTCTCAATACACATTCCATTGAACAAGTCCTTGATTCAGTCAACTTCATCTACATACTACGATCTGTCTACCTGTGTCATTTTCCCAGACTATCTATAATTGACTGTGGAGATATTGACTTAAGACGATTTGGATATATTAGTGTCAACGAACATCTACGACTCGGAGTTTTCTACTATTCTGCGCAGGTATGGAAGGAAACATCTTTCAACAGGTTAAGCGCCCAAAGGGTCATGATGTTTCCAGAATGACGGCTCCCAGGAAGAAAAACCGGCTGCATTTGGCGCCGAAGGAATGAAGATTTTGGAAATGTTCCAAAAACTTTGCGACCGCATGGACAAACTCGAAAGTACAAGTGTTCAGCAGGATGCGAACAGTTTCGGCTTTAATAATTCGATTCGTTTAGGTACACGCACGCGGTTGGCATAGCTCGATAGCACGCCCGATAAGAAGCCCCAAGCTCATCCCAATTTCAACAACCATAATTATGGTATGGGTACACAAATGGAGAATTGACCTCCTGTGTTTAAGACGCCCTCCTCTAAGGAGTGTTAGCTGTCAATCAAAATTTCGATGTAACTGAGGTGTATCGCGGACTTCGAACTGGCTTAAAGGACTGGGGCACGATATTCAGTCGACAAATATCGATAGCTGAATCGGCCTGGTGTTACTTTTGGAGTGAATATATTAAGGTCGATCTATTAGGTCACTACCTCGGCGGTACTGCCGAACGGTACTATAATCGTTAGGTTGACTCGTGGTGGAACGAGTCACCAACCCTAGCGCACCATATGAACAACATGCTGAATGCGTTTCATACATCCCTCACCTCTTCAAAAGAGATGAAGATGTTCACCAGTCGCAAGTCCCAAGCGTTCATGGAACGAACATTCTCTTTACTTGGTTGCGATTTGTGAAGCGGTTGGTGGAAGTGAACTACTTGTTTTGGATAACACGGTTCACTATGCATCGCCGGAATTGAAGACCATACTCATGGAAAAATATGATCACACTCGATCAGATTTTTTACGCCATGCTGAAGAATTATGTCACTTTTCACAAGCAGTTGAGGGCGAGATACAAGTGCAAAGGCATTTAATGCTGAAGCTTTCAATTTGGTCGAAGAAAAAAAGTGATCAAGTGCCACGGCTGCAGAAAAGTTGGTCACATTAGACCAAAATCTCCGAACAAGCCGGACAAAAATGTGGATTTCTCGCTTACTATCACGAATTTTACGCCGAAAACTGGATGCAGCACTTGTATTCTTGATCGCGGTGCCAGTATGCATCTGGTTAACGACCGAAAATACTTGCGTAATAGTGAGGCAGTTGACGGCACGTGTTTTCAGGCTGATGGAAAACAGCTGGAAATTTCGTTAAATGGCTGGATATTGATCCAAGTCTTAGCAAGTGTCAAACCGAAGACTATTCTAGTGGATAATGTTTACTTTGTCGAGAATTTGGCAAAAACATCTTTTCCTATGGTCTTTTGGAGGAGAAGGGGGTGTGAAATGGCATATGTCAATGGGAACCGCATTTTGTTGCACACATCCACCCGTTCTCAAATTTTCGACATTAAAATACCAACAAGGTCTTGACTGTCAACGTATCTGTAATTATTGATAACGAGACAAGTTTTCCGGCCGTTATGGCAATCGTGGAGTAAAACGATACGAAATCGGTCCTGAAAATTGGATCTCCAAAAAGGGTCGTTGATGCATTTTCATGTTAGACTCAGACATCTAAATTACGATGCCATCGAGCGATTGGCTAGAAGTTCCTCGAGTAGCATCAAATTGACGGATCGCAAAAGGACAAATTGTCTGACCTGTTCCAGGAAAGCATACTAAAAATCCTAGATCCGTAAAAGACAGTGGAACTAATTCATCAATTAATCGAATTGGTGGAGTTATATGCTCTGATCTTAAAGGGACGATTACCCCCAAAGACCGACTAGGAAACAGATACATAATAAACTTTGTTGATCACAAATATATCTCTTTCTGTGTTTTCTTAGCCAAACAAAAGATGTTGCGGCAAAAAAGTTTGAACATTTTATGGCTTTTTTCGAGCGGCAGTTTAACTGCAAGGTGCATATACTTCGTACCGATGGAGGGTACGAGTATAAAAACCTGGATGGATTTTGCGTGCAGACTGGTGTTGAGCGGCAACTAAGTGAACCCAACAACCCAATTAACAGTATAGCAATGGAAAGGCTGAACGCATGCACCGCACGGTGATGAACATGGCTAGGTGCATGCTGTTCGCCAGTGGATTACCGCTAACTTTTTGGGGCGATGCGGTTCAATAGGCTGCATATATATTGAACCACAGCCTAAGCAACATCAACACTTTTCTTCAATCACCTTTGGCGGTGTTGACGAGCAAGAAGCCAAATCTTGGCGAGATCGTTGCTTTTGGATCAATATGCACAGTTTATAGAAATCCTGGAAAGGATTCACTAGCACATAGAGCTCAAGTTGCGGTTGTGGTTGGGAAGAGCGAAGGGGAGCGAAGGGTTCAAGGGGTTCAAGGTTTACCTAAAGAGTGAACGTAAGGTTGTTGTTACGCAACACATCAAGAACGTCGAAACACTCACCTAAGACCAGAACCAACAACTGCAACAAAGTATGGTGGAAGATCGCCAATCAGGGGGGTGCGAACACTGCTCCAGACCACAAGAAGATAAAGTCCAAGAAAAGAAGAACTGTCAACACGAGCGGTGCGTCACCCGAAGTGTTAGCAAGAGAAATGACCAAGATTCAGCTAATAACGACGAAGTTATGATTGAACTCCAGGTCAAGTTGAAGGTGATGGGTCCGTAAATTTTATAACTGAATGGATCCCAAGAATTTACTCAAGCAATGAAGTCTACTAACAAGGATAAGTGGGTTGTTGCGGTTCTGGAGTATATTAGTGCTCTTGAACGCAATGAAGTCTGGAGCATCCTCGACACGCCAGAAGATTGCCGTCCTCTTCACACCAAGTGGGTCTTCAAGACCAAGCTGGACCAAGATGGGAAGATCGAACGATTCAAGGCAAGACTCGTTGCATGTGGCAACGAGCAACGTTTTGGTATTGATTATACCTTAATCTTTGCAGCCGTCATCGATATGAGTACGGCAAAATTGGTTTTGACTCTCGCGATCAAGTGGATGGTGCCTGCACTGCACGGGGATATTCCGAAAGCCTATGTTAAGGCTGAGGAAACTGAACATGATATTTTTATGTTCATCCACCAAGGTATTGATTTAAAATCAAGTGAAAACACTCAAGGAAACCAATATAACAAAGTACTCAAGACCAAAAAGACGCTTTACCATTTTAAACAGGCAGGACGACTGTGGAATAGACTGATCCACGGAAAGCTATTGGAGTTAAATTTTTCGCAATGCTTGACGGATATGTGCTTATACTTTAGCAAGTGAATGGCGAAACAATCATCGTAGGCATCTACGTTGATGATTTACTCGTGACCGGCATTCAGGAGGAGCTCGTATGATTTGAAGTGCCTCGAGATCAAGAATCTCGGTAAGGTATCCAAATTCCTCGGTATGCGAGTTACGTTTAAAGATGACTTCAAGTTGGACGAAGAAGTCACCATTGATGTAATCGTTAAAGATTTCAAGATAGAAGGTGATAACCCAGTGCGCACCCCAATCGGACCAGACTACGAAGACTTATCGCTGCAACCAAGTGAAGCGTTAAGTACTGGATTAGTGAAATCAAGGACTTTCAGTCTTTGGTCGGCATCTTGCTTTGATTGCGCGTTGCACCCGGTTGGACATCGTATACGCTGTTCGCAAGGCCACCCGACGTACTCATTCCCCCACCATTGCAGACTGGCATCTATCCAAGAAGATTTTGCGTTACCTCAAAGGTACCAAATATCTTAATTTTGTACGGGGTGCAATGATGTGGCGAGCATTGTTTTGAGCATCAAGGCCGCAACTCGGATTACGGTGGAATCAAGACTAATAGGAAGTCGACTTCTGGTGGAATCATCTTTGTCGATGGCATTTTGGTTGCTTGGCTTTACAAGAAACAATGTGCCGTGTCATTATCGACTATGGAAGCGTAATATTATGCTACTTCCACGAACGTGGTTACTCTACTCGGTTTCAAGGATATCATTGAAGAAATCCAAGTAAAAATGAAGCTACCCATGCAACTTTGCATGGATTACCAAGCGTCCATCAAGATTTTCAAGGGTGATGAAACTAGCTCCAAGATGAAGCACGTGGATGTTCGAGTCAAGTTCATTATCTTAAAGTTAAAGGTAGGACTTATCGAAGTTACCTATGTTTCGACTAAGGATATGATAGCTGATGGACTAACCAATGCTTTACCTGCATCAAGATTAGAAGGGATACGCGCCGCGCTCTACCTTCAACATGTGTGATTTTTTCGAAATACACATTGAGTAGGAGTGTTAAAAATAGTATACTTATTTTAATTATTACAATTAGGTAGGACTATTTGTTTTAGTTAGCAATCTGTATTTCGTACTTTTTAGTTGCTAAAAATTCGGTACGCGTACTCGATTCTGAGTACATCTATTTTTGCACTGATAAGTAATGTAGGTAACACAACAGCTGTTAGAAGTTTACTATAGCTTCAATACCTTATGCATGTTCATGTTAGGCTAGCTAATCACTTCTCAATACACATTCCATTGAACAAGTCCCTAATTTCGTCAACTTCATCTACACGCTACGATTTATCTACCCGTGTCATTTTCCCAGTATAGCTATAATTGAATGTGGAGATATCGATTTAAGATGATTTGGATATATTAGTGTTATCAAAAAACATCTACGACTCGGACTCGGAGTTTTCTACTATTCTACGCAAGTATGGACTGAAACACCTTCCAACAGATTTTACTGCTTCAATCGTATTCTTTTGACGAGTCAACACGGAAAGTAGAAATAAAGCATAACAACCGTAGGCTGTTCGTTTTAGTGCATGCGTTTCTAGAAGGAATAGCCAATATGTGGTCGCACTGAGTAAACAATATGAATTTGGTCTGTTACCGATGTTTCGTCCGTACCAAAATTTGATCTCACGACGCAATAACGAAGGACGCATGGGAAGGAACCGCGGCGCGATATTGAATGTTAAATTAGACTAACACTTTTTAATATAGGGTCGCACTACCCGCACCCCCCTCCACCCTCGTGACTTTCGACCAATAGAGATGAATATTGCTACAAATAGTATTTATTGGTTAAAATAGCGCTTTACATCTATCTAACTTTATAATAGTTTTCCGTTGAGAAGTTTTGATGCACATTCTTGGACTACAATGACAACTCAATGGACGATGCGGTGGGTGTTGACCGTTTCTTTACGGAGTCTTTTGCTAACTTCAAGGCACGTCTCATTGAACTTGGCGTCGAAAAGACGCAGAAGTGAACACCTGTGGAGAAGGTGCTGCATGGAGCTCTGCTTGACTGCAAGGACAAAGTGTTTCGCGCTTTGAGGGACGACATCAACACCCCGTTAGCGCTGTTGCATCTTCGGCAATTGGCCAAGTTAACCGTTACATGGCGACAGACATAGACAAGCAAGTTTCTATTCTAATCCGTGCCAGTGCAGAGTACATCACACGCATTTTATCTGTGTTTGGACTTGTCACTTCTGCTACAGACATAGGGTTTCCGCTCTGCTCGGATTCTGCTGGTGGTACTGATCAAGAGACTGTACTCACGCCTGTACCAGATATCTTTGCGCAGTTCCGTGACGATATCTGAGAGGCCGCTCGTTCTGCTGCTGCGGACGATGGAGATAGTAAGGCTTAATGCTTTGGCTAGTGTAGTGCTAAGTCTGTGCGATGAAGTACGTGACGAAAAGTTGCCGTATGCTGGTGTGCGTCCGGATGACCCGTCTGCTAGCTCTTCCGTTTGGAAGCTGGCCAACATGGAGGAGCTGCTCAAAGAAATTGAGAAGAAGAAGCATAAGAAGAAGAGAAAAGAGGAACAGAAGCGCCTACGATTGGAATATGAGGCCCGTAAAAAGGCCTAGCTCGCTGAAAAAGCTAACATTTTTTATTTGTCCTAGCAAGATGTTCTTGAACATGAAGGAGAAGAACTCAAAGTTCGACGATAACGTAAGTATTGGCGAATGTTTTTTTTGGTCGAACTGGATATTATGCACATGTATGGAAAATCTCAGGGATTGCCAACACACAGATGCCGCCAGTGAGCCGTTGAGCAAGGGTCAGATGAAAAAGTTGGCTAAAGATCAAGTTAAACAAAAGGCACTGTACGAGTAATACACAATAGAAACTAGATGTACTGTTTTTGCTATTTGATAGCGTGTTGAATAGTGTTGTAGTTGTGCATGTCAAGTCAAAACAAGCCGCTGCAGGATAAATTTGCGCAGTCAATTTTCATATTGAGATTTGTCACATTATGAAGCCACAAACAAGAATGTGCATCAAAACCCCCAACGGAAAACTATTATAAAGGTAGATAGATGTAAAGCGCTATTTTGACCAATAGATACTATTAGTAGCAATATTCATCTCTCTTGGTCGAAAGTCACGTGCGGGGTGCCCCTAGGGTGGAGGGGGGTGCGGGTAGGGCGACCCTTTAATATACTGCTTATTAACTATTCACTGTTCGAGCTGTCTTTAATTATCCACTGGTGTTCGCCTATGGCGCGGGTAAATACTGGAACCAGAAACAACAAGCTTTGCCCAAACCGACAACTTGTTGGTCGAGTAGTACGCTGTTCACTTCGGGATCAGGAGGTCCCGAGTTTCGATGCCGGGGCCGACCCAACTTGGTTAGTTTCTAAAAATGTAATGAGACAAATTTACCCACCATTGCCTTAAAATTATGCGTGGTACTTTTTAACAAGATCACTTTACAATTTACTTCCTACAACACCTGCTGTATTTTGATTAGTGCTTGCTACGCCCACACACGACATCTGGTAGCACTGGCTGGTCCTTCTTATTGACCCGCCCTATCTGCAACTTCGTGCATCGTCTATCGCTGTCTGCCTTGACTTTCGACGCGTGCCTGTCGCACCTGTGAGTCACATGTCACGGCGTGCCCTTCGATCAGTTGAATCGACACTTAAGTGATAAGACGGTGAATAGGGCTACGTGTCAGCTCAGAATCAACTTGCCGGGTCCGAAGGTCCATGACCAAATACAACGGTTACCAAGACGATTACGCCAAAACCCGCGCTTCTTTGAAGGGCTAGGATTTTTTTTTAACAGTCTTGCCTTTATACCATGAGACAAGGCTCGTAACGACATTTATGCCCAAAAGCGACGAGCTTTTCGCACACATGACAGCCTAATGAGCTACTACCCAAATCCATATCCATGTCCATGGATCCCAGTGGTTCTGATATCCCTTATGTACATACACAGATCTGTGCGTTATTTTCTGAACAAAAACTTTCTATTTCGCAACAACCATTTGCTGAGGCTGCCCTTTTCTAAGCTCACTTAAATGGGTTAGAGGCACAAAATTATCCTCGGTAATTAGAACCTCGTTGAAGGAAGAGATGTTTACTTGGGGTGACTTGTTCGAGGAGGAGAATACGTCGAGCAGCCTGGAAGTGGACGCTAACAGATATTTCGCTTAAAGATGTTTCCAAATATTTGTCCGTTGGATTGGTGGAAAGTAAAGCAAAACCAATTTCCGACGGTAGCAAGAATGACCAGGGCCATACTGTCCATTCCTACAACAAGTTTGCCTTTGTAGAGAGTGTTTTCGTCCGGCAGGAAAACTCTTTGATGGGACAGAAGCACGTAGTTACCGGGATTTTCTGAAGTTCTAGTGTTTTGAAAGGATTTCTATCGAAAGTATCTCTTTTCGACGTAGAATAGGTAAGATACAAATTGGATTCTCTGTCACAATAAAATGACGCTCACGGCCTTACACCAACAGAGATCGGTGTCATTTGACAGCAGCTGTTTTTCTACTTGGGATCCATGGATCTTGGTTCTGGATCACGCATCAGATAGACGGCCATTGATCTTGATCCTAGATCGTCACGTAGATCCATGGGTAGTTGCCCTACTGATAGAAGCATTCCATCGAATAGTATTTAACAACGAACACCTGGAAAAATTCATGTGGTTGCGCTACAAAAACGCCTATATGATTTGCTAGCCGGCTGTCGAACGATATCAAACCGAGGTATTCTCGTATCGCGCTAAGAGAAAATCTCAAACAGGATCAGCGTGCGATCCAACTCATAGAGGAATTTTAGTAAAACGATGCAGTATCTTCCGCGACATAATCAAAGAGGCTGAAGCGCACCGATGTCGCCTCCGCAGCTAAAGCCGTCGTGAAAAAAGAATGTAGAACTTTTCCGTAAAAATATACCTCAAAATAGTTACATTTTCAGCAATCTTTCATCACATTCAGTTTTGAAAGGGGTCTGAGTGAGATACAATCGGTACAAGAAAGCAATAATCGGTAAAAAAAAAGAGGTTTCATGGCCAAAATGGGTTAGAATTTTGAAACCTTCTTTTGAACAGCAGACACAGATGCACGAACCGCCGCTATCCCTATTTTAAAAGCACCGCAACTATTGGAAAAGATGACAAAAACGAAAGCACTAAACAAGCAAAACCAGATGGAAGAAAGTATTGTTAAGCTCAAACCAAACTTTGAAGCACAAAATATATCCAATGGATGGATACGACGCTGACAAGGTGGATCTTGTCGTACTCGCTAATACATTGGAAGTAAAGCTGAACAGTGGTGAATCGCATTTTGCAACGATATTAAGACGTCGGAGAGTTACTCCGCGAGAGCTAAAGCAAACATTCATACCCCAAGATCTTCAGCTTTGAAGCTTCAAACAAATGAGTCAGTTTCGTAAGCGGAACTGTCAGCTTGGTTGATTATTTATCCAAGTTCCGGCAATCCGCTTTCAATGGAGCATTGGCGGAATTGGACAATGGTTCGAGTATCGACGGTCTTGAGCATGAAGCAAAACAGGAAGTAGCTTATCAGGGCTCAGCGGAATTGAAAGATGTGATCAAGATTGCCAAGAACTTAAGCGCTCACGCTTTTAACGTTCGCACGGAAACCGACCGTTGCGACTCAATCAAACATGCACACCTGTCAAAAAGACCCGTTAATGGCGTACACGAGAGACAACAAGAAGAAGACGAGTATATACGCTTTGAAGATTATAAGAGGACGGCAGTAGATTCCGTGGATTTAACGATGTCAACCAAGAAGTTAACTATCAGCGCACGGTGGACCTAAGCTCTGCGGAATCTGAATGTATGGCGCTAGTTCTATGTACTCAAGAGGATCAATGGGTGCAAGATTTGCTCGAAGATCTCGGTCATGAATAAGTGGGAGCTACCTTGATCTGGGAAGACAATCAAGGTGCACTCGGACTTGCCAATAATGCGGGCTTAAACTCCAGGACCACTGCACCGTAGTATAAGGATAGTGACAGCTTTCCTTATACTACGGTGCTTCGATAAACCTGGTCGTCCTAACATCCCCAAAATGTTAATGGAACGACGCGCATGTTCCATGTCAAGATGATATAAATTTTGAAGGAGGACGTTCTATTGATAAAGCTTGGGTGCGGGAAGGTAAATTCTGAATTGAATATATTTTAGGTCCTTAGTTTTCTTAATGTTCTACCTCTAAGCCTACTGGATTTCTACTGGATACACACCACTGGATTCTTTACTGGATACCGATGTACCCATGCGACGCTATGACGTCAGCACCGTGACGTAATCTTGTCGATAATCATGTGGCGTCATTTTCCTGTAACATGGATGCTGCGGTGTCATACTAACACTCCACTCACCGCTAATGTTGTACTCGCGCTGGATCTATACCAATTGCATCCAGTAGCTACTTAAGTGGCTGTGTCCCAAGCGCTTTGGTCAGCATATCCGCAAGTTAATCCACAGTCGACACAAATTCGACCTCGATGTTGTTCCGTGCCACATTTTCCCGAATAAAACTGCGGCGGATGTCGACGTGCTTGGTCCTGTCGTTTAAGCCCTCATTATTGTCAAGTCAGAGTGCACCTTGATTGTCTTCCCAGATCGAGGTAGCTCCCACTTATTCATGGCCGATATCCTTGAGCAAAACTTGCACCCATTGATCCTCTTGAGTACATAGACCTAGCGCCATACATTCAGCTTCCGCAGAGCTTATCGCCACCGTGCGCTGATAGTTGGACTTAAAAAATACCGGTGCATCTCCGATCATAACCTTGATCCCTGAAACCGAACGTCTGTTGTCTATATTGCTGCCCCAGTCTGCATCTGTGTATGCTGTAACCTGTATCTCACTGGCGCTACCGTCGTAAGTGAATCCATATTTCCTTGTCATCTTCAGATAGCGGAGTACTCGAATCGCAGCTTCCAATGCTGCCTACCTGTATTTTCCAAGAAGCAAGATAATTGTGTAGCCATATACGCAATATCTGGACGCGTATATGTTGCTATGCACAGTAAATATCCATTCAGGGGCCTGTACAACTTCGACCGCATCTCGGACTTCTCACTGTCCGTTGTAGGTGATTGATTGTATCATAAATAGCTTTAAACCCGGATCGCATGGGTTGATCCCCATTTTGGAATTTTCTTGATTAAATCTAACCACCACGTTGTCGATGCACCGAGCTTGTCGAATCACGAGTATGCTGCCGTTGCGATCATGATCGATCTCCATAGCAAGAATGTATTTAGTCTTTCCCAGCCCTTCACACTTGAAAGAGATCTTGCGTGATGATTTGATATCCTTCATTTCTTCTACTCTCTTGGTAGCGATTATAATATCGTCAACGTATAGGCACACATAACGTAGTTCCAATTTCGGACTTGACATAGACTTATTGATCTGCTCCACTGCTTTAAGAAGCTTTTTGAAGGAATTAAGCATGTATTGTCTTATTCCATGCATTCGCAGCTCTCTTTAGGTCGTAAATTGCCTTATCCAGCTTACTCATCATGCTTTTGGCATTGGCAATACCACAAGGCACTTCCATGTATACCTCCTCATTGAGATCACTGTTCAAGGAAGCCGTAGCGGCATCCAGCTATTAAGTCACGTATCCCTTCTCAACTATTGTAGAGAGTACAACTCCTATGGAGTTCCTGTTAGTCACAGGTTGGTAAGTCTAAAAAAAGTTGATTCCGAACTTCTGTGAAGCCTATCGCAACGAGCCTGGCCTAGTAACGCCTACTTGTCCTTTTTCGTCTCTCTTCTTCGCAAAAACACGTCGTCATCCAATTGGTCGTACATTTTGATTCTTCGGCGGAATGTCCATGATCCGTTCTCTACGTGGGCTTTGATATCCGTGTTTATTGCTTTCATCCATTATGAAGCATCTTGGCCATTCATGGCTTCTGATAGGTAGTTGTGGCATCGTCCACCCTTCCCATATTGGCCGCGTATGCGAGAACAGCTTCAGCTATCAGACCTTCCTCATCGATCCTAGGACGCTTCGGAATGTGGGAGTCATTACTTCCTCCGAACACGATGCTGTCCAAGCCGTTTTCCAACATGAGCACGAGTTCACGAGAACGTCTCACTCGATCATTGTTGGATGGAATACTGGTCGATCCTCCAACATTGTTTCTGGCCAAGACTGGTACGATGCTAGCTCATATCCAGTACGTAACGATTCGTATGGATGCTGTAGTGACACGATGTTTTCCGTAGTCTCCGCTTGTTCCATTTATGTCGGCTGGGGTTTCTTGTGTATCGCCCATCGGTTTCTCCAGGGGCATTTGCTTCTGGTTTCCAGGCTGAATAACTTCGTTGCTTTCCTTGATCAAGTTGATGACCGTTTCATGCTGCCGCGGCGTGGGTTTCATATATCCCCCCACCTCGCTCTCGTCCAGCTTTACCGACATTTACACCTTGATCTTGTTTATTTCTAGGTCGTACACGCGGTATCCTTTAGCGTTCGCTGGATACTCTAGGAAAATGCATTTGAAGCTCTTGGATTCAAGTAACGTCCTCTATGGGTCAACGACGTTAGCGTACCGTTGTGACCCAAACACACGTAAGTGTTCCATACGCGGTTTAATCTTGAGACATACCTTGTAGGGCGTCATATTTAATCGTTCCGAGTTGGTCGAACGATTAATCAGATATAGCGCGGTGCTGACAGTCTCATCCCACCAGAGGGTTTTGCACGTTATTGTAGTGCAACACGCTTCGTGCTTTCTCCATCATCGTGCGATTCATGGGCTCTGCCACAACGTTTTGTGGAAGGCAGTAGGGCACAGTCTTCTGGTGCACGATCCCATTCGATGCACACATGTTTTCAATTTTCTTGTTGACAAACTCCTCGCCGTTATCCGAGCGCAGATACTTGATGCGCTTACTCCACTAGTATTCGTTTCTCTCGTTCTTGTTCGGACAGTACCGCTTCATATGGCCCATCTGGCTGCATCGAAAAAAAATTTCCACTAAAACCACCGTTCCTGCTGCCGTTGCGTCCCTTCCGTTCTTGACGTTCTTCTTTTTCTTGAATTTCTTGTCGTTCGTTGTGGCCTTTAGTGCGCGATCCGAGCCTTCTTTCTTGTCGAGGAGCTCATTCTCTTTGGGTATCTTGTCCTTCACTTTGATCAGCGTCATGTCCTTGGAGTTATCCACGATTGAGCTGATCAGCTCGTACTCCGTGGGCAAGCTGCTGCTCAGCAGGAAAAATAGCTAATGAGCCTCGTTACGGGGTTAACGCAGTGTCTGTAGTCCTACGATGAGCTCATCGAAGCTGTCTATGTGCTTCTCCATCGACACGCCGTCCTCCATCTTGAACTCATGGGGGCGGTGAGTCATCATCACGCGGTTGTGCATTGTGGTTTGGTTGTAAAAATCGTGCAACGTATTCCACGCCATGATCAGTGACGTGGCCGACCAAATCTTGGTGTGATTGGTGTGACGTTCTACCGCCACGCCTTGAGAGATCGGTCTCAACGCCTTCATGACGTTGATCATCCATCTCGGTCTCATCTCCGTCGGGTCCTTCGCGACTTGGACGTGCGCCAGCAGACCCTACCTCTCCAACATAACTCGCATGGCAAACTCCCAGTGGAAGTATTTATCACTTCCGAGGATGTCTTCGGACTTTTTGATGGTCATGATCGTTGTGGTCGGCGTTTGCTTGGTCTTGAGCGGCTTTCTTGCAGCTGTTAAACTATTGATAAGACTTGTGCGCTAGATGGTAAATTCCAAAGTGAACATATTTTAGGTCCTTAATTCGCTTAATTTGCCACCTCTAAGCGTACTGTATCAATCTGGGCTGTTTCCCTCTTGACAAAAGACCTTGGCGCCACTCAGCCATTTCTACAGTTAGTCATTTTATGTGATTAGTGGGACTCGAACCCACAATATTTACTTGAAAGATCAAAGATTTACCTATTAATCTATAATCACTGATTAAAATATCAATTCTTTTATTATTCCCATAAATGGATACAAACCACTAGCTTCTTTAATGAATACCGATGTACCTGAGCGACACTATGAAGTTAGCACTGTGGCGTAATTTTGTCCATAATCATGTGGCGTCATTCTCTTGTCTAACATGTTTGAAGCGGTGTAATAATAACACTATCACGCATCCAAAATTTACCGAGAGCAAGTTATAAGATGCCGAAAATGTAATCTTGGGAAGATCATGACTCGCTCAGTGTGAACACCAGAATAAGTCGTGTACAAATGATGTCTTGTTTCCAAAAAATCAAGATAAAGACGACGTTATCGACCCAAAATCAGCGAACGCGCTAAGCGATGGCGATAAAGAAACACGTAAGTATGATCGGGACTGTCAAGAAATTTTAAAAAAAGGTGTATCAAAAACCGCAGTTTGAAAAATCGTTTTCGGTAAGGATACATTAGCTGTAGACAATGAATAGATTACAGAATTCGTTCAAGCTTGGGCGGATAAAATATAACGACGTTTTCCCAGAGAAATTTCTCGACAGAATTTTGCCAACGCGCAGTCAATTTGATATGGAGATGAAGCTGGTAGTTACGCAGCATATAAGTTCTGCTTTTACTATCAATAATAGAAAAACATGCGCTGCAGCACTTCATCCAGGAAAAATTGATAGCAGGATGGATTCAAATTTCAAACTCATCATGAGTATGAATTCTTTTGTATTGCGAAGAAATATCCCAAGAAAGTTGACGCAGTAAATCGCTGGGAATGAACTCGTTCTGAAAACAGCGCTATTTTCTTTGGTTGGGTTATTGACCTCCGCAACGTAAAAAAATTGCACAGAGTTTCCGAAGAAATGGATACTGCTTATCGAAGAAATATTTGACAAGATATGGCTTGATGTGGCTATTTACGGTCATTGATCAGGATTAAGGGTACCATTGTCAGATCGTGGGGTACATGATACTAATATATCACATACCTAATAGGTTAGGACATACATATATTATATTTACATGTCTAAGCCATGACGTCGTACGTTATAGAGTATGCCATGACGTCGAACATTATAGAGTACGCCATGACGTCGTACGTTCTAGAAGGATAAGCTTAGAAGTAGCACCGATAGCGAACTAAGGACATAACTCTCACTTTTGAATATACCTCAAGCTTCACATCTGGTAGCACTTGTTGGCCCCCGACGCCCCGCCGCTTCCTCGCCACCCTGCCGCCGTTCTAACCGTCCCTGCAGCACCGCCGCCGAGAGCACCGCCTTTTCCGCCGCGCTTGCCGTCCCAGAAGCACCGCCGTTCCCGCAGTGCTTTCCTTTCCCGCGTCACCATCGTACCCTCAGTACCGCCGATTCCGCCGTGCCTGCAGTCCCTGCAGCACAGCTGTGCTAGCCGCTCAATAGCCGGTACTTGGAGAGCCCACGTCAGTCCCGATCTTTTTTTACGGAAGGGACTCCATTTCATTGCCTGTAAATCCTACCGGGTCATTGATACTGCCGCCGTTATCAAGACGTTGTCTTTAGACTATAAATCGTCTTGTTTCGGTAATAATTAAGTTGGGTTAAAGGAAGGTCTACGCTTCGGTTCATGCCCACCACTCGCACAAGAAACCTGCGAGCAAAACACTGCCGACTCGCTTGCCCTTCTGTCCGTGCAGAAGCCGGACGCCTCTGACAAGTGCCTCGCCGACCTTATCGAGTCGATCCGTCCAACCAGCCGCATTCTCTGCCGATTCGAGAAACAATTCTATATGGCTCAGCGCACCGACTCGCGCAAGAACATTAAGGCTCGCCTATTGGCGCACTCCAGTGACCTGCTCAGCTTCGAGAGCACTGTAAGCTTACGAATCTCTCGCGAGATTGCTAAGCACAAGGCCGAAAACACCCCGGTAGCCAAGTCGAAAAGTCCTTGAAACCTGGACCGAAAACTGTCAAGAGAAGTAATTAAGTAGTTAATATCAATCTATACTGATATTAGCTAAATCATATCTTCTCCAATGACTTTCGATCAACATGCCCAATTGCTGTTTACTATGGTTGCGACCATGGAAAAACAAGAACAGTTACTGGAACAGCTGCAAAAGTCAAAACAGTTATCGGAAATCAAGCTTGAAGGTGTAAGTAAAGCTTCCGACATATGGAGGGAGACTGGACGAATCGTTCCAGCTCTATAAAGAACAAGTCGATCAATACTTCTTTGCTAGAGGAGTTGACTGGAAGAGCCAAGAACTCGCACAAAGAATTCTTGCCGTTCTAGGAGGAACATTGAAGCAAGGTGTCGCTCAGTGGTATGTGATGCAAAAGCAGTAAATCACAACCGTAGATGACTTTTTCAGCAAAGTCGAGCGAGAATTCGTGCCTGCTTATTTGCAAGAGCGTTTGCACGAAGATATGAATAATATCAGAGAGCGCGACTGCAAGGATCTGCCGGATTATGTAAGCAAATTTTCGGCACCTAGCCACCCAAGTCCGAGACGTGAGCGCGTTGGACCATAATATGTACTTCCTATGTGGACTTTCCAGTCGTACGAAGGAAGAGGATCAGTACCGTCACTTTGCAACGCTGTACGAAGCAATTACCGTTGCGTTGGACTTTGACCGCTCTCATCCTCAGAAATTTTCGAGAGGAAATTTGCACGACAGACAGAGGTACAGGTCGTATGACAACAGTCGGCGAAGTCGCTCAAACAATCTTCCGAAACCGATGGACATAAGTAGCGTTCAGATTCCGTCTCGTGACGAATGCCGCCGCAGAAATTTATGCTTTAGGTGTGGAAATCCGAATCACCGATCTGCTCAATGTAATCAACGCCGAACGCGCAACTATAGAGGAAATATTCGTTCAGGCCGGAGCAATAAACAGAATGTGAGTCGTCATCATGTCAACAATATGGACAGCCGCGAAGACGAGCAAGAAACAAACGTGTACGATCGCGTCACGATTAATGCAGCAAATGTCCAAAGAAAGGACAATGTTCAGCCTGTTGTCTTAGAGTCAAACAACTCTGAATCGGACACACAATCGAAGGGTCTACTGCTAGTGCGTAATGGAATCATTGGCAATAAATCAGTTAAGATTTTAATAGACTCTGGTGCGTCAACAAACTTTATCAAGCCTGGCTTGGCCTCGAAAATATTAAACACGCAAGAGGTACAAGCACGCCGTTTTGATGGAACATGGACATCAAGTCAGCCCACGAAGAAATTGGAAGATACCATTCGTGTAGATGGTATGGAGTTTCCAAAGATGCAGTTTACTGAATGGGAAATGACGGAAACACATGACGTGATATTTGGTCAACCGTGGCTCACCAAGTACAATCCACAGATCTATTGGCGCACGCAACAGATTAAAGTTGCAGCCTTTACGAGAATGGAGGACATAGATGGTCCAACCTTCCAAGAAAAGGTGAAAAGTGGAGTCTACGATGAGGTATACCATTTCAAGATATCCAACGTCTAACCGTCAGAAGTGCCGCAGGATTTGAAACCAGTTATGGGCGAATTCAAGGACATATTTCCAGAAAAGCTCCCGAATGAAATACCTCCGAATATAGCAGTTAATTTCGAGTTGCAAATGAAGCCTGACGCAGTAAAGATGCTACTTTACGTCTCTAGAAGGTAGAACAGGAAGCGTTGCAGCAATTCGTGGAACAGAACATTTGTAAGGGATGGATAGAAGTGTCAAACTTTCCATGGGTCTCAAATACTTTTGGGATTCCCAAGAAATATCTGCAACGGGAAGGTTCCCAAAACGCGTTGAATGGCTTCGAAATGGAAATTCGAAGATCCCCATTCGTTGGGTGATTGATTTTCGCTATGTTAATAGCATGTCAGTCGTAGCAAAAATCCCTTGCCATTGATCGAAGATTTATTCGATCGTATGGTTGGACGCAAGTATCTTATGTTGCTTGAACTCGCACAAGGATACCATCAAATGGTAGTGTTGCCATCAAGTCGACCGTGTACGGCTTTCAGAACCCAAAAGGAAACGTATCAGTGGTGTGTTGCACCAATAGGATGATCAGGAATGTCTGGAGTCTGGTCACGCCTTATGCGAACCTTGTTCGATAAGTTGGGAGACTTTGTTGTCGTGTATCTCGACGATATATGCATCTTCTCGCGTACAATGGAGGATCAAGTTAAACACGTTCGCGCGGTATGCGAAGTGTTGCACAAGGAGAAACTATATTCTAGACTCTCCAAATGCGCATTTGGGCGTAAGGAAATCGCGTTCTTAGGGACGCATGGTTTCCGAAGATGGTCTACGGGTCGATCCAAAGAAAACAGATGCTATCGCAACGTTCCAAGCACCGAAGTTTTCTGGGATTAGCTGGATATTACCGTAAATTCATCTGCAATTTGCAATGATCTCGCGTCCCCTTCGAGATTTAACCAAGCAAGGTACCCAAGGAATTGGGATCCATATCAGCAAAGAGCATTTGCAAAATTGAAAGTCGCGCTTCAGCAGTCTCCTACTCTGAAGTTACCGGACTTTAGTAACCCGTTCATTGTGACAAAGGATGCTTCTGGAGTTTGCATCGGTGGAGTTATGTCACAAAGTATAAACGGAAAAGACCACGCCATCGCGTTTTACTCAAAACATTTGGGTACCCATGAATTCAAATGTCCTGCACACGAGAAGGAACTCTTAGCCATCAAGTACGCTCTGGAGAAATGGCGTCCGTATCTCCATGGATGACATTTTTCAGTCTATACCGACAATTCCGCATGTAAGTGGATGCTTCATCATCCGAAAGCGACGACGTGCGCCATATCCGGAACATGGGACGGAGTCACAGCAATTTCTGCTAAATCTTCCCCATACACAGCTGAGCGTGATAATGCTTCAGCCACGACATTCGAACTTCCTTTGACATGATGTAATACAAAGTCAAACTGGTAAAAGAACGTCAACATACGTGCTAATTTCGGTGACATGAGTGTACCGAAGACTGTGATCAACATTCCAAACTTTTGGAAAGACACATGTTTCACTCCACCCTCATTCAGAACATTAAGCTTGATGTTTTCCAACTATTACTCGACGAAGTAGAGTTTCGGGGGGAGAGTCGTCCAATAGGAGTCGCACAAGAGCAAATCCACAACGCTGAATTTCACGTGGTACGCGCACATATCATTGACAAAGTTCTAAAAGAGATTCAGCAAGGTTATAACACGGACAAGTTCTACAAGGATATTAACAAAACAAAGGAGTCCAATGAAAACTTCATATTCGACAAAGTACTCATATATCTGAGGCAAGATGAAGCAATGCCGCAAATACGCATTCCGGAAATACCAGATATAAAGACGAAGATACTATACGAGTTTACGATGCAGCCACAGCAGCACATCCAGGAGTTCGAAGAACTTACATGAAGTTAAAGCAATGTTACTACTGGCCAAAGTTACTCGAAACTGTGCAGAAGTACGTCAATACTTTCGAAACATGTGCTCAATGGAAGTCAAATAGACAGCGAAAGAAAAGATTAATGATTCCTATCCCCATTCCAAAGGAATGCTGGGAAGTTGTGTCAATGGACTTCATTACTCGTCTACCTGTGCCAGAAGGGTATGACGCTATTTTTGTGGTTGTGGACAAGTTGTCAAAAAGACCGATTTATGCACCGGCTTACACGACTGCCGACTCAAAAGACACTGCAAAGTTGTTTTTTGACGCTGTAGTCAGACATCATGGACTACCGAAAGTCATTATCAGCGATCGAGATCCGAAGTTTACAGCAAACTTCTGGAAGTAACTAATGAGTATCATGGCTGTAAAGCTAAGCATGACCGCTCATAGAGCACAAGCGGATGGTCAAACGTAACGCCAAAACTAGGTGTAAGAAGACGCTTTACGCTGTCTGGTATCATACAGCGGGAAAAAATGGGCCAAATTACTTCGAATTTAGAGTACGCACATGCCACATCGGTGAATGCGTCTACCGAGCTCACCCCATTCGATATTGATACTGGAAGAAAAGTATCCAATCTGATTTCTCAAGAAATAAATTGCGATAGTCTGGAAACGCAATCAATATCAGAATTCGCCTCGAGGTTCGCCAAGGATCGTCAAGAACTAGTAAGAAAGGCACGCGAAAACCTGATACAAGCCCAAAAGAGACAGAAGAAATACTACGACTCATAACGAGTTATCCTCACATTTAAGGTTAGTGACTTAGTATTATTGGACACCAATAACTTACCACTCAAGACAGTTAACTCTCACACGGAGTTAAAGAAGGTAAAGCTCGCAGCGAAAAAAGTGGTACTGTTTGAAGTGATCAAGATGATCAACCCGAATGTAGCTAAGTTGAAGCTACCGCTAAATATGAGGAGGTTACACTCATCATTCAACGTCGACCTACTCTCGCCATACAAACCGAATTGCTCTGAGTTCGCTGGACGACCGTATCCGAAAGCATCTCCGGTTATTCTAGAGTACGATAGTACGATACTGGAGACGAGTTGTATATCGTGGAAAAATTGCTTCGTCGTCGTCAGCGCAGCCGCCAAATCGAATGGCTAGTGAAATGGCTTGGACTCCCAGAGTGTGAAAGTACCATGGAGTGCGAAAAAGATATCCGCCACGTTTCGCATTGGCAGCAACTAGTAAAGAAATTTCGAGACAGCCAACGCAAAGTCAAGTGAGGGGGATGGCATATCGTGGGGTTCGTGATATATCACGTACCTAATATATTAGATCATACTTATATTATATTACATGTCTAAGTAATTACGTCGTACGTTATAGAGTACGTCATGACGTCGAACGTTATAGAGTACGCCATGACGTCGTATGTTATATAGTACTCCATGGCGTCGTACGTTCTAGAAGAATAGGCTTAGAAGTAGCACAGATAGCGAACTAAGGACCTAACTCTCACTTTTGAATATACCTCAAGCTTCACAACTAGTCACAGACATTTAAAGCGCTTGACCTAGAATCTTGTACGACGCCGGCAGACTTCATAAGAGCAGATAATACCAATGTCGCGCGGGTGTCCTCTTTACTTGGATCATAATACCAACAACGTCGCGCAGGTGTTGGATCGCAGTTTTTTGTAACTTTTATTTTCGCCACGAGCTATTCTAGTTCGGTAACGTACTCGCTAACTTGAACTTGAGAGATGCAAGATTCTCTTGCCTCCACGGTCAGTTCGTCACATTTTGCGTCTGGTGGAAGCTTCTCAGTAGCTCTTTCCTTCGCGTTATTTGCATGGACAAAATGTATTAGTTGTCCGTCGCTCAGATTAAGTACAATCGCCGCATGCGATTGCTCCTTTTGCTGCTATCATCAGCGACTTCTCGCTTATTGCGCCCCATAGTTTCTTGGACATCATGTAATTAATTTTAAGCAACCAGAAACGCGTATTTGGATCTTTCGAATGACTTCACCCTCAAACTAAATCGTCGGGTCCATAACCTGTTGAAATGTTTTTCTTGCGACGCTTAAGATGGGGTTGTGACCAAGTAGGTAATATCAAAAGTGAGTTATCTTTGCTTTAACGAATATGGCTATGTCACAAGCCTTGGAAAAGCTCTTAACTCAATTGCGAAAAGAAGGGGATGTCGCCTTGAAGGCCTAGGCAGTTCAGAGAATGGGTGGATTGAACCAGCGCCTAATCTTTGGTCTCATATCAAAACGACTAATCTAAATCTTGCCTATGACTTATACTTTCCATAGCCGTGTCAATACGCCATCTCCAATATACGTCTTCTTTCTTGGTACATAACCACATCAGAGAATATGCTCGAGATGGCATGATTACAAAGTAACTTTACTCACTCCATTTCATCGTAATATAAATGAACTATAAGAGTTTGCATAGTGCGGGACTCGAGCCCGAGGTCATCACGTTGCCAAGTGGACGCTGGACCATAAACCGTATGGATCGAGAGGGGTCCGCGGAGGAGTTCCACTGGTGGATAGATTTAGCACCAAACGTCGTGGGTTCGAACCCCAACATTGTCCAGTCTCATACTACGAAACAGGACCCCGGTAGTATCGATCAGCTGACCTTCTGGACAAAACATCCTATCAAAAGCAATAAGGTGGACGGAATCGAAAAATAAAAAGCAAGTCGGCTCCAAGCAAAATAATCATACCAACAAAATCAAATAATTAAATAGGATAGAATCATAAAAATAGTAAAAAAGCTTTCAGATTGGAGAAACTCTGTATGAACTTTGTCATAGTCGAGAAACTATCGGAGATGTTAATAATTTAATACAAAACCGACTTTGACGGAACCATATTATCTGACTGCATCGAAATCATAAAAATGTAACCAGTCCGCAGAGAGGGCTCCCATGCTCAGGTCAACTTGCAGAGTAACATTACAGTTTCTAGCCTACGGGCTGTCTAGACCTGACTACACGTGGCGATCCACAGCCAGAGGCTGAGGGCCACACGTGGCGTGATCAGAGTGGAGCACCCACACCAAGATTCACGACTACGAGTGAACCGGTCCGTGACCGATGTCACCGGACCCCTGTAACCCATATTGGTTACGGCGGGATAACCCAACTGATATCCCACTGCATCTTGAGGTGGATCTCCAACCCCCCCCCCCCCCTCACCAAACAGGTGCAACAGCAACACACGCAGTGTGCTGGCCAAGGCCATCGCCCTCAGGCGCCTTGGTTTTCTTCGCAGGAGAGTCTTCAACTCATCCTCATGCGCTGGTGATTCCACCACCACGCAGCCGTGTCACGTTCTTCGACCGGCTCCGGTTCTGCGCTTGAACAGTTGCAGACACCGCTTCTGCTGGACGACGGGTCCGCGCTCACGAGCCTCTGACTCCCCCTGTTCGTCGTCCGCCGTAGCTGCGTTAGTTCACCGCAGGCACCCCCTTCTTCTGGCCTTCTTGGAGCTTCGACGATGCTCCCTCTTGTTCTGGGCCACGGGACGCTGCTCTCAGGCATTCCCACCAGGCTCGCGCGTCGACGATGCATCCGCTGCACGTCCGCGAGTCTTCTTCCACTTGCACAGTTGCCACAGACGCCCACTGGCGCTGTCTCCTTCAAGCCATTCAGGCATAGGAGTTGGTCTTCACCACTCCACTCATGCCCCAGCACCACCTGTGCTGTCCTCTGTACAGCCAATGGATAATAGGGGCTTCCTGCTTCGGATCTTGGTCGTCGCCCTGCCGGTGACGCATCACCACCCGGGATATGCCGCTGCTCGCTCCCCTTGCTCACGACCCATCGTGGTGTATTTCTGGCGACCAATCCTTAATCGTCACTGCAACTGTCCTCGACGATGACATCCCGCCAGCCTTGCGTCGCTTGCCCTGTGACGGCTTCACGCGCTCGCAGCGCGTCTTCCGTGGTGTCTTCCAGATAAATCCGGCTCCACCGGCACACCACGACGACTCACTGGCCGTATCCTTGATCCCCGCCGGTGCGGATCCACGCAACAGCTCGAGCATGCCACAGCAGCACCTTAGCACCGCAGTCGCTGGTATCCCGCAGCTCTTCGCACCGATTACCTTACGGTGGCCTCACTGTATAGGGCTTTCCTTGTCAGCACCGTGTCGCTTACGGTCACCTTGCATCAAAGCACGATCTTTACTGTGCTGAAACAGTCGTTGATTCTTTATCACCAGCGCCACCACATAGATCACAGCTCGTCGCCCATGCGCCCACCCATCACGTGGCGTCTTACTGGCGTCTCCCCCTTCGTCGAGTGTCTTTGGAATCTTCTCAAAGAGCTCCATCACCAACACTCACTCGTCCGCCAGAGTCTCACAACGATACGCTATCGCCACGTATCGTCCTACTCCGGCCTGGGGTCTTCATGGCCAATTCTCTCACGAGCCACTGCCTTCAAATTCGAGCTGGTCTCGCGCGCACAGATCATGACGGTCAACACACTGTAGCACACAGACTCGCCGGCCGAACCGCCGTCCGACCATCCTTCTTGATGTCGAGCGGCACGCACTTCACTGTCCTTCACGTCGACAAACGGCACGCACTTTACCACGCGTACTGGACGCCGTACGCTTCGTTGGTCACAATACGCTTCATTCTCGCCGTACGTCGAACACCTCGCCTTCCCGGCCCTTGGCGTCCACGCTTGAACGTCACGTGAGCTCCCTTCACGCGTTTCTGCACACACCGCGGAGCTTCATCTAGGGGGCTTGTCGAGTGCGTCGCCTTCTCCTCGTCGCTGGCCACTGCAGAGTGAACACACACAAGCGGACCGGCATGACCGCTAATCCCGCGTTGAACTGTCGTGGGTTCCCTCAAAATGATTTCAACGCTCGCAGTCACAATGCCGCGCAGCCGGACGAGGTCGACGGCGACGGAGTAACGTCCGCCGCCGAACTCATGCAAAGCGACCAGGGAGACCAACAAGTGTTGGGCTCATAACCTGTAACAAGTCCGCAGATCGGGCTCCCATTTTCAGGTCAACTTGCAGAGTAACATTACAGTTTCTAGCCTACGGGCTGTCTAGACCTGACTCCACATGGCGATCCACAGCCAGCGGCTGAGGGCCACACGTGGCGTGCTCAGAGTGTAGCACTCACACCGAGGTTCATGACTACGAGTGAACTGGTCCATGACCGATCCGTGTAACCCATATTGGCTACGGCGGGATAACCCAACTGGTATCCCACTGCACCTTGAGGTGGATCTCTAACAATCATGCGGGCGATTTCGGCATTCTTAACGCAAATACATGACGGCATACCCCACCCTGTGATTTTCAAGCAGCACGCGGAAGCCAAATGCAGTGAGTTATAGAGAAACGGACGGAGGTTTTGACACTATTGCGAGCATTGATGTCTGCTATACCATACTACCCGGCCGATTTATCATTTTGCTGATAATACGAGCTAGCTTGCTTAACTCCTCTGTTTTCTATGAAAGACTCAAAAATTGATCCGCTTTACTCGCTCCTTGGTAACTTGAAATGATATAACACACTATGGTCACGAAAGAGATACGGGACACTTTCTATCAGTATAAAACCCCGTGAAGAAGTGTATGAGGTAGTGATTCTGATCGCACCGAAGAATCAACTTAGAAAGATGGTCGCGATGGTTCTGCAAACGATTCAGTCGGGCGAGAATCCACTTGTAGCAAGTTCGACAGGTCCGATAGTAGAAAATGGGGCGTGGGGTCCTTCTGCGCAGGTAGCTCAGCGGTAAGTGACAGATGGGATGGTTTAGTACGTGACGGGATTAACGGTAAGCGACGTATAGTGTCGTATGATCAAGCCAATCGAATCGCTCTTTATGTTTAAATCGATCTGGATACTAATCTGTGGCGATTGGAACCTAGTGATGTCAAATGCAGAGTGAGGTAAAAGAAAAAGTGACCAAGTTGCAAGCCTGGAAGCGATAAAAAATAAGCAATGGCTAAGTTCCTTTGTCGACTTGAGCACGAGTTTGCGCATACAAGAAAAGGGTATCGACTACTGCTTGAGAAAAATGAGGCGATTCTGGAGGTATCTCTACCTGATGCGCTTACTTTGCTTAATCAGACTCCCGCGTCGATCAGTCCCATGGAACAGGATCCAACTTGGCGTTATCAATGGCAGTTACAAGAAGTCACCGTAATAAGCGGGTGCTTGTCCCGTCCTGGGAGAAGGATTCGTACATTTTAAGGACTGATCGAGTCTGGTTAGAACAATACGAGGAACAAGATATCACATAGCTGAGCAATACTTGAGTGGAGATGTGGCCTTGCTGACCAGCGACGAAGCGAAGGATTGTGCGAAGATTGCAACCGATTGAGAAGTGGACGAAACTAACTTTTTGTTCTATTACCGGGAACTGGACAAAAATAAACCCCGAACACGCATCAAATTGGTCATTCTGAAGAATTTGCACCAGATGTGCTACATCACGACGATATCAGAATTGAGGTAGGACGAACGTATGGGGATAACTTACCAACAGATTTGTCAGCGTTATAATTGGAGTAGCCTTAATCAAAGCGTGTCGAAATATGTCGAAGTCGTGTAGACAGTGAGTAGGCAACGAAACTAGAAAAAGGAGACCGCTGATCAAGGAATAATCCCCCCGAATACCAAGCTACGTACGGATTCAAATTGATCACATCTTGTCTCTCGCTAAGTCGTTCATAGGATACACGGAGGTGCTAATATGGGTTGATCTCTTGATGTAACAGGACTGATCCTGTTACAGACTTACACTGTATCTTGCGAGGAAGCGCGCAATACAATTAGGGAAGGATTAGCTGGTAACAACTAATCCTAAACTAAAAGTAATATATAAATATTCACTTTGGTCTTAGAACGCAAAATTAAGAGTGTTTATTCAATGGGTGGTTAGCATCTAATAGTATAGTAATTACCTAAGTAATATAATAATATCAAATATTCAACTAACTGTACTATTAGTTAACCTGCATGATTCGGTATTTATACCGAATCGACTTTTCCTTCGTAGATTATACTAACTTATAATCTCTTATTTAAATCTCAGACAACGCGTCTGAAATTAAACTGTGTTATTCTAACTTGAATATCAATTATGTAATGGCACCCCATTACATCACCCCCCACTTAAGGTGGTTGGTCAATAATAATTCTTATTTTGGCCAATCATGGGTGGCACTTGTTGGTCGTTCTCATTTACCAACTGATTGATTGACCATCGACTCGATGGTCAAAGCACACGGCGTCGCTCTAAAGAGCGCTGCTGAAAACAATAAAGGAGCTTCTTCCTCCGCCTCAGCACTAGGTGCTGAGGTGTTGAGTGACAACAGTGACGCTGCATTAGCAGCGTAAACTACGCAAAGGTCGGAAGACGTACCGTCTTCGACCACAGATGCTGCTAAGGCGGCATCTGGCAAGAAACAGGGAGATGTTGCTAATGCAACATCTCGCACGATGGCAACTTCCGAATGGCGTGTTGCCAAGAGGGCCATGTTCGGGAGTTCTGACTCCGAAAAAAGTGATGGGGATACAGCTGTCCTAACTAAAGGATCTAGCGAGTCGAAACTCGCTAGGTGACCATCGCCTAACAGCGATGACGACTTTGGTGTCGCTGTCCGCTATGACAGCGACAATGATTATCACAGGTAGTTGCGGGAACGCAGATCCCCACCTGGACCAAGTACTTCTGCACGTCGGGGTGATTTAACCCCGGCGCGTGGTGTTGATGCAGGTGGTGCTCCGCCTGCTAAAAGAGCTCGAACAGAAGCGGCGGCTGCCGCTTCTAAAGCGTATCATCGTACGGAACCACATGTTCCGTACAAAGTGGGGTTTTGGACCCCTGGCTGGGCTATTGCCCCCAACAGTGGCGGTCACCGTAAACGGGACTGCCAGTATGCGTTGTTCGATATCAACGTGCTGGACGACTGCGAAGACATCCAGTCACGTCGATTCGATCGAAGTACAGACGATAGACGTCTGTATTTATTGACCTCTTTTTCCAGGTTCGATATTATTCGAGCCGGAAAGGGTCAAGGAGGACAGGGACGATAAAGACGCCCTGACTCAGAGTTGGAATGCTTTTTTTGACAACTACAACAAAAGCCCAGATGATTACGTGAATAAAGTTCACGTATGCGCGAGCGCTTTTTAAAGCACTCACGAACAGGCAAAATGGAATACATCCATTTTGCTTGCATCAAAGAAGGGTTGAACTGTGGTGTCCCTTCTCACCTCGTCTACCCGCGGTGTACGCAGGGCGCTCTCGTCTGTCAGAGGAGGAGTTGCGGGGGTACGGTGGTTTTTCCGTACCGGCCGAAATTCAGGGTTTAATTGATACCCTGAATGCATCAACACCTACTGTTGATGCTACTTCGCATTATGAGTTTGATACTTCTTCTCAAACTCAGTCAAAAGGTCTGGGGCGTCGGCCCTCAGAACCTCAATCGGCTCCCAAGAGTCGAACTCTTGGGGATATCCCAGCCAGCGTACCAAGTACTCGGTACGCTGCCCCTTCTTCGAAGGCACCGAGCGCTTCTAGATCAAGCGCTCGAGGATATATCGCTTGTTCCCCTGATTATCAATCAGGGGCGGCGGAGGTTGAGAATTCCCTCGCCGTTGTTGTTGCGGAGCATGGTTCTTTGCTCCGCAAGCTCGAGGAGGGTTATTCCTCCTTGAGCAGCGATATGTCTCACTGTGTGAAGACATATCGGTCTCTTCGCGAGGATGTCCGCGACATCCTCGGGGCGCACACTGCCCTCCAGCAGAAGAATGATCTTCTGTACATTGAGCTTTCCCGATATAAGGGAGAGCTCGATCGGTGCACGGCTGATCTTGAGCAGTCGAAGGCGGAGGTAACGACTCTCCTCTCTGCTCATCAACGTCTGGAAGCCGATTACAAGTCTCTCTTGGGAGACTTGGAGAAGCACGGTATCTTCCGTGGTTCTGCGTCTCGTCGTAAGACGAAGACGAGTGATACGGCTTGAGCCGCCCAACATAGAATGTTGGGTGAAGCCGCATTGCTGTGGGAATGTCTAAGGTATAGGCATTCCCCCGAATATCTTGGACCTTGAAAGGTCCAATGTACTTAAGATGCAACTTCCGGGTAGGGAAGTTGCTTAATGCATGTGTAGGCAAATTGGTAGTACTTAATAATACCAATTCACCTTTCAGAAAGTAGTTTTTGTTCTTCCTTCCTTGTTTGTCTGCATTTTGATTCTGCTTATCAAAAGAAGAGGCAAGTACATCTTTTATATAGCGTACTACAGCTTGGCGCTGTAATACGAATTCATCTACTGCTTTATCAGCAGTAGGTGCATTGTCCTCGTTGTCTGCAGCCATTGCTGCAGACACATATTCATCGTATGCAGCTTCAGTTTCAATTGAAGCTGCTTCCGCTTCTACTGTACTTTCAGTAGAAGGTCCATCGTTTTGTTCACAAGTTGCAGTCGCAACTTGCGCTTTGGCTCGCTCAAAATTTGAGCGGGTCCCTCCCCCACTTAGATTTGGCGTACCGCCAAGTAGCTGGGGTTCGTGGATGCCTTAAGGCATTCACGTAGAACGGTGTATGCTTAGTTGAAGCATGCACTGAACTGCTAATCGCAAATTCAGTGAGTGACAGGTAGTCACTCCAGTGTTCAAAGGCATGTGCGTATGATCTCAACTGTCTCCGAGAAAGCGGTTAACCCGTTCCGTCTGCCCATCCGTTTCCGGATGGTCCGCAGTTGACATCTTCAACTGGATTCCCAACAATGAGAACGTTTCTTGCCAGAAACGTCCTGTAAATCTCGGATCTCTATCCGAGACAATGTCTTCCGGCATTCCGTGCAAACGGAATACCGTATCAACGAATATCCTTGCTGTTTGAGCGTCGTTTACGTTCGCTGATACTGCAGTAAGATGTACCATCTTACTGAAACGGTCTACAAAGACCACTATTCCAGTCTTCCGAATATTGTCGGGTGGAAGACCGAATACGAAGTCCATTGAAATGTACTTCCAACACTCTCTCGGAACCGGCAGAGATTGCAGCGGAGCCTGTGCAGACTGCGCAGGCTTAACGCGCTGGAAAATCTCGCAAGCGCGTACGTATTTTCGTACCCACTTGTACTGGTTTCGCCAGTAAAAGTCACGTGCGAGAGAAGTGTATGTCTTCTCTCGATCTTGATGCCCCGAAATCGGTGCATCATGATACTCAAACATAATTTGATGTTTGAGATCTTCGTTTTTTGGAACGACGATGCGACTTTTATCTTTTTGGTATGTGCTGTAAGGCAGCAGACCATCGTGCAGTCGATATCGATGCACGCAAGCGCGGAGGAACTCCGGGAGTTCGTCGCGCTTCTCACTTGATTGATTAGTTAAGTAATCAATCAACAGACGTGTCTCCTCGTCTGTTTTGTACGCCTCGCGTACTTGTCGTATAATTGACGACGACAAAGCAGTGCATCGGATCGCGTTTGCACTGACCCCTTCGGTTACGGACGGTTTCGTATCGTAATCGGGTCTTCGTGATAGCGCATCTGCTATCACGTTCAACTTTCCGGGTTTGTATTCAACCGTAAAGTTGTATTCAGCAAAGAATGACAGCCATCGATCCATTCTTTGAGAAATGTGTGGTGAATTCACGGCCGTGCGTAGCGACGCATGGTCCGTGTAAACCACAAACGGTCTATCTCCCAAGAGATATATCCGAAAGTTGGCCAGTGCATACTTCATGGCAAGTATTTCCTTGTCATGCACTGGATAGTTGCGCTCGGCTGGGCGCAACTGACGCGATTGATAGCAGATTACGCGATCACGATCATCGTGATCACGCTGCATCAAAGCACAGCCGATAGCGAAATCGCTCGCGTCGCAAACGACGTGGAACGGACGCTCGTTATCGGCTATAGCCAAGACAGGCGTTTTAGTAAAGCTTTTCTTGACTGCATCAAAAGAATCTTGGCATTTGGTATCCCAATGCCATTCGACATCTTTCTTAAGTAATTGAGAAATAGGTCGTATTAACCCAGCATAGTTGCACGAATACTTACGCAAATATGTTGCCAACCCAAGGAACTTTCGAAGTTCCTTAACGTTGTTTGGCGTAGGCCATTCAACGATCACCCTGATCTTTTCTGGATCAGGACGCACCCCGTTCTTGCCCACAAAACATCCAAGAACGGGTATCTCAGGTGCACCAAAGGTGCACTTCTTCAGATTTGCATAGAGCTTATGCTTACGCATAAGCTCTAACACTCGACGTAGATGCTCCCTATGGAAATCTACATCGCTTTTATCGTGTTCACCCTTACTATGGATGAACACGTCATCGAAATAACTCGATGCAAATTCTCTCACCGGGCGTAATAGATGCGTTACGCATCTGTTAAACGTAGCAGGGGCATTTCGAAGCCCCTGCGGCATAACAAGCCACTCCCAAAGCATACCGCTTGGGGTGCTTACCGCCGTGAGAGGGATATCCTTCTCACGCATTAGGATTTGATAAAATCCATCTCTTAGATCGAGAGCACTAAAGATGGTGCTCCCGCACATGCCATCAATGATGACATCTTTTCGCGGTATCGGCGTCTGTGCCGGTACCGTCGCTACGTTCAGCTTGTTGTAAGCGCGAACGATTCTCCACCCACCTGTGGACTTCTTCACACAAAAGGTGGGGGTAGAGTGCGGTGAGGTAGACTCCCGCACTTGGCCTGATTTACAACGAGCTTCGAAGAACTCGTCGATCGATTTTACTTGATCACGCGGCAACGGCCATTGCCGCGTGACACAATACTTCGTGCCTGGCACGAGGTCAATTTCATGACGAGTTCCCTTATCCTTAGGGAGATCGCTAGGTACTTCTTCTGGGAATACGTCAGCGTATTCCCGAATTACCTCATAAAATGGGGAGTTCGCTTTAAGCGACTCCCAGCTCTGCGCTTCAAAGCGCTGAACTCGGGTTTGATCATTGGGAACCTCTTTCCCAATGTTTTCCACTTGTAATGTGGATATTCGTTCACGAATATCCACTACATCATCTGTTGCTACGATAATACAGATCTGTTCGATCTGATCATCGTGCAAGTTTCTCATAAACTTCTTCCAGCTTAGCGCTGGAAGAGTCATCACCTCCGAACCTTCTTTCGGAGGGTGTTCCATCAACAGAGACTGGGTAGCTAATTCGGTCTCCGTTTGCGTCAAGACGTTGATCTTCTCGACGGAACTGCCCATGCAATTAGACACACTCGTCTGATTGACTGCTACACGATGATTATGATTCACCGTGTGCGAATACTCATCCTCATGGTGGCCACTGCCTACCATGGAGTTTTGGCGATCAGATGTTCTCGTCTGATCGGCCGCCTTTTCTGCGACACGGTGGTCTTTATCACCCGTGTGCATGGCTAACGCAACGTGGTGGGCACTGGAAACCACGGAGTTTTGCTCACGATTGCACTCGATCGTGAGTTCACTCTCATCAACACGGAATTCTTTCATCGTGTTGGAACCTTCGGTCGCACAGTGGGTGTTTCCCACTGTGGATACTATTTCATTCTCACGGTGGGTGTTTCCCACCGTGGATATCACTTCATTCTCACGGTGGTCTTTATCACCCGTGGAATGTTTCTCTCCAACACGCAACGACTCTTCTGTTTCGTGTGGTAGTCCCTCTGGACTCTCACCAGCGGAGGTACCTTCCGCTGATCGTGTCAGAGCAGACCTGGTGGTGCCATCGCTATCCACCAGACTGTCTGACGCTGCGGTTGCATCTTCTGATACAGCCGGATTACACACAGGGTGATCAGATCCTGTGCATACGCTGCAGTCGATCGATAGGTTAACCCAGTCGATCGAAGGTTTAAACTTGGACATCCATGGGATTCCAAGTATCACATCGAACTTGTCATCTAAATCGAGGACGATGAATTCATCCTCGAATGACAGTTCATTCAACTCGAAGCGTGTTTTAATCACACGCTTTGGAATAGTCACGGTTGCACCTGTTGCTAACCGGACTGACAACATACTTCGTGCGGTTTCTACCTCCACGAAGCTCAACAGAGTTAGACTCTGAGTTCTAACGAAATTTTTTGACGCTCCTGTGTCAAACAAAGCTCGCATGGGGACATCTCTCCCGTGCGGCTTAACCTCCAGGGTGATAAGAGGCTTACCATCACCCTGCACCTTTTGACAGGAAATAGTCCCGTCTGGGGCTATTACCCTCACATGCCCTATGTCGGCATGTGGGATAACATTCCCAGTAGGGCGCCCCGACCCTACTGGTGTTCTACGTTTTTTGCACCAACAGGGTGATGTCCCTGTTGGTGTCGCCGTGCAGCGGACGGTTCCGTCCGCTGACAGCGTGGCACCGGACGCGGTGCCATACACTCATGGGCAAAATGCCCCATTTTCGCGCATCGATTGCAGCGAATATTCTTCTTAAATTTCGGTTGCTTCGTGTTCGAAGCAACCGCAACGGATAGGTCCATCGGCTCTGGACCTCCACCGCCCATGATCTGGCGCGGGTGGCTGTTTCTTGAGACGAAGTGTGAGCTTCGTCTGCCTGACTGCTGATTGTTGGCATGCCCTTGCGGCATGTCAAAAGCTAAGGGCTGTTGAGCCCTTCGGCTGTACCCAGCATGCGATGACGCTGATCGCATGCTGAACTCCTCACGGATACCCATATCAATGGCATCCCTTAGAGTCTCTGGCGGGTGCCGGTAAAGACTCTGTTTGACGGGACCATCATTGAGTCCCTTCATGAAGCCAGTGACCTGCATAGCAGGGGGCACCGACTCATACACAATATTTGACAGCAAATATTATTGGACAAGGAGATATTTCGGCTACTATACAAAATGTCTGGAAAAAACTATTGAAGATGGCGTGCGTCTTTTGAGCGTAAGCTTGAAGGTCAAGCTTACCTTGCCGGAGTTCCATAAACTCCTGCCGACTACTTAGCTCCATTTATGGAGCTTCAAAGTTGAGCTTTAGCTCAGCTTTAAATTCCTTATAAGTAAGGAACGCAGAGTCATCAGTGGCTCTGCGACTCATCACCCATGCCCTGGCTCTGCCGCCCAGACATGTTGTGGCGAAGTACGCCTGTTGACGTTCGTCAACAATATTTTGCGCAGAGATAGCATCTTCCACCTCTGCGAACCATCTACGAAGGGGCTCGCCCCCTTCGACGGTAAAGGTCGGTCCGCGATGCCTCTGGCGCGGTCCGTTCTGGCTTTTCTAGGTGGTTTCGCCTAAAGCGATTCACCACCTGTATCACTTCCTCCGGGGACTTACTCTGGAGGAAGGTAATGGTGTCGGTCCCCATAGACCGAACCATTTCCACCGTCGCGTCTTTACTACGCGACGAGAAGTGAGGGAAGTGTTTATTCACCTCTTCCAGCGATCTCTGTAGCTCGGCAGGCGTCATGTCTCGCGACATGATGCCGAGCGGCTCTTAATCTTCGCTCCGCTAGTTAACTAGCAGAACGGAACTGTGGTCGTTAAGACGGACCACAAAGTGCTACCAGGTGTAGCAGGACTGATCCTGTTACAGGCTTACACTGTATCTTGCGAGGAAGCGCGCAATACAATTAGGGCAGGATTAGTTGGTAACAACTAATCCTATACTAAAAGTAAATATATAAATATTTACTTTGGTCTTAGAACGCAAAATTAAGAGTGTTTATTTAATGGGTGGTTAGCATCTAATAGTATAGTAATTACCTAAGTAATATAATAATATCAAATATTCAACTAACTGTACTATTAGTTAACCTGCATGATTCGGTATTTATACCGAATCGACTTTTCCTTCGTAGATTATAATAACTTATAATATCTTATTTAAATTTCATACAACGCGTCTGAAATTAAACTGTGATATTCTAACTTGAATATCAATTATGTAATGGCACCCCATTACACTTGATTGGTTCAGCGAACGCAAAAAGTTTGGATTCTCTGGGACAGCTGGAAAGGTTGCTTTAAAGCTATGAAGAATGTGTCTTCCGACGGATTTGTGCTAGTGAGGTGACCAGGTACGATCGAGAGCCTTGATTTTGTTGGTGAGCACTGCCGACCGTGTACTGTCTTTGACATTTGATCGTGTATCAACAACATGACCACTTCGAGAACATTCTGGAACGTTCGTCGAATCGTGTAGACTGTTCGTCCATGATCTAGAACATTCTAAATGTTATACTGTAGGGAGCAACGTAGGTAAGAAACGATAATCAGCCAATCTCACTCTCCATTTTTACTCGTGCCGAATAGGTTATGAGCCCAAAGCTCTGACTGTGTGCTCGATAGAAGACCTCGACCTCTACGAGAAGACCACGACTCAGACGACGATAAAGACCCCTTCAGACCTCTTTGTAGCGACAACTCTTTCATTGGGAGTTCAACATGCGAAATAAGCTGGCCAAGAAGGGCCTGCTATTGTACGCGGAGGAGAAGTGGACGGAGGAGCAGATGAAGGATGCTACTTGGAGAGCCAACGACTTGCGTACTTTTGCGATCATCGCGCAGGGCATCGAGTTGGAGCATCAGTCTAAGATCCGACAAGAAAAGACGGCGAGGCAGGCATGGATCACGCTATACGACTACTACAACAGAAGCAACATCCAGAACCGAATCACGCTCACGCGACGAGTCCATGAGTTCAGGATGAATGACGGCGCCAGAATGGCGAGCCACCTCGACAAATTTGGCGAGTTGGTGGTGGCGATGGAGGCCGTGGGTGACAAGATGGACGTGGACCGTCAGGTGGTGATTCTGCTGGGCAGTCTCCCAGCAGAATACGAAACGATTGTCACTGTGATCGAGAATACTGACCTGACCAAGATGTCACTGGATGAAGTCAAGGAGAAGTTACTAAAGAAGTACGAGAAGTTCCAACAACAGGAGTCTGGAGAAGGAGCGTTCAGGGATGGACAGCGCGGTGGACGGAACGGCCATGGCAGGAACAACAACAACGGTGGCAAGAACCAGGACGACGCGAATAATAGAAAGCACGGGAAACCAAGGAAGTTCATGGGGACGTGCTATGGGTGTGGCAAGCGTGGTCACAAGAAGTCCCAGTGCAAGAAGAAGGACGATGACGGCGAAGCCATGTTCATGACGCATGCGACGTGTGAGCTACTCACAGAGGACGGTAGTTGGTTGATTGACAGTGGTTCATCGTCGCACATGTCACCCTACCGTGAGGAATTTAACACCTACCAGGAGCTCGGCCGGCCTATCGAAGTGAAGGTAGCCGACGGCAAGATCGTGAAGGACATCGTACATGGCGAACTACGGATCGTGTTTGAGAGTGGTAAGTTTACGGTGAGCAACGTGCTGCATATCCCAGGACTTGACCGACGCCTCTTGTCGGTACCGAAGCTGACTTCGAAGGGATGGGTGGCTCCATTCACGTCGGAGCAATGAACGATTATGAAGGAACGGCGTGTAGTAGCACGTGCTCCTCTTGTGGACAACAGTTATATGTTGCGTGGACATCAAGAGCGTGCTATGTTGGTTGAGTACAAGGATACTGGTAGTAATTGGAAGTTGTACCATGTACGACAAGGCCATTCTGGGCATGACGCGTACGTGCGCACGCAACCAGCGACCACGGGTCTTCCGGAGATCAAGAAACCTAGCTACCACCTGTGCGGCGGGTGTGCGAAGGGCAAGATAACCGTCGCACCGTTTCATAGCGAGTCCAAGACGAAAAAAACTCAACCACTTGAGATTGTTCACACGGATTTGATTGGGTTGATGGGTACCCGATCTGCTGGTGGGTCGAGATACGTGGGAACATTTGTGGATGACTAGACAGGTCATGCGGACCTGTACTTCCTGAAGAGAAAGTCAGAGGTGTACACAGTGTTCAACGACTACAAGAGCAAATGTAGAACCAGTGTGGAACAAGGATGCTTGCTTGCGTTCGGAAAACGGCGGCGAATAAACGAGTAAGCGATTCAAGGACCTGTGCCGACGCCTTAGGATCGTTCACCAGAAGACGGTACCATACAGCCCGCATCAAAACGGTGTAGCAGAACGTTTGGACCAGTGGTTGGTCAAGAAGGCAAGGTGCTTGCTGCACTACAAGGGTGTGTCGCGTAAGTGGTGGGCTGAGGCCATGGTGACAGCAGCGTACTTGATCAACCGACCTGACGCCTCATGAGATTGTGTTTCGTGTGAGACCGGACCTGTAACATCTGCGTGTGCTTGGATAGATGGGATACGCCCACATCGACTCGTCAAAACGGACGAAGCTGGACTGCAAGTGTTTCAAGTGCATAATACTTGGGTATGCAGACGACACAAAAGGATTCAGGGTGCTCAACCTGTAGAACGGCAAGATGGTGGTGAGTCGCAGTGTGCGACTCGACAATCGTGAAGTCGATGGCATATATGACGAAGGACGGGGGATTCCGAGGTCGAATCTCCATATCCCGGCAGACGACGACGATGATGATGAACGTGTTGAAGACGTTGTGGTACACAGTCCAGCACCGATGGACAACGACGTGGAGATGAATGAGCCGATGGAAGTGGAAGAAGAACATGAACCTGTGACGGCGGTAGTACCCAGTGGTGTGCCGACGACGACGGCCACACAACATACACCGAAGCCACCAGTGACGCCATGGTGTTCAGACCAGGACCGAACCATCGAGCTAGCGACCGGCTCCACGCACCACTGCAGGTAACTAACAGTATGGCAAGACCACGAGAGCTGATGAGTACTCATCCAGGACCGAGTGGCCAACTGCGACTGGATGACCGCCCGTACAACTCCGGTGACAACGTCATCGTGTCTTACGACGACTCACGAGCGAGTGAGAGTGAACGTGACCGTAGTGCAAAGCGCCCACGAATTGATGATGATGATGTACTGTATGAAGTAGCTCTCGAGGCCCAGGACACACCACGAGCATACAAGGAATCTGTGATTTGTGACGAGAATGGCCAGTGGCTTGGTGACATCGACACCGAGTTTGAAGCCCACGAACGGAACCACACGTGGACAAAAGTCAAGCGGTAACCGTGGATGAAAACGACTAAGACCAAGTGGGTGTTCGCCAAGAAACTCAACGAGTTGGGAGAGATCTTGCGATGCAAGGCCAGATCGGTCGCCCTGGGATTCCTGCAGATCTACGGTGTGTATTTCTTTGAGACGTACGCTGCGGTGGCGTGCATGAGTGCCACCCGCATGCTGCTGTCATTGTGCTGATCACTTGGATTTGTGATGGAGCAGCTTGACGTTGACATAGCGTTTCTGAATACACTACTGGAGGAGGACGCGTACATCGAGATACCAGAGGGGATGGACATCGACGGTGTCTATGTGCTCAAGTTGAACAAGGCTCTGTACGGACTCAAGCAGGCCTGTAACGCATGATACAAGACTATACACAATACGCTACTCGAGTTGGGATTCACCGCCTGTGGCGGCGACGCCTGCATCTATGTGAAACAAGTTGATGAAGACCTCGTGTACCTGTGTCTCTACGTGGATGATATTGTGGTGGCTGCGCGCACCACTGAGCTCGTGAACGACTTGAATAAGGCGATCGCATCACGTTTTCGCATCAAGGAGCTGGGCCCTGTGAAGCATCTCTTGGGCATGCGTATCGTGTACGACCGTGAGGCACGGACAATGAGCATCACGCGAAAACAGTACATTAAGAACGCTGTGGATCGTTTCAACCAGCAGAACGCACGTGAGACGATGAACCCGTGTGACCAGAGCCTGAAGCTCTCTATGGCCGACAGTCCCAAGACCGATGATGAAAATGCCGAGATGAAAAAGAAGCCGTACCGTTCGATCATTGGGAGCCTGCAATACGTGGCACAGTGCACCATACCAAACATAGCGTACGCTGTCACACATTTGAGCCGATTCTTGGAGAGCTATGGTGTGAAGCATTGGAATGCAGCGATCAAGGTCCTACGCTATCTGCACACAACCCACGATCGAGGCATCAACTACAGTAAGGGCAAGGGTGAAGCGCAAGAACGAGTGGAATTTTGCGATGCCGACTGGGGGAACAACCCCGACGACGGACGCTCTGTATCCGGTGTGGTGATCATGATGAATGTTGGCCCTATTGTTTACAAGTCAAAGTACCAACTCACGGTGGCGTTAAGCTCAGCGGAAGCAGAGTACCTGGCGTTGAGCATGTGCACACAGGAGGTGATTTGGGTGCGAATGATGATGAAGGATCTCGGATACAAACAAGCAGCACCAACCCAGGTGTGGGAGTACAACCAAGGCTCGATTGCACTCGCGCACAAAACGGGCTACAACGCACGCACGAAGCATGTGGGGACATCCGTCTCCACTTCATCGCCACGAAACGGTTCGAGTTCCTCCGTGACCGCATGAACCTCTAGCGACGCCGAGCCAGGGACAATCGACAGTAAGTGGGAGTGTTGGCGAGCACTGCCGACCGTGTACTGTCTATGCAATTTGATTCGTGTATCAACAACATGAACACCTCGAGAACATTCTAGAACGTTCTTCGAATCGTGTAGCTGTTCATCCACGATATAGAACATACTAAATGTGATACTGTAGGGATCAACGTAGGTAAGAAACGATAACCAGCTAATCTCACTCTCCAATTTTACTCGCGCTGGACAGATTTACGGCAGACGTTTTTTTCGTGCATTCAGCTGAATTATTGGTCATCGTCGGAGTCCTATCATGGGTCTGTCTAAACTGACCGGTCCATTTGTCTAAACTGACCGGGTTACACTAGCGATAACTTTTTATTGGATGAAAAAGATATCCTTTTAGCGAATGAAACAGGGTGTGTGATTTATTGTTAGACAGCTCCAAGAAGTCGCTAGGTGAGATATAATGATAAAGAGTGTTGATAGTACAAAGGTAGACTGTACAGTGACAATCTGTGTGCTAAATTATGCGTAGGGAAGGCGAAGAGCTCTTCCAAGCCCCATGCTGGTTGGAGCCAGCATGTCTAGCGGAACAGGGGCTACAATGGGCGCAAAACTCGCGGTGATACGCAACAAGAGTATTAAATTTTATGCAGCATCAATGGGTTCAAATTGTTTCTTGCTTTCCTCGACGTACATTGGTAAGCTGCTGACATTACTGATTGTGACCCAGTTAGTAGTGACAGGGTTTGTGTCGTTCTGAGCAGCTTTTGAAGAGATAATTTTGGACAAGAGAGGTGATAAAAGGATTGGATCACTGGAGCAGCTGCTGGGACAATCGCGGGGGGATTCTACGCTGGCTTGGTCGGTAAGGCTGTCTAGAAACGAATGGTTTTGCCATACTTCTTGACGATACAAGCGAGAAGTGGTTCTTCTTTTCACTGATCTACCGTGTATGTCGGTCAGGTGGCCCGTTTCGTGGTCTTCATGGTGCTACTGACGGGGAAGCGGTGGGAGAAGCTGTGGGTTTTGGTCGCGAACAGTTTCACACGTGGCGTTTGAGTAAGGGCGTGCAGCGATATCAGTCAAAGTACGGCGAAGCTCCTGCCATTGATAACCCGACGACTGCATTGCTAGTTGAGAGCCAAGGTCCTCCACAAAAATTAGCGTTTCCATCCTTGTTACCGAAGAGCATTAAGATTTCCGACGAAGAAATCGAACGTCGCATCGTCATCCGCATGGACGAACTACGGAAAGAAATTCAAGAAGTCGCAACTTTAGATAGTAACGACAGAGTCAAGTAACGTAAATATTACAATGGCAGTTGAACTTATTGCAATAAACCATACGCCCTGTATCATTCGCTAAAAGGATATCTTTTTCATCCAATAAAAAGTTATCGCTAGTGTAACCCGGTCAGTTTAGACAAATGGACAGGTCAGTTTAGACAGCCCCCTATCATTCTCAAGCCAACAGGACAGTCGAGCGGATGGCACATACCGTTACTAGAGTGATCAAGATATACGTGACGTCCCCTGGTTAACGTGAAAAGGACGAATACGCGGAACGCTTGTGTTTTGATTTTAAATTTGTCACGTGTCTCGTTAGGGAGGATAAGTTGTTTTGTTTCGAGCCCCTATTCTTGTGGGTAGCACGCGGAGGTGGTGATTTTGCAGCATCACCAGGTGAGAGGGGTTCTGATCAGCCGTCTTTGACACGCGATCAGAAAATGTCGGATAAAAATAATGATCAGGTGGCTCCATAGTCGGTTCGGGAGTCTACACCTTTGCCCATCCAAAATAAAAAGTTTTGTGACCAATGTGTGGAATGGTTAGAGAAGTATTGTACCAAAGTGAAAAGTATTTCAACCAAAGTAAAATTGCTGCCCCATAAAACAAAAATACCGATGTTCTTGTCTCACATTGAAAAACATTTTTATGAGCATGCTAATGTGAAGGCTTATGTTTTAGACTATGCCATCCGCGCCCAAGCTTACAGAGCAGTGCATACTTTTGCTGGAGAGCGCTGCAGCTCAATCTATCATCGTTATCGATACGATAACAATCTATAGCAATGCACTGCATTAATACATTTAACGCCGCATAAACATGCAATATGAAACGTACATTTATAATGCAATGGTTCACATTTACTCAAAGGCTTTTCAGTTTGGTTACAATACTTTTCTAACCATTCCACATTGGTCGCGAATCTTTTTACTTTGGAAGGGCAAAGGTGTAGTTGTACATGGATCGTGTCAAACCCTGCACCAGAGACTCGACCATAACCTTCTGGGAAGCAGCGTTGAGCGAGAATCATGCGGTCAAGTTGCTCGTATCGGGCACAGACTATTTGATATTTCCTGTGATATATTTGTCAAAGCTGAGGATGGATAAGGAATTCTCTGATTGGTCAAAGACCACGCTGGCTATGGAAACTGCAGATCGCTCAGATTTACTTGAAGCGTTCTTAAGCGAAGATAATTGGGAAAGACTGTTTGGTCCAGACGAGTATCAATCGCTGGTATCCAATGAGTGCAAAAGAAGCGGTGCAACGATGGTATCAAGTCTACTTGGAGGGATATGAACAACCCACTTGGGTTGATGAAGCCAATCTAATTTTCGGATCATTGGTTAAATATTGTGAAACGTTTCGAATGGGTAACACGTCATGCAAAGTCAGAAAAAAAGGGATACCTCAGCCTAACCCATTAGGATGATCTTCAAAGTATACTAGACTGGAAATATGGAAAGAAGATGCAGTTTGGGACATGGTTTAGATGATTTATAACCTAATTACGGAACCCACGAGTCATATGAAGATTTTGGGTAAATGCGTACCGTTAGCTTAATGACTTGAAAGTTGAATGTTTTTGCTTTGGTTTACATATGTATTAGTTAATTTGGAAACGGGACCGATCGTTTTGAATTTCTAATTATCAAATGAATATTTTATTGAAGTAATATTGGGTGAACTTTATTACCTTATCAAGCGAACAAAAGGGTGTATTGCCTAATACTCGTGGATAACGCGGTAATCCTTCATCTGGATGAACTTGTATGAAGCGGTGTGGCACTCTTCTTTGATCAGGGATTTGTATTTTTCCGAACCTTATAGGATCTCACAAGCTGATCTGCAACGCAGAGGCGAGAAGGTAGTCCAACAGATTAATCCAACACGTTCCTCCCTGACGGAAATCTGCCTGGCAGGTGCGCCTAAGTGTTGTGGGTGATCAGGACTAATCACCGGACGTAGTCATCGCTGTGGGACAAAAATGGAATTCCCTGTGGTGCACGTAGCCGTCAACTGGATACTGGATACTATCATTTCCCTGATACAACTGAGCTCAGTTTATAAACCGGAGTCCTTAAAAGCGCCGCTGTATCAGTGGCTATTGAGACTGAGAGAATTCTTAAAGTGTTGGAATTACTGTCGAAGAACCGACTGCCACAAGCAATAGAAGAAACATCCATCCTGTCGTATTGAAAGAAAATTAAGAAATAATTCCCTAGATTTCCTATTTACTAAATACAGGTCTGGAACTCCTTCCACCTAAATCCCGTATGATTTAATATCTGATTGAATATTCGCCTGATCATCCCCGAAGAGGGGATAAGGTAACCTCTGTAGCCAATTGCCGCAACAATTTAACCACTTAACCATAATTGCCTCCGAGCTTTTTTTGCACCTTAAAACGGTTCCAAATAGTCTCTAGATTATTCATATTCCATCAATACTCCAAACCAGTGACAATCATTTCCAGGTATCGTTATTTTCTCGGGAATTTACGTATAGGGGCACGAAATCACAAAATAATTACAAGTGAGGGCACAAACCGGAAATAATTACGGATAAGGGCACAAAATTTATGCGGGATTTTCATTAGAGCCTAGAGAGAGAGAGAGATTAGAGCAGCGCAAAGTTTCAAAAACGCAACAGAATTAGGAAAACCACGCTATAAATTCATCGTGACGTCGACGGTTGCTCATATGCTCGTACCATCAGCACGCTCGTCGTTGTCCAGTTTTTACTGTCCACCCCCCTGCACCATGAACCAGATCGGGTCCACAACTCCTCTTTCGGACGTAATACGACAACCTCGTCGATTTCATCTGCTTTCAAAAGCAGTTTCAAATTCGTTGAAGGACATCTCCCCCAACGACAACAGTTCGCCTACCCCAGTCAACCGTTCCAGGATTACGCCTTCTGTGACAACACCTGTCACACTATTCAGCATCCTGTAGGACTGCTGACTGCTGGCCTCGGGACTCATCCCGAGGCCCAGATGGGGGGAGTCAATTGCCCCATCTATTGGAAGCGCCTCGCGCCTATCCACAGAGGTCTCTACCTCTACCAACGGTGACTCGCCGGTCTCACCTAAAACGGCGTAGTCGGAATCATTTCTGAAGTGCGAAAGAGACGAACTTCAGGTCGCTTCACTTGGAAGCGCCTCGCGCTTAACCACAGGGGTCTCTACCCCTACCACTGGAGTCGCCTCATAGTAATCCACCTCTGCCAATGGCGACTCACCAGTCTCGCCTATAACGGCGTGGTCGGAATCATTTCCGACGTGCAGAAGAGACGAACTACGGGTCTCTTTGCTTAGAAGCGCCTCGAGCTTAACCACAGGGGTCTCTACCCCTACCACTGGAGTCGCCTCAGAGGAACCACCTCTGACACTGGCGACTCACCAGTCTCACCGTTAACGGCGTGGGGATTAACCGCCGAACCCCCCTCGTTAAGAACTCTTCCTTAACGTCATTGGGAATGATCATTTCGGACATCCCAATCTCTGGTATCTCTCGCCAGAATCGCTTTTGCGATCGAACAAAGGTGGGTTCATGACTCGCCAATGCTTCACCCGATCGCGGGTGCTTTGAGCCAATTTACTTAGACTTCCAGTATATCCATGGCCCGTGGAGTTCCAGCCACTTCATGCCCAGAATGAGGTCATACTTTGAGTCCAAATCCAGGACTAGGCAACGTTCTAAGCTGTTGAAGTCTGCAAACTTCAGCTTAAGGTCAATCGATACCTTGGGTACAGAAACCTGTACACCCGTCTCAAGACGGACCGTGACAACGTCACGAGAACGTGCCTCCAGGGCCTCTGCATACAGCCGACTATTCTCCACAGAAGCTCGTCTGACATAATTGTCAGACGTTCCAGAGTCTATCAAGACTCTACAAGGTTTATCAAAGCCTTTCACGTCCGCAAGGACGACCAGCAACCCTGGCTGGTACACCAACTCGGTGCTAGAAAGCACCGTTTCTCTCGGGGCTTTGTGCTGTAGTCCCCTACCCTGGGGCTTAACAGCACCGAGGGATCCCCCAATAGGTCTCCCCGCACCTGAAGCGGAAGCTTACTCTTCCGCTTCGACCTGAATCAGGTCCATGGGTTCGGGACCCACCTTAGAGGAACGAAAGTTCCTCTCAGCGTTAAACGCCATCTTAAGCGCCTCCCCCAGGGATTGGGGTCGGCATAGGAACAGTTCCAAACGTGTTGGCCCTTCTTTCAGGACTACCATGAAGTCGGGGATGGACACATCATCCGAATACTCTTTCGCGTACATCCCTGCCAACAGGGTCTTCAGCTCTTGGACATATGTTTCCATGTCCCTAGTGCACTGACGGCACCTCAAAAACGCCACCTGATTCTGGAAAACCAGATCAGGCGTGGCGAACATGTCCATAAGCTTTTGCTTAAGGACTACCCAGGTTGATAACACGCTCGTGACCGAATCCGGACACGTAAACGCCCATGTACGGGCTTTGCCCGTAAGATGGGTCAATGCAAGTCCCACTTGCAAGTGATCCGCGATCACATTCGCTGTGGCGAAAGCCGTTTTGACCTCTCGCAACCATAAAGGTTGTCACCCTTCTCTCCGGTGAACTTCTTTATCTTAAATGATAATGGGGGACGCACCCCCGTGGAACGACTTCCACCTAAACTCGCCTCATGGGCGATGAGGGCATTGACCCTTGCCTTTACGGCCTCAAGACCCTGCTCCACTAGGAGCTGCATGTGGTGAAGTGGCTGGAATCTGTGGTTAAGTGTATATGAAAAGTATACTTAGAGAATATACGGGTGACCGTCCACGACAGTTCGTGGTGAAGTGGCTGGAGTCTGTGGTTAAGCGTATAGAGAGTATACGGGTGACCGTCCACGACAGTTTGTGATGAAGTCGTTGGAGTCTCTGGTTAAGTGTATATGAAAAGTATACATAGAGAGTATACGGGTTACCGTCCACGACAGTTTGTGGTAGTACGCGGTCATAAAAAGGTATACGGATGACCGTCCACGACAGTTTAGCCGACCATGAAGTAAGTTTTCGGTATTGAAGCCAGTGCTGAAGTAACCAAGAAGTAACAAGATGAACAGACACTAGAGGCAGATATAGGATTTCTTAGTACTTTAATTATAACAAATTTTCCCCCTTTACAAAGAGTCGTTTCTTTCAACCAACCAACCCTTTTCAACCCATACAAAAACTAATTCTAAAGACATCCCGAGGAAACCTTTAAGTGAACACGTGTTAAAGCTTGATAAAGATTCCTTTGCGGTTATCTAAGCTAAGGGGCAACCTGAGTGCTACAGAGAAGTGTCCATTTTCAGTGATTTTGTGGTAAAATTCGGACGTAAGTACCAAGAACCTGGAAAGTTTAATCAAGAGAAGTGTAGTCTATCGCTTCCTTGTCTTGTTTTTGAGTGGAAACCTCGAAAATTTAAGTTCCTTCACGACAACTGGTGCCGAGACCCGGGACTTTACGTCGACTTAATACAATTTCACACAAAAAATGGCTTTAGTGTCTACTGAGGGAGAGAAAGAGCTGGTTTTTAAGTTACAGCGCTCTCAGGAAGACCATGAGATAACATACACTTTCTATGAGCCCTGTTCAAGAATGGAACGGTATCAACGGCATGTACTGAAGCTACCTGGGGATTCATATAGTTGGTTTTCATTATATGAGATTTGCAAGGTGGCAAGAGCTGCCCCTAATTTTAGAGTTAAGGAAGATCTTACTTTTTTGGGGGGATTAAAAGAATAAATTGAAGCTATTGAAACGCTGCTTCGAAATTGTGGCTATGAGTTTGTGCGACGAGAAGAATTCGATAATGCATGTGACTTCAATCTGGATCGTACCGCGAAAGATATTGGTCTCATGGTGTCACTATTATTAGCGGAAAACCAGTGGGAAACATCCTTGATGTTTTACCGGAAAGAGGCTACGGATATCAGTCGAAGTTATTACATTGTGGCAGACACCACTCACACACCGGTGAAAGCGTCTAAACCACCGGGTATGCAGAAGCTGTGTAATGACGATGAGTTGGAGGACACTGTGGATTGGAGACCAAAACCTGACCGTCGAGTAAGGATGAAGTTGGAATTTTCCTCGGATGAGGACAAGATCATGTCACCTCCACGACCAATGTCGAAAAAACAGGACCCAGTGGTGGCAAATTTAGTCCAGTTGATGCAAGATGGACATAAGTTTGGAAGAGTTAACGAAAATTACCGCATTTCTGTCAGCTAGTCGCACGCCGGATACTACTAGAGGAGCGACTAATGCAGCACACCGAAGATCGGCAGCTCCGGATAGAGCATACCCCAACCCACCAAACCATCAAGATATGGCATTTCGATGGAAGACACAATATGTGGGCATCATCTGGTCAGCCTGTCACAGCCATTATACAGAATACAGAGATCAAGACATTTTACGGCAATAGACAAGACGCGGGAAGTGCAAGGGCATGGGTGACAAGATTTCTCCATGTGGCAAACATCTCACGTTGGGATCACGATCAACGACTAGGGATGTTTGTGAATAACTTGACGAACACGGCGTCTTGGTGGTACGAGCAATTGGAGGACACGGTGAAGTATGATTGAGATGCAGTGATAGATTTGTTTTAACGGAAGTTTTGCGTGGATAAAGTTTCGCCTCGGGTCATGTATTCCAAATTGACACAGAGACACGACTAGTTGGCGACTACATATCTATACCGGCTACATGCCGCGGCATTACGAGCTGGAATGGATTTCCGATATGCTTATAACCCCTCATTGTTGGAAGAGCACATCCAAAAATTCTTTGATACCATTCATGATCTCTTCATACAAATGCAATATCAGCATATGACATTCAATAGCATCGAGGAACTGGAAAGGGTGCTAACGAAGCATGAGGCACGTGTGACAAGGCCTGGAAAGAAAATGACTGCACGCAAGGGTGCCGAAGTGGTATATGAAGATGTACCACCCAGCGTACATGTGATGGGCGGAGAAGTACAGACCATGCAGCGGTCACGCTCTAATTATGAAGACAGAGATGCACGAACGAGTGCGCCTAATAACGATGATGGGGGCGTGGTGTGCGAACATTGCAATCGAAGAGAACATGATAAAGACAAATGTTGGAAGTTGCAGACGTGTGAGCATTGTAAATCAGTCGGTCATGATGTGAAATATTGTCGGAAGTTCATAGAAGAGATGGATGAGATGAGGAGCAAGTTGAAGTCCGGAGAACTATCCAAGGACCAAGTGGATGCACAGTTAAAAGCCTAACCCAACAGTGCGTTGCGACCACTGTCGAGAGAAAAGGGGGGCAATGTCCAGCAATGTGAAAGCGACACCGCGTTCACCCTTAGGTGTAAAAGAGCGCAAGAAAAAAGATACATTTTGCATGGAGAGATCGCTCACGATGGACGAGGATCAAGAGAAGAAGAAAATACAAGAAAAAATTAAAAAACAAGTTGCATTTGAAGATAAAGAAGAAAAAGAACAAGGTACGTCAGAGACTAATGAAACGGCAGATGTCTCAGCTTATGTCACGTTGGTGGATAAAATAGAGGGAGAACGAGTAGGATGGCAACAGTTGCCCAAGTCTACGCAACCTGAAACACAAGTTTTTGTGAAGGGAGCAATTGATGATTTGGAGTTGCCGTTAATGTTGGATTCTGGTGCAAACATATCAGTATTACATACCAATGTGGTAAAGATGTTACATATAGCAGTCCGGATGTTTGATACCCCGACAAGTTTTTGTGGCTTAACAGAAAGTACCATTGGTGCAATTGGTGTGTCCACTGTAAATGTTCGAATGGGCCCATCGGTCATTTTTAACTGTGAGATGTGGGTGGCAAACATTGAGTCGCAGAATTTAGCAGTACTTGGAACTGATTTCTTGGTGAAAGCGGGGGTAATCCTGAATATGAAAGATCAGAGTTGTCAGATTGCCAACGAAAATCCGCTACCGTTATTAACCCAAGAAGATCGACTCTCGGAAGACTATACGCAAGTATATGAGCGAGTTATGGAGAGTGCTGGTATGACGATTAATTGTACTAGTGTACATGCAGTACGGACGGTTGGGGATAAGACCCCCGCTGTATATCTGATGGATGCTATAGACCCATTGAAGGTAGATCAGACGAAATTGGAGAGGGAGGTCTATCTGCATGAAGGGGTGGAGATGTCGGCTGAAGCTATGGAGGAACAGTTGGCGCTTATACCTGAAGTGGAACAAGGTCCGATAACGTCACCCGATATGGCTCAAGCGGATGTAGGAGAGCCAGGGATCAGCACCAAGGAGCAAGAAGATCAGTTACGGTCATTATTATATGAATATGCTGATGGATTCATAAGCTCTGGTAATGCGTTACCGCCACCGGCCAAAGGTGTGGTATGTGATGTGGATGTTGGGGACAATTTGCCTATAGCTCAGAAAGCACGCAAGGTACCAGCCCACCTCTTACCCAAGTTGTATAAATTAATACGAGGCTTATTTCAAGCAGGATTAATTAAGTACTCGGAGTCAGCTTGGGCATCACAAATCGTGATCGTGTTAAAGAAAAATAAAACAGACATACGATTGTGCATTGATTACCGAGCTGTGAACCAAAAGACGATACTGATGGTGTATGCGATGCCTCTGGTAGATGATTTGTTGGACAACTTTGAGGGGGTCAAGTGGTTATGTTCAATGGATAACGCGAGTGGATATTGGGCTATACCCATGACGAAAAGGTCTCGGTTGATTACTGCTTTCATTTGTCCTCTAGGACATTTTGAATGGCTTTGAATGCCGCAAGGGTTAAGGAATGCGCCACAGATATATCAGCCTATAGTTGATAATGCCTTATGGACAATGTTTCGACGCTCACAACAGATGGAGGTGATGTGTAAGATCATGAACGATGACACTGCCATGGATATCGATGATAATGCTACATATGTCTTGGAGACAGACGTGCACCTATCACAAGATGTGTTTAATAGTGCACAAGTGGTAGATACTGAAGAGCGACCTTTCATTGGGAGGCGTTCATACATTGACGATATTACGTTTGGTGCGAATAGCTGGGATACGATATGTTTGATGCTTAAGAACCTGTTGGAGTCGTTCAAATATTGGAGAATCACCATAAGCTTACCCAAGAGCGCATTTGAGAAGCACAGTGTAGAGTTTCTGAGTCATCGCATATCTTCAAAGGGAATCGAAGCGTCCCCGCGCAATTTAGACTCAATTCGTAAGATGGAATTTTCACGGACATTAAAGAGTGTGAAGAAATTCACTGGTAGCCTGATATATTATCTATTTATCGACAATTTCGCGACGATAGCGGCCGCACTGTATGATTTGACGGATCTGCAGTTAAGGGACGGGACTCAATTGGTTCATGCTGAAAAGTCTTTTGAATTGTTGAAGGCACGGCTTATTCAGGCGCCATTGTTACGACATATCGAGCGAGCGAAACCACTAAGTATAATTTTATACACCAATACGTGGGCGTTCGGAGCTACAGTATGTCAAGAGCATGATGGGATTTTGCATCCAGTGAGATATGTCAGTAAAGTGTTCAAAGATGCGGATACCCGATATACAGGAGCGGAACAGGAGGTACTGGCTTTGCTGAAGACGTTGCATGACGCTAGCCATATTCTATTTGGGCAACATATAACAGTATACGCAAGGTACTCTACGATGCGATGGTTATTTATGTCTAAGAGTTTAACTGGAAGAGGAGTTCAATGGGCGGTAATGTTATCCCCATGGTCGTTAGAGATCGTAAGAGTGGACCATGAAGGTGTTGGCTTACCTGCATTGTTGTGGCCACATCGATAGTGCCTATAGAAAAAATGAATGCAGTACTAGAAGATATTTCCCCACTACAGACACTTAAGGATACACCAATTATTAGGCCAATACCAGGTTTGCGTCGCCAAAGCACTGGATATGTCTTGTCGTTTGATGGTGCAGTACGGATGAAACATGATCCTAAGGGCACTTTTGGTTTGATAATATGGGAATTACCCACTTAAGAGGTGATAGCAGCGGAATATGGAATTCAGGACAATCTCACGGTGAATTACGGTGAATATCATGGGCTAATCGGTGCATTACAACTTGCGCAAGTACACCATGTAAAACGAGCAATAAATTGTGGGGATTCGAGATTAGTGATCGGACAAGTTAATGTAGATTTACGTTGTAATCATGCGTCGTTATTGGTCTGGCTAAATAGAGTGCACTCGCTGGTTGAGACCTTTGAGGCGATAAGTTTAGTGCATGTAGCACGCAAGTATAATCAATCAGCATATTTTCTTATACAGTGCGCTATGAAAGAACAACGATCAGGGAAGATTACAAGTGATCAACAGAAGACGGATCTGAAAATGTTGAATCGATTGCCAGATCTGTTATATGCTAATTCAGATGGTCCTCCAGAAAGGGATAAGAGTGAGGACCCCCCGGAGGCGACTGCTAAAACATTCGAAGACTCTCGAAGTAATCCAAGGATACCACCGAAGTCACTGTTTGGGAAGATGGTGGATATCAGTCACCACAAGTATTTGTGATCACGCGAAGCATGCGTAAACCGAAGAAAGGACATCGTCAACATCAAGGAAGTGAGACCGTGGAACAAGGGGCGGACATACAAGATGAGATGCACCCTGTAGAGGACAGTAATGTTGGAGCGAAACAAGGTTTAGAAGGCGCAGAAAAGGATCCTTATGAAACGGCACCAACCATTAGACTTGAGCGAATGGCATCGGCTCAGAATGATGATGATTGGTGTGGGAAGGTTATAGCGTACCTGAAAGGGGAAGATGAAAAGCTAAACTCCGCTAGCGAATGGAAGAGAGTAGCGCGACACGCGACGATGTATGAACTGGACAGTAGGAATATTCTGTATTACATCACTTACGCAAGAAATGGGACTGGAGATCAAGTGTGGCGATTGGTAGTACCGACAGTATTACAAGAAGATGTGTTACATGCCTACCATGTGGAGATTGGTAGTGGGGCACATCAAGGGGTTGGAAAAGTCTACGCACGACTGAAGTCCAAGTATTATTGGAGGGTATGTATGCCCATATTGAGAATTATGTTGCAGCACGTGAAGATTGTGCCACTGCGAAAAGGAAGCCAAGATATCAGGGGCGCACTAGCGGCAACATTATGGCGTCAAGACCTTTTCAGATTTTGGCAATGGATTTTGCATTACCGCTGCCGCAGACCACTATGGGTCATGAAGCACTATTGTGTTTTATCTGTTTGTTTTCTGGGTATGTGATATTAATTCCAATGAGCACCACCACTGCGCAAGATGTAGCAGAAGTGTATATGGTGGGAGTTTATAAGAGATTTGGAGCCCAAGAGATGTTGAGGCATGATAGAGACCCAAGATTCATGAGTTCGGTTTTCAGAAGATTCAATCGATTGCTAAAACAAAAGCAGAGACCTACGTTAGCTTATCGTCCACAGGCCAATGGGAAACAGGAACGATCTGTGCAGACAGTGATCAAGGCAATCAAATGTTACATCACGGATCCGGAGCAGAGAGATTGGGATGAATATGTCGCCCCTTTGGAGTTTGCATTGAACACTTCGGTGGATCTACACCATCACCAAACCCCATTCTACTTGGTACATGGGTGGGAACCTCGAACTACGATGGAGGCGATGGTACCACTGAAATATCAGTCTGTCACGGAAATTAATGCACGGGATTGGAGATTAGCCGTGAATAAACGGCACATGGAAGCTCAAGCGCAGGCAGCCATCATTATAGAGCAAGTGGATAAAGACAGAGCCCAACGGCATAACGAGAGAATTAAATTGAAGTTATTTTCGAATGCAAAAACCGCCTACCGCCCTGGAGAGTTAGTCTGGATGTATCACGATTTAGTCAAGCCAGAGTTAGTAAGAAAGCTGGCTCACTTATGGCATGGCCCATATGTGGTGGACGAACGGGTGAACGACGCGGTGTATCGGTTGGTGATACAACCAACTGAGAGTCGAATATTCCCATTAGTGCATATTGATCGACTGAAGCCCTACATCAACAAAATGAGAAGACTCCGTGAAAAGATTCACACTAAGGATGCATTGGAGTTAGACGAAGCGTTACTCCCAGAAGATTCCTGGTATGAACCGGGTAAAGACGATGAATGGGAAGTGGAACACATAGTAGATTCTCGAATGAAACAGCGGACAAGAAACGGGCGTCGGATGAAAGAATACCTTATCAAGTGGAAGGACGACGAGGAGATGACGTGGGAGCCCGAATACAATCTATCGTGTACCATACTCTTGTATGAGTTTGATGCGCAGCGAGCTTGGAAAAATCGGCATTATGCAGCCCAGACAGCAGAAGAGGACCTCACTGCAGAGGAAGTGTAGAAGCCTTATCGGAGGAGAAGAACGAAGAGGAATACGACGAAAGAAAAAGGGGATAACAAGAAATCAGAAGACACAAGGAAAGTAAGCCCCAGAAGATGTAGTACATCCCTATCACGGACCCATGTTGGTTGTGATGAGTAGAATGCGGACCCGAGTTGGTTGCATTAGGGGTAATCAGAAGAAACAAACAAACAAAAATATAAAAGACAGACACATGTTCGAACAAATTGGAAGATGTTGGAATGTGTGGGGTAAATTACGTGACTAGCTATGTTTAATGGAGTGACATAGCTAAATAATGAGAATGATATAGAAAGCGATGCCACGCGGGCGCGATGACTTGATGATGTGATGTGGAGATGATACGAAAAGATACCTACTATGGTCCAAAAGGTGACAAAACATGTATGTCTAACAAAAAGCACAACTAAGTAACGACAAACCAACGCAAGATCTTACGAAGAGATACCTCACGAGGTCCTAAGGGTGAAAAACCTGTGCGGCAGCGACAAGATGATGCGAAGAGATACCTATCACGGCCCAAAAGGTGAAAAACCTGCACATCTACAGTAAAACACAACAAAGTAATAACAAATCGATGCAAGATCGTACGAAGAGATACCTCATGAGGTCCTAAGGGTGCAAAACCTGTACGGCGCCGACAAGATGATGCGAAGAGATGCCTATCACGGCCCAAAAGGTGAAAAACCTGCACATCTACAGTAAAACACAACAAAGTAATAGCAAACCAACGCAAGATCGTACGAAGAGATACCTCACGAGGTCCTTAGGGTGCAAACCGGTGCAAAACCTGTACGGCGGCGACAAGATGATGCGAAGAGATGCCTATCATGGCCCAAAAGGTGAAAAACCTGCACATCTACAGTAAAACACAACAAAGTAATAACAAATCAATGCAAGATCGTACGAAGAGATACCTCATGAGGTCCTAAGGGTGCAAAATCTGTACGGCGGCAACAAGTGTGAAGAAAAAAAAACAAGCGAGCCACAGGGGCGGTAAACCTGAGTGTCGAGGGCGACCACGCGAAGAAACACCTAATTGGGATGTCAGTGGTGTGAGATTTTCCTAACAACCTCAAAAGACACTGAAGAGAAATACAACAACATATCTCGAACAGTGGCGGCAGAGCTTAAGTATGATGGGGGCAGGAAACGACGGTATAAACTTTCCCTCAGAAGTGTAACGAAGTTAGCGATCGACCTGTTACGCTAAGAAAGTGACACATATAAAGGGAAGATGAAAATGTTAGAATGCTAGGGGTGTAGGAACACTCACTGGCTGGAGACATACATGACGAGCTGTTGGAAGGCTGAGTGCAAGTGTGGAGTTTTTAGGGCGCGTGGAGAACCTGCGGGAGATGAGTAATACACACGTGGCTTTGAATGAAATGATTACAGAACTTTTAAGTGGGGCTTTTGGCCAATCACGTGATAGATGACCGTCCACGACAGTTTTGGATAAGTACGCGGATGACCGTCCACGACAGTTTTGGATAGGTACGCGGATGACCGTCCACAACAGTTTTGGATAGGTACGTGGATCACCGTCCACGACAGTTGTGGATAAGTACGCGGTCATAGATAGTACGCGGATGACTGTCCACGACAGTTCGGTTCTGGATAAGTACGCGGTCATAGATAAGTACGTGGATGACCGTCCACGACAGTTCTGGTATACAAAATGTGACTGTCAACGACATGGCCGTCCACGACAGTTCTGGTATACAAAATGTGACTGTCCACGGTATGGCCGTCCACGACAGTTCTGGATGAGTACACAGGTATATGTCTGTATACAAGGGGATTTTTGGACCGTGAATGATATGACTGTCCACGACATGGCCGTACACGACAGTTCTGGATGAGTACACAGGTATATGTCTGTATACAAGGGGTTTTTCATGATATGACTGTCCACGACAGATAAGTATACAAAATGTGACTGTCCACGACATGGCCGTCCATGACAGTTCTGGTATACAAAATATGTATACAGATATACGTCTGTATACAAGGGGATTTTGGACCGTTCATGATATGACTGTCCACGACGGTTAAGTATACAAAATGTGACTGTCCACGGCATGGCCGTCGACGACATGACCGTCCACGACAGTAAATCGGAGTGTGATTGGCCCAAAAGGTGGGTGTTATGAAAGAATCACGGTTGTTTGACTCAATAAAGTGCTGATAATTGGCTTACAACGGGGGCTTTTACGGCAGTCACCGTCTCGAATTTGATCAAGGAGACGCACAACAGAAGTCTATACTAGACCTGTATTCGGTTAACTCATCGGCGCCCTAGTCTCAAAGAAGTTATTTTCTTTTGGAGAGTTATCAAGCGAACGAATTGGAATGACATAGGATGGACAACGTGGACACGATACAAACATTGCTGAGCTTGAGAACGTCAGGAGAATTAGCCAGCGGAATAGAACGCAGCGAGGATGGTGCCAACATATCAAGGGACGTCCCTAGTAGTACATCCGAGTCACAACCTACGGCTGAACGGAAGTTTTCCCATACACGCTTTCCTAGATGGACCAAGAAGGAGAAGGATGAGTTAGTACGTATACAATGCGAGAGTGAGGATCAGACGAAACCAGCTTCCAAGATAAGCGACTTGTACAACCAACGGTGTCAACTAAATGGATGGGCTAAGAGAACTGAGGATAGTGTCGAGATTATGCTAATGCGATTGGGATCTAAACGAAAACGAGATAATGAGTGGACTAAAGAAGAAGTGAAGTGGTTGAGAAGTCTAATGGAACGGAAAACCAAGATCGATTACATAGTGCAACAGTATCCAGTGCAATTACCACAAGCTAAGAAAATACGCACCAAAACATCTGTACAAAAAAAGATGCAAGCCTTGCGCCAGGAGAATATAGGAAAGTCCCGAATACTATCAGATGGAATTGATAGCCAATGTGAAAGCGGAAGAAGTGGCAAGAGATGGACCCCACAAGAGGAGCTCATATTGGAGGAGGAAATCGAACGTGGGGAAGAGGACGTGATTTTAATTGCTTAGAAGTTACGTGATGCGCTAAACACGAGCAGATCCAAAACCACGCCGAGGTCATATGAGGGTATCAGACGAAAACTTTATCGGCTAAAGGGCAGAACACAGAACGCAGAACACGCCTTTATGAGGTCATGCCCTCAGTTAGAACAAGATAGTTATGTGAACGTCGATGAAGAGCGTAATTTTATGGACTCTGCGATACCAGGGAGCCCAAGTCCATCATTCGCAGTAGAAGGGGAAGCGAAAAGTGTGGCAAATGTTGGGGTGGCCCAATTTGAATTGCAGAGCATGTCGTCTGATGATGTCAATGTGTCCAAAGAGGTGGAGCTTGAAGGTACATTGGTAGAAACAAACAATGTAAATTCCGGTGAAATTTTCAAACAGCGGGAAACAGTTAGACACGACCATCGGAGCCAACTCCAAGAGAGAGAATATTTAATAGCACCAAAAAAGGTGATGGAGAATCAAGACGAGACGTCTCCACAACCATAGATGTAACAGAATCCACAGAAGATCCAAACTCGAGTCTTCATGAAGATAGTGAAGAGGATCTGCCTTGTAGACAAGGGCTCAGCAGTCCAGAAGAGAAAAATAAGTGCGTCTCGGAAAGTATAGACCTGCCTGCAAGCATGGGGCATACCCATGAAGAGATGTGTGGGGAAGGTCTGAACAATCGTGATCGCACATCATCGGGAGTGGAAGAGAAGTCGGAACATATGACAGATGTCGTGCTAACGCAGCGTGAATTGCAAAGAATGTCGGCTGAAGATGTTAATATGTGCAAAGATGTGGGGATTGAAGGTACAGTACAAAAAGGGACAAGTACAAACTCCGGGAAAATTTTCGAACAACGGGAAACGGTGAATGAAGGAACATTGAAGCCAACTCTCAGAGAAGGACTATTGGACAGCACCCTAAATGATGCTAGAAAATTAAGACAGGACAACCCCACAGCCATAGATTTGACAGAATCCACGGCAGATTCAATTTAGAATCTTCAAGAAGGTAATGGAGAGGAGCCGTCCATCCAAAAATATGAGCTGTCGTGTAGACAAAAACTCTGTGCACCAAAAGAGGGCCACAAGTGCGTCTAGGAAGATGTAGACCTGCCTGCAAATATATTGCAGAACTGTGATGGAATGTGCGGGGAAGTTTTGAACAATCTTACTCCAATGAATGATACGAATGCAGAGACGGTTAAGACTGTGGTACAGAGGAAAGAAGAATATCGAATCTATACATTTAAGGAAGGACTTCTCAAAGCAGAGTGTCGAGAGGTAGCGTGGTATAGTATATGTAAACCTGGCTCAACGGCAAGGCAAGTGATAGCGCGTATGTCAGATATTGAAAGGAATTGGTGCCAAGAGGTAGAGAAAAGCACTATCTACCCAGGAGTTATCATTAATGAAATCCGGGCATTGGAATTGCACAGAGAAATTGGTATACGGCGACAAATCAAATCGATCACCCCGGAGGATGCAAGGAGTATATTGTTTGCTGTCACGCTATTGTTACGAGATTCAGAGTCTCTAGTAGTCTTTTTGCGCGAATGTTGGGGTGGTGGTTATGGACCTTGCAGGGATGACCTGTGCAGTCTAAAGTATGATGTGACTACCACAATTTCAATACCAAGGAAGCTGCAGACATTGGCTCTACGAAAAATATCGAGAGGTGTATGTGGATGATTTTGTGTCTATAAGTGATTATCTCCTTACTATGTGCCTAGTGACACATCTGGATGCATTTTGGGCTACTAACCCTGATCATAATGGATGGACAACGGCTACGGTTGAGTCAACCATTAAGCTTCATGTGTTGTCATATGGCGTGGGGAAATGTTTAGCCAAACGATGGAACACGTACAACAATGATGGTGGTACCACGCATTTCATGCCATTAATGAGAGGGATAATATACCTGCATGTGGCCGGAGACAATATGATGGAATATATAGATACCAGTACAGAAGATTTGCAAAGATGGGATTTTGGGCAACTATGTGTTCCACGAGGCAACAAATTGGAACTTCTAGGCTGGGGGATAAACTGTTCGGTAGGATTCAGACATGTTATTTTAACCACCGCCCTGGGAGGACGCATTCATGAGAACATCCATAAGTTACGATGGTTACCCAAAGCTAACATTATGAACTACATCCGAAGGTTCGGAGCGGTAGACAAGCTGACTAGAGATCCACCACCGGAGATATTGAATCTGATGGTTAAAATAGAACCCGTTCAGTCCCTGAGGAATTCATCGGTAATGGCTGAGGCGGAACAAACAGCGGTATATACATCATTTCAGCGCAGCTTGGATAGGGATCAAATGTAAGTGATACGTGCGGCAATAGAGACGACAGGGATAGTGTTGGATCGTGGTCCATACGGATGTGGGAAGACGTCTACAATTACGGCTGTTGTACTATCTTTACTAGCAGTTTTTCCCCTATATCGGGTTGCCATCGTGTCCGAGACCAATGCAGCCATTGATGAAGATCTTAAAAGGTTGATGTATTCAAATCAGTTAGACGATCATGATATCATTCGGTTGGGAGAAATAAAAGGCACCATGTTAGCGTCAGACTGAAAAGTATCGACGAAGGTTTCTCTCAGAGATACTACGACGCGAGCGGCAAGCATTGGAAAGGTGTGTGAATCGGAAGGAGATATCTTCCAGGTTGAGGTTGAAAGAGAAAGAGACATTAGATGGAGCACGTGTGATTGTTGCCACTTTGGATCAATTGGGGCGACCAGATTACTCGAATGTGCGTTATGATGTAATTATCAATGATGAAGGAGCGCAAACTGCCGAAGTGGCATTACTGTAAGCCATTAGACCGTGGGTACAAGTGGTTATATCAGTAGGAGATCCATACCAACTTTTTGCGTACTCCCCTATGGATGAAAGACTGAAGCAGCGATTCCATAATGATGCAAGTCGCCATAAGATTACGTGGGGGTTGATACATTCCATTGAACATTGCCGAGCGATGAGAAATATATCCCCTGCATTCCCTGGAGTGACCATGACGGGAGAGTTTAGGAGCCATCCGATGATTACGAGACTGTTACAAACGTTTTATCCCTATACTATTCGAGATCGAGCCTATAGGTCACCAGTTTACTTAGCATCAATACAGCTGAGGAATATGGAAACCCTTGATTGGGCTCAGCCAGAGGATCGTTACCCTTCTAGAGTGGGAAAAAGTTTGGGGAACCAACGGGTCGTTTGGATTAGCTCTTAAGAATGGATTGAAGAACATGAGCGCACAGAATACAAGCAAAGGAATGTTATTGAATTGGCGATAGTGGTGCAGTTAATGTATAAAATACGGTCGGCTTTACAGGCGGAGTCGCGAAGTTTGGGTACGGCTGTACAGAAGTCAGTGTTGGTTATTTCCCCATATCAAGACCAAGTATCGGCTATGAGGAGAGAGTTAAGGTATTTGAATGGAGTATATGAAGACCATTTGGATATCGAAGTGGCTGCTACTGATTCTATTCAAGGCAGAGAGGCAGAAATCACTATTGTTACGATGGTGCGTTCGCATACTATAGGATTTATGGCAGGGAACCCTTCAATATCGTTGGTATCACTCAGCAGATCACGTGATTACCTATTCATTGTGGCTTCGCGATATGTATTCGAACAGGATATCGATTGGGATCGGATGATGGAAGCGTGCAAGAGATACGATAACCCCTGTTTTGTTTCTACTATGGCAGAAAGTGAGGCACGTCACTATTTGAAGTGGAACTAGCGAAAATTTGATATTGAGGTGATATATAAATGGATTGCTTGCTTTTGCTCGCCTACGCTGAAGCTGCGCAAGGGGAGGTTGTGGTGAAGTGGCTGGAATCTGTGGTTAAATGTATATGAAAAGTATACATAGAGAATATACGGGTGACCGTCCACGACAGTTTGTGGTGAAGTGGCTGGAGTCTGTGGTTAAGTGTATATGAAAAGTATACATAGAGAGTATACGGGTGACCGTCCACGACAGTTTGTGGTGAAGTGGCTGGAGGATGTGGTTAAGCGTATAGAGAGCATACGGGTGACCGTCCACGACAGTTTGTGGTGAAGTGGCTGGAGGCTGTGGTTAAGCGTATAGAGAGTATACGGGTGACCGTCCACGACATTTGTGATGAAGTCGTTGAAGTCTCTGGTTAAGTGTATATGAAAAGTATACGTAGAGAGTATACGGGTTACCGTCCACGACAGTTTGTGGTAGTACGCGGTCATAAAAAGGTATACAGATGACCGTCCACGACAGTTTAGCCGACCATGAAGTAAGTTTTTGGTATCGAAGCCAGTACTGAAGTAACCAAGAAGTAACAAGGTGAACAGACACTAGCGGTAGATATAGGATTTCTTAATACTTTAATTATAATAAATTTTTCCCCCTTTTAGAAGAGTCGTTCTTTCAACCAACCAATCCTTTTCAACCCATACAAAAACTAAGTCTAAGGACATCCCGAGGAAACCTTTAAGTGAACGCGTATTAAAGCGTGATAAAGATTCCTTTGCGGTTATTTAAGCTAAGGAGCATCCTGCGTGTTACAGGGAAGTGTCCATTTTAAGTGATTTTGTGGTAAAGTTCGGACGTATGTACCAAGAACCTGGGAAGTTTAAGCAAGAGAAGTGTAGTCTATCGCTTCCTTGTGTTGTTTTTGAGGGAAACCTCGAAAATTTAATTTCCTTCACGACATGCATACCCTCGTCACCCAGTAAGGATAACATCCTGTTAAAGGCTTCCTGCTGGACGAGGATCAACCTATCCCAATCGTCCTGATTCATCCCTTGCAGAGGATGCCTTAGTCTACAAACACAGGTGTTGGATTGACTACAAGTGCTACCCGATGTAGCCGGTGCGTATACGCACGGTGCGGCTAGCGCACAGAGGAAGACTTTCCTTAAATCGGCGTTCGACGATACTTAGCCGATACGCCCTTATAAAAGGGCTTATTAAGAGAGTACTCTCTTACTCGGGGCCAAGACTCCCTTTGGTTTACAAGTTAGCACAAGCTAACGCCTTGATACAAGGCTCCCTTAATAAGGGGGTAGCTAAGGGAAGGACTTCCCTTACGCTACAACACTCACTGTGCGCGCGACGGGTCGAGGTCGTGCGCCTAGCAGTCTTCAGAGTGAAATGTAAACTGAATGTATATTTAATATGTAATTAGCCTAAATTAATTTAAGCTAATGTAAGCTATATGTAATACTAAGTAGAACTTACTATATTCGTACCTAGCCAAAATGTAATGTACACCACCTGTGTACCGACACGTGGATGGCTGACACGCCACCCCCCAAGTGCTCCTGCCCTGATTGGTTAAAATAATCAATGGTTCAAAACCTTTCGAACCGGACAATACTGACCCCAACCGTAGTGTACTCCCGTACATCACCTACTAGATGTGACTCAAATGTAACCCTGTTACAGAAAACAACCAACAATCTTCGATATTCTGGTGTTTGGTCTTCATATATGTAGTTTCTGAGAGAATACAGTCAACCTTCTCTATAAGAGCCACTGTTATAAGAGCCATCCACTATAAGAGCCATTTCCAGGACCATACGGATTTCCGCCAGCAAAAATCCTCTCTCTATAAGAGCATTCCATTTATAAGAGCAAGATCCGTGCAAGAATATACGTTTTATACATAGTGACCCTCGCTATAAGAGGCACTAAATTTGTAGTATTTTAGAATTGGTTACCAGAATGTCATGGAAAGCCTCAAAATGCTTCTGAACTGTTGTTTTACTGTATAGATTTACCAAAACAATCAGATATATAAAAGGGGAGCTCAGTATCCCACCCATCAGCCATCACTCAGCCCACACAGGTGTACCACAGTCCTGTATTTTGTCACCGCATCACATCAGGTACATTTTTCCCAGCACCAATATGCCACCGAAAACAAGGCAGGCCATCCCTTTAGAAACAAAGAAGGCAATTTTGGACTACTATGAGAGCCATCCTTCTCTTACCCATGAACAGCTTAGGGAAAAATTCAACCTCGCCAGCCGTAAAACTGTTACAGGTATCATCCGCGAGAGGGAGAAAAATTTAACAAGCTGCCATCGAGGCTACAGCAGGCAATGCCGATCCTCAACGCAAAAAACTACGCGTGTGTGATTTCCCTGAGGTGGGTGCCTTCTTTAGTGCTCTCCTCATCACGCACCTTAATGATCTTGCTAACTTTACCACGCGTCAGCAGTTGGACAAGGCTGTAAAGATATGGTTTGTCCAGATGAGGTCCAATAATGTGGTGCTCACTGACGCTCTCGTAATTTCCAAGGCACTTTTATTTGCCGAGTCCCTACGAATTAATACCCCACGCAGAAGGAGTTCTCTGCGTCTGACGGGTGGCGTCAGCGATTCAAGTCACGCCACAACATAAAGTCCTACCGTCTACGCGGAGAGGCTGGGAGTGCCCCGATTCAAGATCTGACTGCATTCCGCCTTGAACTCCAAGATATTACTGGAAACTATGCCCTTAATGATGTTTTCAATTGTGATGAAACTGGGCTGTTTTTCCGTATGTCCCCCAACAAGACACTTGCCCAGTCTGTTGAGAAAGGGCTTAAGAAGGACAAGGCCAGAATTACAATTCTGCTGGCGTGCAATGCCTCTGGTTAGTGGTTCTGTGACCTTGGTGTCTGTTTTTTTTATTCATTTTCTCTCTTAAAATGTTGCACAGGATCTGAAAAACTCAAACCATTAGTCATCGGGAAAGAGGCCAAACCCCGTTGCTACCGGAACGTAGACATGACAAAGCTAGCGCATGTCAAGTACTACAATAATAATAAAGCATGGATGAGAAGCGATATTTTTAAGTCATGGATCCTTGAAATGAACCGCAAATTCCGACGCGAAGATCGTAAGATCTTGCTTCTTGTTGATAATACCAGTCTCCACACGGTCGAGGAATATGAAGGTCAACTCACCAAAATAATGGTGAGCTCGTGGTGGCGATCAGAGTCTGACAGAATTTTCACCGGCTAAAATGAGTCCTTTTCAGGTTCACTATCTGCCAACAAACACAACCTCTCACCTGCAACCAGCGATGCTGGTATTATTTCTAATTTTAAGGCGAAGTACAAGGCGAGGTACATAGAGTACTTACTGGACAGGTTTGAGACCACGGGCGAGCATCCATTTACTGGTAAAACGAAGTTTAACCTGCGCCAAGCCATCAACATGCTTGTTGAGGCGTGGAATGATGTACAGCCCACAACAATTGCCAATTGATGGGAAAAAAACTGGGATTTTAGGATCCTGTTATCGTCACATGGAAATCAATTCCTTGCTTAATGAGGAAGAAATTGATCCGGTTCGCCAGGTCTCTCAACTCCTTGACAGGATCCCTCATGATGACATTTACCATCCGATGGAAGCACAAGCCTACCTGGAGGCTGAAATGTCCCTGACGGTCATCGAAAGCCTTACTGATGAAGAGATTCTGGCTGAAGTCTCTCCTCAAAGCGAGAAAAACGCGGTGGAGGGAGAAGATGAGGACATCGGTGAGGAGGAGGCCCCGGTGCCGGTGACCTGGGGCCAAATGCAGGAGGCTGTGGACATCCTCCTTAGTGGCCTCGAAGGAAGAGCATCTGGGTATGAAAGGGCAGAGGGGATGGATCTGCAGCTACGTCAATTCCGTCGTTTTGTCCTCTCTAGCAAGGTCTCGACCTCAAAGCAGACAACTTGATTGACTTTTTCAGGCGCAACAAAGGCAAAGGGCGTGCTGAGGATTAAAAGGGTCGCTCCAGTTCAGCAGGGTAGTTAAATTAGTATTTTAGCTGGCAGAATGCTCACACCAAGAAAACCTTCTGTTTGAAAATTCGCCTATAACATCCAATACAGCTAATAAAATCTGAGGATCTTATATGTGAGTAAGATCCACTCGCTATAACAGGCAGAAATGAGGTATACAATCGGGGATGTTATAGAGAGGGTTGACTGTACACCAAAAGAGCCTTAAATTTTTGGTAAAAACGTTGCAAGGTTATACTAACGAGAGATTGGATGGTAGCGACTACCCGGCACATTTCTTAAATTGAGACTGTGCGTAAAGATACAACCAAGTAAATTGCGTAAGCCTTATACTGGAAATTGAAATGATGAAATAATTGATGCGGACGATCCAGAAGTGCCTACAAAAATAACCCATGCCAAAATGGAGAAAAATCTAATAGAAAATGAACCGATTACCCCCCAATCCAGCAAATCAAGCAGAAGACGAGTAAAACAGCAAAATCAGCGACGTACGATATTATCCAGGCTAAAATAAAAAAAAGCTAATAAAAGGTATTGGCACTGCTCTTGTCGCCTTTCCGTGTATAATGTTTCTAGAATAACTGACAAACGCATCCCTTGCCCCAAACCTCCACGAGTTACAAACAGCCATATGAAATACCGGATTCTGAAATGTAGAAAAGAATGAAGAAGTAAAGTCACAGGACCTGGGAGGAGATAAAATTACTGGAAAGAGCCACACTGGAAAGAGCCACTGGCAACGAAATTGTCTACAGAACAACATCAAAGGCCAATGGATAGGTAAAAGTGTACAAATCCCGTGTAGTTCTACGGTGCAACAAACAAGTTATAGAGAAAACTTTTTTCGGACAATCGCAACCGAAATGAACTTAAAAAATAAAACAGATATTGGTGCAGTCGCAGATATGGGGGATCTCTGCAAGACATACAGATGTACGTAGCGCATACCCGAAAGCCGCGTCAGATGAAATGAGTCATTAAAAAAAACACCAGAGGTTATGACATTCTCCGAGGTGATACTGAGACGTATGGGCAGGAGCTCTTGTTTTTAAAAAGGACATGTACTGATTAGAAAAAGCACGTAGGCTGTGCGACAAATTGTTGCAAACATCCCTACTGGATTTGGTTCACAGAACACATAACGACACATGCATTACAGTTAATTCAAAATGAGCACGTTACCGTACTCAAAGTGTACATGAACGATTTATTCGTTGCCGGTACATCAATTTTTTCGTCAAGTGCAAAAATTAAAATTGAGGACCTTGAAAACGTGGAAAAATCCCCGGATGAAGATTAAATAGATCCGTGGAACGGTACCTCCATTGTAAAGAAGAAAAAATAAAGAAGTGGTAAGGAAACATGGTTTGGAACACGCCAAAACAGTTAAAGCGCCAATTTCATGTATGGAAATAATAGATGAAAATTCAAGCGAGTTGCTGCCAGCAACAGCAAAGGCAAATGCGACAACGATTAAGATGTTTCAATAGATTGTTGAAAGCTTGCTGTGGATTTCTAGGTGTACCGGACCCAACATATAGCTCGCAGTCCATCGTATTACTAGGCGTACGTATGCCCCAGCGTGAAGTGATTCCAAAATGGCAAGAACATTCTTGCGATACATTAAATGAACGATGGAGGTTGATTGGTATTGAAACATGATTAAGAGATGACTTATCAGCACGTGCAAATTACCGGAAGGTATCAGTGTTTGGTTGTTGAAAAGTTACGATGGATGTTAAAATCGAAGTTTTCGAAAGGATGGAACCACAGTGGCTTCAATTTTCATATGAATTCGTAATTAGTGATTTGGGACTAAATTTTTAATTATATTAATACAATTGTACTCTTTTTATCTGTACGAAACACCTCAGACATTGGGCTCTCCTCACTACGCGCACAAGAAGACTCAAGTACTGGCCGACTTGAGTGGAAGCTTCTGCTTACATGCGCCTCCAAATCGTGTCAAATTCCCTCCGTAGTCACGTATATCAAGGGTGTAGGAAGTTGACACGAGTTGGGGGCACGTGCACATTTCAATTGTGCTAGTATCGGACGTTAGTGCCTTACCATTTGGGAAGAAGTTTCTGTGAAAAAAGCGCGCCCTACTTGATCATGGTAGGGGAGCATTGGAGCAGGATATAAATGCGTGCTTTAAGGTAAAAATATACTAATTATAAAAAGTCGCCCTACCGGCACACCCCTCCGCCTTACGGGCACACCCCACGTGACTTTCGACCAATAGAATATGTCCAATCCAGTTCATTTGCATTTGTTTGGCTCGAGAATTGCCTTTTCCTGCATTTTCTTCCACGCGTTGTTCTCCCCCCACATCGTCTGCGCGATACCTTTTCTCTCTGGGAAAACCGTTATTTGGTAAAATACGAGATCTACTTGTAGATGCATATTTTCGCCTACTGGTACAATGAAGGGGCGGAGAGTTCCAGCGAAAACTTCAGTCGTATCTGAACACGTACCTATCCCGTTCTACACTTAAACAAACAGCAAAATATGTGATACCATTATTTTGCACTCCCACGAAGATGTTACGGCATCAATAAATTGAGTGAGCAAAGAGTATAAATCAGGATAGAGCCATATCTCTACGTTTCGTTTTCATGTTTCTCGCATATACCTAACTCGATCAGCAATAATAGCTGGTTCTAAGAGATGGAGTAATTCATCATTCACGCCAAGCCGTAATGTTCCAAGGCAACAAACACATTTAAACCTTGCTGTAATCCATAGATTGAAGCTTCTTGGTCTCGGCTAATTTCCGCGCCGCCTTCATGAAATCTTCCTCCACAACATACTCGCGTCGGCACGAATGGCAGCTTGCTCTTAAAAAACAATGGCGCGACATCCCACACCGTATCGTGTACCACTAGATGCTTTAAAAATAAAAAAAACGTTGGCTTTTTAATTCTTATTTAAAAATAATATTTTATTAATTATTTTTTTAATATCAGTAAATAAACCGATCTTCATCCAGTTGGCGCAATACTTCACCAATGATTTGGCCGACACTCTGCTCAACAAAAACGTCGTCACTTTGATCTCAAAGGAAAATTTACAAGGCGATTCCCGCACCTGTAGAGCCTTTACATCTTCATCCGTTTTTGTTGAACTCTGTCACTAATGTCTTGACATTTTCACGCATGTTTTTGACCCTAAATAACCCTCATATTCATCATAAGATCAGCCCCAAAAGCTATTATACTTTTAATTATCTAAATATCCAACCTGCTTTCCATCTCGCGATGCTCAGTTACCTTCGCTTTATATGCGTTCAGTACTTGTGTGTGCTCATCTTCCGTCGGGTTTGATAACATTTTTGACTTGCACGAGCCCCCTTTAAGATATGATGGTATTTTCAACCAAACATCGCTTTCGGATATCAGGGGTGTGCCCGTAGGGCGGAGGGGTGTGCCGGTATGGCGACCCATTATAAATGCGTACTTAAGAACCTAACCTAAAAGTAAACATAAAGATAAATTTGCAAAGTAAAAATGCATAAATGCATAAGAGACCACAGTGGTCGCGCTTCACTTGAGGTTTGTATGTAGTCCCATACCGGGCTACACACACATCGCTTGTAAATCTTCAACAAAGGGAACAGTCGTTATATGGAGCTGTAAAAACAAAGCCCCGTAGAATTGTGAGCCGCCGAAGTATATTTTGTAGCCGCTGCGGCAGTAGGAAAAGAGGTTGGCTTACGTGAACTTATTGGAGAAATTGGAATAAAGACGGAGTCTCTATGCCTTTACGTATCGATAATCTATCCGCAATCAAGCAATGGAAATAAAATCAGTGCATCCAGTGCCCAGTACATGATGTAACACTCAGGGTTTAAAAGACTCAGCAAGTGGAGCGACTTGTTAACTAAGATACTAAATGCAAGCAGAATTCAGTTACAAAAGCGCATACGATTGATGCGAACTTCTCCAGTGCCCTATACTTAAACACTAGGTGCTAGGTTCGTGTTTGAGCATCATTTATCATATTCCGTTTCTTATTGACCGCGAATATGAACTTGCTTTTCTTTTGCTGCTCGTAGATCTCCATGCACCTTCTTATTTAGCTGCGTGGTGCATCAAAAGTTTTGCCACATCTCATCTGCTTACTCAGCGCTCCCTGTTTCAAGGATAGTCGACCCTTATCAGGTCGCACTTAGACATAAAACGGTCCGTAGTATTTCTGATTCGTAGTGTACTACGAATAGAAGTTAACTAACTTAACAGAATATAGTCATGAAAAAAGCGACAGGACAAACTAAAAGCGTAAAACTGTTATAGATCGAGAATGTCTCAAGAGGTCGAGTACATTATTTGGGTAGATATCCCGATGTCCGGATACATTGAATAATTAGTAACAATGAAGTCACAATGAAGTCACAATGTAGTCGCAACAGATTCCCAATTCAATGGTGAGAAATGGGTGGTACGAACAGTACATAGTAGCTAATTTTAGTGTCTTCGTCTCAGCAGTCGCTAATCCACTCCGTCTGGTATGCAGCCGTGAGATGAACACGCAGATTATTGCATTTTGTATTATTTTACGGATGACGACCTAAGTAGTTCCTTAATTTTTGTATTACTACAGTAGAACCTGTCTAAATTGATACTGGTTAAACTAATAACCTCCGCAAACAAATATTTCTTGCCGGTCCCGAACTCGTCCCCATATTGCAATTAATAAACCTCCGTAATGTGATATTTGATAAATTTTCTCAGTCCCACAACTTATGTAAAAAATATCCTATATACCTGGCCCTATATGTCGCTATTCAAACACGTTAAAAAAAGTCACGTATGCCCTTCTGCTTCATCTGGCTGGTCTTTATTGCTGCAGCCTTGTTCTTCATGCGTTGGAGGGCCGTCATGAAGAGCTCGATCACGTCAGATTGCTGCAGCCATAATATTTCCAGTGAACGTATCATTGCCTGTGCCTCGGATATCGGAACAATGGCGACCTCTTGGCTTTCATCGTCATCGGCCTGTTCTTCCAGGGGTTCCGGCACCAAGTAATCCTGAATCACCTCGTCCAAGGTAGGTGCGTAGGTGATAACATCCTCCTCGCTGTAGTTGAGGAGGTTACGCCCATCCATGGGATTGGCGTAGCGGAAGCGGCGAATCTGTGACTCCAGCTCGGCCACAACCTCCTGGTCGAGAATCCCCTCCTCTGCCAAAACTGGCTGCTGATCCTCCGGTGCCGTGCCGCGAATATGGCAGTGGCGGAAACAGTTTGCAATGGTCTCTGCCTTCACCTCGTTCTTCCACGCGGGTACTGCAATCCTGATTGCCTCAAGAATGTCGATCTTCTCAGGATCAGGAAGTCTGTCCTCCACACGCTGCAGGAGAAGGCGGTTGAAAGCGCGGCGGTAGTAGGCCTTGAGGTTTCGGATAATCCCAGCATCGCAGGGCTGCAGCTTTGATGTGGTGTTTGGTGGCAGGTAGAACACAGTAGTGTTCCGGAGCTGAATGCGGGCCGGAATGTCGTCATGAGGAACATGTGCACCGCAATTGTCAAGAATCAAAAGAACTTTTCTGTCAGCCATTCGAAGATCAAATGATTTGAGCCACTCAAGAAAAATAATTTGCGTCATCCAAGCCTTTAGATTGTTGCGGTACACGCAACCGAGATTGCTCAGATTGATGTTCTTGAATCAGCGTGGGCTACTTGACTTCCCAATGATCCAAAGGGGAAGCTTGTCTGAACCATCGGCATTGCAGCAAACGGCAAGAGTCAGCCGTTCCTTGTGCTGCTTGCGCCTTTCAAGCTGCTTGGTTGCAAGCGAGTGATCTACCTGAAACGTGACATGATTAGAGCAATTTTTATCACAATTGAATTGAATGGCAATTTTTAACAAACCTGAATCCTGTAGAACAGGCCTGTAACAGGACTGATCCTGCTACAGGCTTACACTGTGTTGTGCGAGGAAGCGCGCAATACGGGAGTGGTAGTATTAGTTGATGACAACTAATCCTATACTAAAAGCAAATATAATATTTGATTGAGCTTGAGAACGCAAAATTAAGAGTGTTTATTAAATGGGTGGTTAGCGGCTAACAGTATAGTAATTACCTAACTAATATAATAATATTAAGTATTAAACTAACTGTACTATTAGTTAACCTGCATGATTCGGTATTTATACCGAATCGACTTATCCTTCGTAGATTATAATAACTTATAATCTATTATTTGAATTTCAGACAACGCGTCTTAAATTCAACTGTGATATTCTAACTTGAATAACAATTACGTAATGGCACCCCATTACATCACCCCCCACTTAAGGTGGTTGGCCAATAATAATTCTTATTTTGGCCAATCGTAGGTGGCACTTGTTGGTCGGAATTTCTCATTCACCAACTGATTGACTCTATGGTAGAAGCACGCGGCGGCGCTCTAAAGAGCGCTGCTGAAAACATCAAAGGAGCTTCTTCCTCCACCTCAGCACTAGGTGCTGAGGTGTTGAGTGACAACAGTGACGCTGCATTAGCAGCGTCAACTACGCAAAGGTCGGAAGACATACCTTCTTCGACCACAGATGCTGCTAAGGCGGCATCTGGCAAGAAACAGGGAGATGTTGCTAATGCAACATCTCGCACGATGACAACCCCCGAATGGTGTGTTGCCAGGAAGGGTTCTTCCATGTTCGGAGACAGTTGTGACTCCGAACAAAGTGATTGGGGCACAGTTGTCCCCGAGAAAGGATCTAGCGAGTCGAAACTCGCTAGGTGCTCATCGCCTTAAAGCGATGATAACTCTTGTGTCGCTTTCAGCTATGACAGCGACAATGATCATCACAGATGGTTGCGGGAACGCAGAATTCCACCTGGACTAAGTACGACTCCACGTTGGGGTGGTTTAACCCCGGCGCGTGGTGTTTAAGCATGCTGTGTTCCGCCTGCTAAAAGAGCTCGAACAGAAGCGTATCATCGTACGGAACCACATGTTCCGTACAAAGTGGGGGTTTGGACCCCTGGATGGGCTATTGCCCCCAACAGTGGCGGTCACCGTAAGCGGGACTTCCAATATGCGTTGTTCGATATCAACGTGCTGGATGACTGCAAAGACATACAGTCACGTCAATTCGATCGAAGTACAGACGATAGACGTCTGTACTTTATTGACCTCTTTTTCCAGGTTCGATATTATTCGAGCCGGAAAGGGTCAAGGAGGAACAGGGACGATAAAGACACCCTGACTCAGAGTTAGAAAGCTTTTGTTGACAACTACAACAAAAGCCCCGATGACTACGTGAACAAAGTTCACGTAATGCGCGAGCGCTTTTTAAAGCACTCGCGAACAGGCAAAATGGAATACATCCATTATGCTTGCATCAAAGAAGGGTTGAACTGTGGTGTCCCTTCTCACCTCGTTTGCCCGCGGTGTCCGCAGGGCGCTCCTCGTCTGTCAGAGGAGGAGTTGCGGGGGTACGGTGGTTTTTCCGTACCCGCCGAAATTCAGGGCTTAACCGATGCCCTAAATGCATCAACACCTAGTGTTGATGCTACTTCGCATTACGAGTTTGAGACTCCTTCTCAAACTCAGTTAAAAGGTCCGGGGCGTCGGCCCTCAGAACCTCAATCGGCTCCCAAGAGTCGAACTCTTGGGGGTAACCCAGCCAGCGTATTAAGTACTCGGTACGCTGCCCCTTCTTCGAAGGAACCGAGAGCTTCGAGATCAAGCGCTCGAGAACGTATCGCTTATTCCCCTGATTTTCGATCAGGGGCGGCGGAGGTTGAGAATTCCCTCGCCGTTGTTGTTGCGGAGCATGGTTCTTTGCTCCGCAAACTCGAGGAGGGTTGTTCTTCCTTGAGCTGCGATATGTCTCACTCTGTGAATACATATCGGTCTCTTCGCGATAATGTCCGCGACATCCTTGGGGTGAACACTGCCGTTCAGCAGAAGAATGATCTTCTGTACATCGAGATTTCCCGCTGTAAGGAAGAGCTCGATCGGCACAAGGTTGATCTTGAGCAGTCGAAGGCGGAGGTAATGACTCTCCGCTCTGCTCATCAACGGCTGGAAGCCGATTACAAGTCTCTCTTGGGAGACTTGGAGAAGCACGGTATCTTCAGTGGTTCTGTGTCTCGTCGTAAGACGAAGACGAGTGATACGGTTTGAGCCGCCCAACATAGAATGTTGGGTGGAGCCGCATTGCTGTGGGAATGTCTAAAGTATAGGCATTCCCCCGAATCTCTTGGACCTTGAAAGGTCCAATGTACTTAGGAAGCAACATCCGTGTAGGTAAGTTGCTTATTGCATGTATAGGCAAATTGGTAGTACTTAATAGTACCAATTCGCCTATCCGAAAGGAGTTTTTGTTCTTCCTTCCTTGCTTTTCTGCATTTTGCCTCTTCTTATCCAAAGCAGAAGCAAGTGCATATTTTATATAGCGTATTACAGCTTGGCGCTGTAATACGAATTCATCTACTGCTTTATCAGCAGTAGGTGCTTTGTCCTCATTGTCTGCAGCCATTGCTGCAGACACATATTCATCGTATGCAGCTTCAGATTCATTTGAAGCTGCTTCCGCTCCTACTGTACTTTCAGTAAAAGGGCCATCGTTTTGTTCACAAGTTGCAGTTGCAACTTGCGCATTGACTCGCCCAAAATTTGAGCGGGTCCCTCCCCCACTTAGATTTGGCGTACCGCCAAGTAGCTGGGGTTCGTGGATGCCTTAAGGCATTCACGTAGAACGGTGTATGTTTAGTTGAAGCATGCACTGAATTGTTAATCGCGAATTCAGTGAGTGGCAGATAGTCACTCCACTGCTCAAAGGCATGTGCGTATGATCACAACATGTCTCATAGAACGTGGTTAACCCGTTCCGTCTGCCCATCCGTTTCCGGATGGTCCGCAGTTGACATCTTCAACAGGGTTCCCAACAATGAGAACGTTTCTTGCCAGAAAGGTCCTGTAAATCTCGGATCTCGATCCGAGACAATGTCTTCCGGCATTCCGTGCAAACGGAATACCGTATCAACGAATATCCGCGCTGTTTGTGTGGTGAAGTGTACCACAAATTTGGTCACTTTTGGTCAAGGCAGTTGGTCGAGTTTCCGATTGGTCTAAACAAGGGGGGATTTTTAGCCTATCAGATGCAAGGAGTACCAAGAACGCCGGTCTTGGATGGGTCACCTGACATTGGGTATTTTACATAATTTTGTGTGGGTACATTAGGAACCATAGGGAGGTAGTATTATTGGTTAGTTGCGGTTTTTTCAAGTAAGAGTCTTTTGGTTGTGGTTTTTCCAAGTAAGAGTCTTTTGGTTACGAATTTTTCCAGGTAAAGGTTTTTGGTCTAGGAATAAGTGGCAAAAACCTCTTCTGGTATAGGTCTACACCGCAGCAAGGGGTCGCCGTTCTTCTTTTCACGTACACTAGTCGCCTCCGCCCGCCGCGGAGTGTTTGGGCGCAGAGGGTTGAATTATCCCCTCTCGCCTATTATACTCGGTCTGGACGCGCCGCACGCGCACTTTGGCCATCGGAAGTCCCTCGACGGGAGTACGATTTGGCGATCTCGACACTTTAACTCAAGTATGTTTGGAACGTGCTATTCTTTGGATTGGTCTTTACGTGGAGATATCGTTTGTGGAGTCTCACGGGAATATTGGTTTTTCACGTGGACATATTGGCTCATTTTAACATTGGTTGGAGTTTAGACCGGTTTTTGGTCTTCTCTCATATTGGTCAGGGGCTAGACCGGTTGATTGGTCTACCCTCTTTTATTTCGTATTGGTCAGGTCTAGATCGTTTGGACGATCGACCTATTGGAATCTATCTTTCGGAAGTGTTTCTGGTCTGTACGTACCTGGGGTGAAGAGTTCCGCCCTAGGTACACTTAGCCAGCACGGTATCATATTCAAGACCAAATCAAATCGATCTGCGATACCGATCCACCGAGTGTGTAACTAGCCCATTCCATCGGGTACACAAGGTGAGATGAACTTAAGTTAATCGGACCAAGTGTCTTTGGATGATGACCGGTCGTCTGCCATCAGCGGACGATCGGACCAGATTTCAAGTGGAGGTTCGCGGGGTACCCCCCCTGTAAGTTGAAAGGCTGGGCACGATGGTGGTGGTCAGGTTGTCGATACAAATGTATTCGATTTCGAACTTGACTCCACCACAATGGTGCGCGTGCCCGGATCACTTGGTGATCGTGGATATCACCGCGAGGTGTCATCAAAGATTGAATTTGAAGATTTGAATTTGGAATTGTTCTGGAGAGGGCGTAAGGAAAGGCTATACACTTACGTCTTCGTTCTCGATAAAGATGGCGATGTCCGGTCTGGCCTGGTGGAGGACCAGATCCGGATTAATAATTTTTTTCCTCCCAAAAAGGCTACCACCGGAGCCGATCGGGACTATAGCAAGTCCTGCTATAGTCCCGGAAAGGATCAGGACCTTGGTCCTGATCCTATGTATGTGCTTAAAAAAGTTGATGGGAAATCAAAAGACGAAAAATACTTGGAGGCTGATCAGAACGATCAGACCAACCTCCCCAAGGTCCCCAAGGTCCCCAAGATTCCCAAGAAAGGGTTGGGAATGCCGGCCGACGAAGGCGACCTCGAAGAAAAGTCGCAAGTCGGAGATGGAGGCATCACTGAAGAAGACCTAAACAAGGTGTATTACATTTTTGAGCTGAAACGATTTGTTCGCTTTGACGTGGTCTTTCGGGTGTTGAACCTTCAGATCCCCGACCATCTTCTCGGTTCCACTACCGAGCCGATCCAGAGTGATCGCCCATTACTGTTGGTGAAGAACTTGGTGGCGATGTTGGCGGAGGTTGTCATTAAAATGCAGAACCCCGCCGATGTCCAAAAACTATTTGAATTTGAGACTTGGAGGCTGAAATCGTCGATGTCGACCTTACACAACCATTTGGTCCCACTGGTGGGGCGGTTCGCCGCCCAACTCCCACCGCAGCAGTGAAGGTCCCTGAAGCCTCCACAGCGCTTGTCGACATTGGTTCTGATGATGAATCGGTTTATCAGTCTCCACCGGCCTCAAGCAGCTCATCCGAGTTGGAGACCGGTGTCGAGCGGATGACCATGGGGGCGGACAATGCTCAGCCTGAACAAAAAAGGGACATGCGGCAGCAAAGGGCTGCTTGCCAGTCGAGGCTCCAGCGGCCCCCACAGGCCTCAGTTCCGCAAAAGTAGGGTGTCAACACGTTGCCCATGACTCCAGCTAACGTCCAAGCCATGTTTGAGACGATGATGGAACGTTTCATGGAAGACCGGGTTAGACCACCTTTGCGCCCACATGTCCAAGACCGGTCTACCCAGCAAAGTGCCAATATTTGCCGAGATGTGGATATGGAATCGGTAACATCTGTGTACAAGCCCACTCGAAGTGATAAACAAGGCGGTAAAGGGAAGCGCAAGCCGCAACCGACCAGACCGCGTAGACCAAGCAAGACAAGTGACTGTGACATGGAGTCGGTCGGCGGTCTTGACGACCACTGTGGGTCAGACGGTACGGGCGCTGGAAAGCCACGCAAGGCTAACCTATCCTCCACTACTGCTTACGACTTTGGATCTGCTGCGATTCCGCACATCCGTATGGCCGCGACGACCGACATCAAGGACTTCACTGGCAAGGATGCTGATGAAGACCAGGCCCGGTCTTGGTTCGGTCGGGTCAAGTCTGCGTTCCTGCGAGACCAGACCCCGAAAAGTGAAAGGTGTCTGATCTTCCTGGATTTGTTGAAAGGACCGGCTGCCAACTGGATCCAACAGTTAGGTCGGGATGTCCGGTCTGACTGGGACCAGCTATGTGCAGAGTTTGAAGGGCAATATTGTAACTCCGGATTTTCGAGTGCTCGCAAGTATCACCATATGCAGAAGCGGAGCGACGAGACACCGATCGAGTATTTGCATCGGTTGAACGTGGCTGCACTTCGTGCCGGCATAACAATTAAAGAGAATAACCCCTCGAACGGTGCTGCTCTGGAACATGTGGGTCACTACATTAGTACCATGGACGATCAAGAACTGGCGGACCAGCTTACTCTGCTGCGGACGAGAGTGAAGTTGAACAGACTCTACGGACGCTACAGCAGTCGCGTAGCATGAGGACGAAGAGTGCTGGTGGATCAGGTCGCTACCGATCCAAGACCCAGACCCAGACCGATCCGGTCAAGAGACCCTGGACCAGACCGACCCGAGCGGTCAAGGCGATCGTAGCCGAAGACAGCACGGGATCGGAAGGGGAAAGTGGAATTCAATCCAGCCAGGAGTCATCGGATGAAGACCAGTATCGTTACGTCTATGTTGCGGGACCTGCCCCAAAGACCAGGTCGAAGCCCGACCAGGTAGACCGGAAGGGAAGGAACGGAAGCAAGTCCGATCCGGACCGACCTCGTCAGAAGTGCTCCCACTGTGTGTCGAGCAAACATGATGGTCCAAACTGCTGGAAGAAGATGGTGTGCAAGAAGTGCGAGAGACGCGGCCACCCGACTGACCACTGCCTTTTCGTATGCAAGTCATGTGGAGAGATCCACGAGGCCGGCCACTGCAAGATTGAAGAATTTTTTAACATGATACGCAAGTGGTACGTGCCGGACAAGCACGTGGGGATGCTGCCGCCGGATGCGGAAAAGATGTTAAGCTAGAACGATCGCCAGGTTGGAATCTGGATCGAGCCGAGCGTTCTACGGTTCACATCTATGCATATGTCGGCAAGGAGGATAATACCGACAATACACGTTCTATTCCAAATTGCGTCGACCCAGACCATCCAGTCTACAGTCCGAAGACCGATGAGTACTCCCGGACCAAGGTGGTTATGCAGTTGGACTTGCTGCCTGGAGAATCCCGCGGATACTGGAAGTATCACGCGCCTGATAAATGGTTCAAGCAGGCGAAAGCCTGTGGCAAGATTAATAACCAGAAAGCGACGATGTTGTTCGACTCTGGAGCTGAAGTCTCGATAATCGATTCCGCCTTTGCTCGTAAGGTCGGATGTCGTATAGACGATACCCAGAGACAAGAATGCGTCGGGATCAGTGAAAACTCATATATGACCGAAGGAAGAACGTGTGTGAAAATTACTTTGTTGGGATCGCTGGTCTACTTTTTCAGCGCTTGGGTTGGCAAGCTGGCTGATCAGGGCGCTTTACTAGGTATGGATTTCATGGTCCCAGCCGGTATTCGCCTAGACCTGTCACATGGAGTGCTTACACTCCCGGACGAGGTCCAGGTCTAGTTGGCTGGTCGAAGACCTCTGTATGGTTCGTATACCGATATGGTCCGGTGGTACCAAGACCTCACTATCCCAGTCGGTCGGTTTGCCGATACCCCGGTCGAGAAAGGTTTTCGTTCGAGGAAGTTATGGTTGACCAGGGGCGATCGGTGGGTCCCGACCTTCGTAAAGAGTGCTGGTCGACGTGATTTTGTCCGTGTTACCAATATCGGTGACAAGCCGCTGACACTGGACAATAACACTATTGTCGGTATGTGGTTAGCAGAAGGGAAGGTACCAAGGAAGATGGAGTACGTCTCGATTGGATCGAGGCGGTATGTCGAGTGGCAAAACCTGGCATACCAATCGACCACCGATCTTATCAGAGATGATGGGTCGGTGGAAGAGGATGCCTCACCTTTAGTGGAAAGACCAAGTTATGTCACCCCAAGAACGATGTTGGTCCGAAGAAAGGCGCCGCAGTCACCAGGAACGGTGGACCATCAAGTAGACGAGCCAAGGTTAGTCAACGTGGTGTCAGCACAAGACCAGGCGACAGCGGAGCAAAAAACGGAAGAAGGGGAACATGAAATTGCTAGGTCGGACCATGACGGTGTTCCTAATCAGACCGATATCAGTGAAGGACAGCCCGTCGATCAAGACCAGGGGCGTTCAGCCGGTCCAGATGGTCCAGGTGATATCGCCCCAGAAGATGAACAGGTCTGTATACATGAAGGCGGGGAACAGTATATTCAGGAGCTGGAAAGCCAGATGGCAGTCCTCCCTGAAGTGTCTCCCGACTCGCCCGAAGTTACAATGGATGATTTACAAGTGGGTGATCAAGACCTTAACAGTCCAGACCAGATCGAGCAGTTGAAGAGTATCATATGGAAGAAAAGACATCTGCTGATCGGAAATGGCAACGCCTTACCACCTGCAGCCCGTGGTGCGATTTGCGATATTGACGTGGGAGATGCCAAGCAGATTGCCCAGCGATGTCGACGCGTGGCGCCACAGTACCGTGAAAAGCTTTCTGATCTCATTAAAGGACTGTTGGTCACCAAGATTATTAGACCGTCGACCTCGCCATGGGCCTCGCCGATCGTAATTGTTATCAAGAAGAACGGCGTTGACATTAGACTGTGCATCGACTATCGGCTGGTAAACCGGTTGACTAAACTCATGGTGTACCCGATGCCGCTGATTAATGATCTGTTGGAAGACCTCGACAAGACCTTGTGGTATTGTTCGCTAGATATGGCAAGTGGATTTTGGGTGGTCTCGATGACTGATCGAGCCCGTGAGATTTCCGCATTCGTGACGCCGTTTGGTCTTTTCGAGTGGAATCGTATGCCGTTCGGTCTGAAGAACGCGCCCCAGATCTATCAAAGGCTGATAGACAACGAATTGTACGGACAATTCAAGATCAAGACCGATCGGGACCCTGTTGAAAATTATGATGTGTTTATAGAGGGTGAACCCGATCGGGAAAGAGGACCGTCCGTTCTAGGGAGGCGGTCGTACATCGACGACATTCTGATACCGGCCTCGTCATGGAACGATCTGTGCGAGAAGGTTGAACGATTGTTGGAGACATGCGACCGCTGGAACCTGTCTATCAGTGCCGTGAAAAGTTTTTGGGGTATGTCCAAGGTCGCATATTTAGGCCATATGGTCTCGAACAATGGTCTAGAGGCTAATCCCAAGGACCTGGATTCGCTGAGTAACCTCCCGTTCCCCAGATCGCTGAAGGCATTGCAGTCCTTCCTGGGAAGCTTGAATTATTATAGCCGATTCATTGAAGACTTTTCTATCTACGCGGCTGTGCTGTACGAGCTCCGGGAAGTTGACTATCATATGTTGCGCGAAGGAGATCGGGCAACTTTACAGGAGGGCGCCGACTCTGGTCTTGCTGCTGTTTGTCCGCAAGTGGAGGCCGAAGATCATATGAAGCGTGCACAGTTTGGCTTTGGTATGTTGAAGGTTAAGATGGCGACGGCATCGGTTCTCAGCATTTCGCTCCCGAAAAAGTGCCGACCATTATTGTATATGCCAGTAAGTGGGATATCTCGGCCACTTTAGTGCAAGATCACGATGGTGTGTATCATCCAGTCACGCTTACGAGCCGGACTCTAAAACCAAATGAAGTGAACTATGGAATTGTCGAGAAAGACGTTCTGGCGTTGCTACGAATTCTGGATGTGTGTTACAACCTGCTGGTCGGCCGACCTATAAAGGTCCTGTCAAGACGGTCTACTTTGGCCTGGCTACTATCAGCCAATGGGATGGACGGACGTCTAGGCAGATGGTCGGCGGTCTTGTCGCAGTGGACCCTCGAGGTAGTTAAATGCACGGGGGCGAAGAAGAGATATTGGGCACATTAGCTGCCAGTATCACCCCTCTGTCTGAAGTGGACGAGGCATTGATAGCGATTGCCCCGAGGAAGCAACCTCTACAGTCAGCTACGAGACCGTCACCGACCGTCGACCATGATGAAGAGCTCTTGGTCTTAAGTTTTGACGGATCGGCAAGCGTGAAGAAGAAGGTCGGCGCCTATAGTGCCATATTGTGGAAGTTGCCACAATGGTCTATAGTTTCAGCCGCTGCCGATTTCACGCCGGATATTACTGTTAACGAGGCGGAGTACCGAGGTCTACTTCTATGTCTGGACCTGCTGTCGTCGCAAGAGAAGGGGCGAGTCATCATATGTGGTGACTCCAACCTAGTGATCAGGCAGATCACCGGAGAGATCGACTGCAAGGCTCCACGACTAAGGACGCTAAATGATCGAGTAATGAGGGCATTGAAGGACCACCCCAACCACGAGCTATTGCACGTGAAACGGGACTGGAACAGAAGCGCCGACTACCTCGCGACCAAGTCCATGCAAGACCAGACCGGGGCTACGATCACCGAGAAGGCCGTTCTGGATGAATTGGTGAATATAAACAGGCTCCCAGAGGTGATCGTACCCAACAACGCCCCAGTCCAGGTGCATGTGATGGTCGCGACTAGATCGAAAGCTCAAAAGTCTCGCCGACCGTTCCCGAAGAAAAGTTTGAACGAATATGCAGTGCAACAGTTAAGTATGGAACGGATCCTCAAGGCGCAGGACGAAGAAGAATGGATTATGAACCTGAAGACCTACCTGCGTGGTGAACTGTCCAAGTTGACGAACGTTCAAGAGAAAGAGTGCATCAAGATCGCGGATAGCTACGAAGTGGATGATAATGGATTATTGTATTACTGCCGCGATGCCGACCAAGACAGTGCAGACCGGGACCGACTGGCGAAATTAGTGATCCCCGAGTTGATGCAGCCGGATGTCCTTCATCACTATCACGTGAGTCTAGAAGGGGGACATCAGGGCATAGGCAGGACCTATCACAAGATCAGGTCCCACTTCGACTGGAGAGGTCTTTTCCGAAGTGTTCATAAATATGTGGGCTGTTGCACGGATTGCGAGACCGGAAAGGGTATACCGGCAATCAAGGGGCGATCGCCCGGAAATATCGAAGCTACCTACCTTTTCCAGGTCATAGCGATGGACCACATACCGTCACTGCCTATATCGACGCGCGGCAACACTGAGCAGCTGATCTGGGTAGACCTGTTCACTGGTCTAGTTATTGCGAAGGCAAGTGCATCTCGGTCTGCGGAGCAGATCGCCCAGAGCTACGAAGAATGTGTGTTCCGAAGATTCGGCGCCAGCGAGGTCATCAGGCACGATCGGGAACCCGGTTTTATGGCTGAGGTGTTCCGGTCATTCAATAACATGCTGGGCCAGAAACAGAGTGCGACGATGGCATATCGTCCGCAAGCAAATGGATCGGCGGAACGCATGGTGCAGACCATAACGAGGGAGATCAAGATGTACGTTGCTGACCCAGACCAGCGAGATTGGGACGAGTATGCAGAAAGGCTGGTGTTTGCACTCAACTCGTCGACCGATCGGGTCCGAGGAGAAACGCCTTTCTATCTGACATATGGATGGGACCATCGTTCGACACTGGAAACTGCGATACCTATCGGTTGCACCCGGAACCGCGATCGCGATGCTCGACGCTGGCGCATGCAGGTCCAGAAACACTACCAGCATGCAAAAGAATTCGTCAACGAAAAGCTGCGTCAGGCCACACAAGACCGGGCAGACCGGACCAATGACCAGGTCCGACCCCACGGTATAGAACCAGGGGCGAGGGTATGGCTATACCTAGACCGAGTGAAAGAGGGCTATGCGAAGAAGCTGGCTCACATGTGGCACGGCCCTTTCCGTGTTGCCGAGCTGATCGGTGAGCACGCTGCCCGTCTAGTAACAACTGGTACAGATTACAAGGTCTTCCCGATCGTGCATGTGTCCAAGTTGAAGCTGGTCCGAGAATTTCCTGATCGACCCAAAACTCCCTTTCTGGTAGATGAAGAGAAAAGATTTGAATTCGATGAAGCGTTACTGCCGGAGGACAGTCGGGAACGACCATTAGAGGAAGACGAGTTTGAAGTGGAGAAGGTCTTGGATGTTCGGTCGACCAAGAAGACCAGGTTCGGTCGGACTCACCGAGAGTACCTGGTCCGATGGAAGGACCATGATGAATCAACTTGGTTCGACGAGCTCGACTTGAATTGGGGGGCTCTTCTACGAGAGTTCGAACGAGAACGAGTCAGTCGTAATCGCTTCGCAGTGATGCAGACCCATGAAGACCAAGACCAAGACACGCAGTAGCATCGGTCGGTCTAGACCGGTGTGAAGATGTGGAAGGTCCGGAGTTGATGTGAAATTGTGATCAACTGTGACGAATTGGAGTAGCGGAATGACGAATGTGATGACTATTTTTCGTGATGGGAGTGGAACTGTTTACGATAACGTGTTTGGTGCAACTCTAAAAAAGTGGTGAAATTAGTTCAAGTGATTTGATGATCAGATATATGAAAAGAAATGATGACATGTATTACGAGTTATCTGGTCGACTACCTACGACTTCACTTGCTATCGCCCCACAGACGGCCGATGACCATTGACGGATAATGTTCCACTTGATCCTGAAACTGGTTACGCCATGGGTCCTTCCGGTCAAGCTGGACCAAAGCATCCTTGAGGTCCGCGACCGGCTCAGAGCAATCAAGACCGGGGTACCATGTGCCGTCGTCGGCCAGATGTCTGGTCTTCTCAACGCGACGCCTTGGCATGTGGAGGAACACCGGGTACAAGAACACGTCGACTTCACACTCGCGAGCTCGCATCCCGTCCAAAATGTACTGGCACAGGGATTGCCAAGCCTCGCCCGCTCGAATTCGACGTCGCTTGCGCTTTCTCTGGAACGTCGCCAGGCCCGGATCTTGTCGCACCCGGTCGGGAGGAAGCACCAAGTAGTGGGACGCTTCCCAAATTGCTTGGCCGTGGATCCTGTTGAAATTCTTCACCCGGCCTAGCAAAGTGCCGATCCACGGAGTCAAGTGGAACACAAGTCCTATCTTGGAGTGTTCGAAGATTTTCCATGGTTCATCGCCGTACAGGCGGGAGATCTGCGCCGACGTAATCAGGTCCGCCCTCCATGCAGACGCGGCAGGGGTTTTCTTGGCCGGTGGAAAAAGCCAGGAGTCCGGACGAGAGAAAGACCGGTCCAGAAGCTGCTTGGTCAGGGTAGACCGGTGTAAACAGCCGATTTGCCCCGACGACCACGGCCAAGTGACTTCAAACATCCGCGGCGGAAGGGAGCTGGTGTCAACAGCCATGTTCTTTAATAGGGCGTACTTGTGAAGTCCGGATGTCCCGGGGAGAACCGAAGGCGCCGGCGTCGCGGATGTTGATACTGGTGCAGCGTCACTTGGCAAACCGGTCTTCTGATCTGAACCCACTGTCGACGCCACTTGGACGAAACTGTCACGCAAATTCGTTTGTGATTTGGATAGGATGGGGATCATGAACTCGGAATCGCCGGACCCTTCGCTGGAGTCCTCCTCAGACGATACCCCTGTGTGCTGGATGCGACTTGCAGTACGGCGCGAGGGCGTTCGACTTTCCGAGGAGCTGTAGATGTCGTCCATGTCCGAGTCCGAGTCCATGAGAAGCGCCTGTGTCTTGGCTCGCTTATGGGACACTGCACGCTTCCCCCCGATTCCAGGTCTGCGCGCAGTGCCCCACGCCCTCGAGCTACTCGGCGCGTCCGCGCGCTTCTTTGACTTTGGTGTAATTTCAGACTGCTGAATATCATCCAACGAACGAAGCCGGTCTTGGTCCTGCTTCAAGCGGTCTTGGTCTTGCCCCGAGGCGACTAAGGTTGCCGATGCGGACCAATCTACGCTGGAGGAAGCAGTCGAAAACGGAGGTAGCAAGTTCATCAAGCGCTGGCGGCACTGGTCTAGTGCCACCTGACGACGACCCGACTCTTGCGTCCAAGCGTCGGACCTGTCTTGACAGGACCGGACCTTCCCGGTCCGGTCTTGAATCGCAATTTGCAACTCGGCAATGCGTCGCGCGAGGTCATCACCCTGTATGCGCAGTGAGGTCGCATCAAGCTGTCCGTCCAGGTGATGCCGTCGAACAAGTGCAAGTTGATCCCGAAGATGGGACTGATGAGCCTCCAGATGGGACAGCTCATGGCGCGCGCTTATCAGCTCCTCCAAAATGTGTCGAAGCTGGTCAGCGTGACCGTCAGACTGCCTATCAGCATCGGCCAAGGCACCTATTGCCTGGACTATGCTGGGAGGGATGAGAGCTGAAGACAAACGAGGGTCAAGAAGAGTACAAGATAAAGACCAAAGATGCGCACCTCGTGTTGCCTGGTGGGCCACCTGGGTCCTGAGACGCATGTTCTCTGCGAGGATATCCTGCATCCGCGTGTCGGCTTCAGTCTGACACCCTTCCGATGTTTGAAGTGCAGGAGAGTTACGTGGGCTGTCAGACCGAGCCGACCGGACAGGCGAAGCAAGGTGTGGCGACTCGGCGAAAAGAGTTTCTGCAAGAACGACAAGAACAAGCGTCAAAGGGAATGCATAAGAAGATCAAGTGCAGTAAAGGCAGTACCTGACGCAGGTGTCGAAGATGTTTTGTCCATGGTGACGAAGTGTGAGTGACCAAGGTCCAGTTGGTCAAGTGATGGGTGAGTTCAGACCGTTATCGTTGTGCGACACGGTCGGACTCAGGGGCGGCTGTGGTGAAGTGTACCACAAATTTGGTCACTTTTGGTCAAGGCAGTTGGTCGAATTTCGGATTGGTCTAAACAAGGGGGGCTTTTTAGCCTATCAAATTCAAGGAGTATCAAGAACGCCGGTCTTGGGTGAGTCACCTGACATTGGGTAATTTACATAATTTTGTGTGGGTACATTAGGGACCATAGGGAGGTAGTATTATTGGTTAGTTGCGGTTTTTCCAAGTAAGAGTCTTTTGGTTGCGGATTTTTCTAAGTAGAAGTCCTTTGGTCTTGGTCTATACCACAGCAAGGGGTCGCCGTTTTTCTTTGCACGTACACTAGTCGCCTCCGCCCGCCGCGGAGTGTTTGGGGGAAGAGGGTTGAATTATCCCCTCTCGCCTGCAGCTGACAATAATGAAATTGCATTAGTTTTCAATTATATTATACCCGGTCTGGACGCGCCGCACGCGCACTTTGGCCACCGGAAGTCCCTCGACGGGAGTACGATTTGGCGATCTCGACACTTTAACTCAAGTACGTTTGGAACGTGCTATTCACTGGATTGGTCTTTACGTGGAGATATCGTTTGTGGAGTTTCACGAGCATATTGGGTCTTTACGTGGACATATAGGCACCATTTTAACATTGGTTGGAGTTTAGACCGGTTTTGGTCTTCTCTCATATTGGTCAGGGGCTAGACCGGTTGATTGGTCTACCCTCTATTATTTCGTATCGGTCAGGTCTAGATCGTTTGGACGATCGACCTATTGGAATCTATCTTTCGGAAGTGTTTCTGGTCTGTACGTACCTGGGGTGAAGAATTCCGCCCTAGGTACATTTAGCCAGAACGGTCTCATATTCAAGACCGAATCAAATCGATCTACGATACCGATCCACCGAGTGTGTAACTAGCCCACTCCAATGGGTACACAAGGTGATATGGTCTTAAGTGAATCGGACCAAGTGTCTCTGGATGTTGACCGGTCGTCTGCCAGCAGCGGACGATCGGACAAGATTTCGAATGGAGGTCCGCGGGGTACCCCCCCCCCGTAAGTTGGAAGGCTGGGCACGATGGTGGTGGTCAGGTTGTCGATATAAATGTATTCGATTTCGAGCTTGACTCCACCACATAGCATCACCGTTTCTTGCAGTATTGGACCAGGCTCACATAGAGACCAAATAAAGCTCACTTTCATTGTACAAGACTGTAACGTGAGTCACCAACGACGTTGGGATCATCTGTGCTTCTTCAGTTCTGATCAGTTCATTCTAGAACTTGGCTACGTGGATCAAACTGTTCTCACTTTTGGTGCAGCGTTCTTTAGAAAAACATTCTTGACCGCTCTCGACCGTAACAGCCGACTCAAATGTCAGATTCTGATGAATAACTGCACCAGTTTGCATTAATTATGATGCAATGGGATCAAATGGATTCTGAGGGAGAGGAGTAAGAACGCCAAAACCGTCGCGGAGGATCAAGGCCAGGACGAATGCCTAATATCAATCGTAATCATTTGCATGCACATGAGAGATAGTGGAATGATTATTTTTCTGCAAGACCGATATACAATGACGAACAATTTCGAAGACGATATCGAATGTCGAAGACAGTGTTCAATCGCATTCTTGATGACATCGTTCACCATGAAGAATACTTCGTACAAAAGGCGGATGCACTGGGTAGACTTGGTCCCTCTGCTCATCATAAAAACACCGCTGCCTTGAGAATGCTTGTCTATGCAGCTCCTGCAGATTCATTAGATGAGAATCTCAGGCTTGCCGAGAGCACAGCTCTTGAAAGTCAGCAACGGTTTTTTCGCGCTGTTGTTGAGTTTTTTGGCCAGGAGTATTTACGTGCCCCTAACTAGGCAGACATAGCGTCTATCTTGGAAACCAATACCGCTCGAGGATTTCCTGGTATGCTTGGGTCTGTGGACTGCATGCACTGGGAATGGCAAAACTGCTCTAAAGCGTGGGCGGGAATGTATCAAGGTAGATACAAACAGCCCACTGTCATTTTGGAATCATTGGCAACGTCAGATTTGTGAGTTGGCATGCCTTCTTTGGAATGCCAGGATCCAACAATGATATCAATGTCTTACAACGGTCGACATTGTTCCAGGATTTTGTCAACGGTAAATCTCCTATAGCAGAGTTTCGTGTCAACGGTAATACCTATAGGTTCACATACTTGCTTGCTGATGCTATTTACCCGAACTGTTCAACCTTTGTCAAGACCGTACCCAATCCTTTAGACAACAAACAGAAGCTCTTTGCACGACAACAGGAGTCTGTAAGGAAAGATGTGGAACGAGCCTTAGGTGTGCTTCAGGCACGATTTCTCATACTGAACACTCCATGTAAGCTGTGGAGTGCTTCCAGTATGAAGGATATCATCGTTGCTTGTATCATCCTGCACAACATGATAGTGGAAGACGAACGTCATACTTACAAGCCTCATGAGTATCTGTTTGACGAAGATTTTTAGCGTCCTCTGATAAAACCGGCTCCTCAGATTCCTGCTGAAATGTAGGTACAGCGAACAAAACTACGATATCTACACAATTCTGACTTGTCGAAACAGCTACAGCAAGATATTATTGAACATATCTGGCAAAACTTCGGCGACGAGATGGAGCTGTAACTTCTCTGATTATAATTGCTCGAGTCTACCCTTGAACTTGGATAAATACTCTTGCCGTTTCAGCTTAATAAATTCTTTGTAATCCTCCGAGTCTGGATCACTACCGAATAGCTTCAACGCGTATTCATCTTCAGCTATTTGTTTGAGCTCTTCGGCAACGCGTTTTTTTCTCCTCGGAGATTCGCACGAGGTCACGTGCCGCTTGGACGAGCTGTCGCCGACGATCTTCTCGATCTTCTTCTGACGACGAACTTCGTTTCGCCCGTTTATTTCCGGGCGGGCACTCACCGGAATCATCAGCCAGCGATCCCGCTGGGCTGTCAGTCACCGCGGGAACAGCAGCTCCAATCATTTTGAATTTTGGTGCGTCTTTCAAAACGTGGAACGTTTTCAGGAATTTGAAGGGCTTCTTTGATTGGTCTTGAAAACGCCTCAAGGTTTTCTCCAGGGCCATAGCCTCGTTCCCTGAAAGTAGGTCCCGTAAGAGGCGATTGAATATACCGCAGACGATCGATACAGCCCTGGACACGGTAGTCCAGTGACACTGTAGGGCTGCCAGAGTTCGCTCTGGCGAACTTTCATCTTTGCTGCTGCTGAACTCAGCAGTTATTTTCTCCCAGAACGTCAACGACTGCTGGTCTCAGCCCTCGATGGGGTCTACTGATATCCGCAACCAACATGTTGCCAGCAAGGCGCTTTCATCGGGATGAAGTTCTTGCCTCGCGCCCGCTGTGGGGTCGAAGCAGTTGCAACACGTTCGTCTTCCTGGTTCATTTTCAGTAAAATGGGTAGCTGCGCAGGTTTTACACAGCGTCTATCCGGGAATGTATATTCGCACTGGGATATTTATTGATACCCAATATGTAAAAAATATGGCGATTTCCTGTATGAAACGGCGCGGTGGATGGACGCCATGGACTCCCAAATAATTACGTAATGTATCCGGAGTTTACACTACCAGATGCACTGCGCGGTGGAGATGCTCTTATTAAAACGGTTAAAACTGTGTTGAATTTGTTACAAAATTTCATGGCTATGCACGGGGGGTCAGTTTACGGAAATGGGGGGGGGTCAGTATACGCTAACCCTCGTTTCCGTAAATTTATCAATCATCGCATGTATGATGAATGACTACGTTAAATTAATCTCGAAGAACCATGTCATGAATAATATAAAGCCCTTTATAATTGGTATTCCTCATATTTACGACAACGTGCGTTATTTTCTGCGTAAAATGAGCTACAAATTGTCATGAGAAATCGTTGGTGAAAAAAGGCAATTGATATCCGCATCCCCCCAAATTACTACCCGTATCCCCCCCTCAATTATAGGCCCTTTCACTAAAAAAACAAGTTGATGATGTAATACGCATTTGATTGGCCATCTTTCACGCATATTCGCCACTATTGCAACTATACACATCGTATGCAAGCCGTTGCAAGCCGTCATAGTTCCGCTCTTTCTGCGTCGGAGTCACCCGAATTTGCTGAATTTTTACGGGAGCTACCTCCTGAGGCATATGTGAACCTTTTGAGGCGCTATTTAAACATGCCAGTGGAGCGGATTCCGCGCTATAAATTGCTTCTTCAAGATCTTCTCAGATGCACACCACCTGAACACGAAGACTTCGTACCGCTCCAATCAGCGATTCAGAGTTTGGATCGGGTCGCGAACAAGATCAAGGAGATTAGTGAGATCCATGAGAATACGCGTACAATAGTGAGTGTAAGTGCAAAGGTAGGAATGGATCTCTCTGGACGACACTTTTTGCGAGATGGCATGCTGCACAAAGTGTGTCGAAGCAAGGTGCAATTATACTACTTTGTGCTCCTTGAGAACGGTAAGTAAATACTTCCTTTCACCTGTATTTTGGATGCTCTACTGATCACAAGGTTGATTGTGTATGGTTGTTGTCTTAACTATGGTATATGGACGTCAAGGTGGTCTATACAAGAAAAAGTTCCATTTGCTTGATCTGTGGGAGTGCAAGGTGGAAGATGATGTCGAGATCCTGCCAGGTGTCCTAACTCCCGTCACGACATCGAACAAGTGCGTATATTTATTTTGCTTGTCGTGAAAACCTGCTCTTAGAGTTTACTTACAGTGCCGACGCTTAGCGCGTTATTGCTTCTACTCGCCGCTCAAGTCTTTTATTTTGCTGACCGAGACACAAGAAGACAAAGTTGGATGGACAAGTGATGTGGTGGAGCGGCTGATCAAAGCTTTTGAGGCTTGATCAGGTGGTACCACGGCGCCCGGACTGCCGACTAACGAAGGGGTCCTCCGGTTGTCCTTCACTGCTTGTGTTTCTGCTCACCTCGTGTACCCGACGGCTTGGGCGTGAGTCGCTCTTCAGGTGGAGGGGATGGCACACTGCAATTCCTTGTGGCAAGACTGTGTTGACTTTTGATGAGTCGACCGATGCGATCAGGCTATAATCAGGCTCAATCAGGCTTGAATCACGTGCGATCAGGTTTGATAAACAGTGATCAGGCTTGGGCAGGCACTAAAAGTCGTCGATCAGCGACGATCAGACTTGATCAGGCTTGATCAGGTACTAAAAGTCGTCGATCAGCTGGTTTGGCGCGAGTTTCGAGCGGCTGAGCGAGTATCGCGAGTTGCAGAGGGTCGATCAGGTAGCGATCGACGAAGGGGTACTTTATCAGGCAGCGGAAATCTTGACTGCCCGATCACAGAGCCTCCTTAAGCTTAATTCGTCACTAGAATACCCAAAAATACCATGTATTATAGACTTAAGCCTTAGAGGGACGGTCGATCAGCGCGTTCGACGGGCTGATCGACGATTACCACTAAAAATCCGCCTAGTGTTCCCGTGGGGCGCTTAAAGCAGCCGAACAATAGGGGCCAAAACGTGGACCAATAAGGGAAGAGGTGAGAGCGCACTGCTCGATCACGTTCCCGAGACCAAAAAACTTTTGAAAGAAGAACCGCTGGAGCAGAGGGCGGAATTGAGGGTGAGTTCTCGCGCTCTACGCCTACCGGTGGGCCAAAAGTGCATTAAGTGCTCCCGCCTGGGATGTAGAGGTATTTAGTGTAGGAAGGGAGGCCCTAAGTTTCCGTCTGTAACAGGACTGATCCTGTTACAGGATTACACTGTATCTTGCGAGGAAGCGCGCAATACAATTAGGGCAGGATTAGTTGGTAACAACTAATCCTATACTAAAAGTAAATATAAATATTTACTTGGGTTTGAGAACGCAAAATTAAGAGTGTTTATTTAATGGGTGGTTTAGAGGCTAATAGTATAGTAACTAACTAATTAATATAATAATATCAAGTATTCAACTAACTGTACTATTAGTTAACCTGCAAGATTCGGTATTTATGCCGAATCGACTTTTCCTTGGTAGATTATAATAACTTATAATCTGTTATTTAAATTTCAGACAACGCGTCTGAAATTAAACTGTGATATTCTAACTTGAATATCAATTATGTAATGGCACCCCATTACACCGTCCCTGTAAACGATCGGCGCGATCGTACGCAAAAGGAGAACTGAATTATTGCTTATTTCCTAATATCTACCAAAACCTAATATCAACCAATCAGAACTACCCATTCATACGCATTTGGTGGACCATTCACCCGCTTCCCTTCGGGTTACCGTCAGGCAACCTTGCCAGTTGTCGAATCGTCTGAGACGTCCTATCCACGCCTCGTCCCTGTCCGCCACCGTTGTGTCAACAGTTGTACAGTCTGGGTACCAACTGTAGTACCGACTGTGGTGCCCACTATCGTACCACCTTTTGTACCGACTATGGTACCGACAAAATTTGTGGTACCCTCTACCACAGCTACGCCTATAGGGGTGCCTATAATTATGCCCCTAATTCCGTACCAATTTTGCGGTACGCTTTACCACAGTGACATTCGCGAGTGTATTGACCGAAATCTTAGTGGTAAGACTCATCCGCGTCACACTAGCCTTCGTTCGGAGCTCCTAATGGACAATGACGACGATTCCTCCAGTAGCTGCGAGCTTGAAGTGTCTTTGCCATCAAAAATGGCTGGCTCAATGTTTTCGATGGCGCTGTAGTGAGTGAGTCTGATGAGTCCAGTACGAACGGCAGTCCGACCACCAGCAGTACTAGGAGCAAGAAATTTCGACGGCTGTGGATCACGTTCACGCTACAAACTATTTCGTTGGGCTCGACGTTCAAGACGACGCAACCAAAGGAGACAGTCCCCATTGAGTTGTGCTTGGTAGCCTCTCTTAAAAACGAGACGTTGTTTCGTTTACAACTTCCGTCGGATCTGGTGCATCTGTTGCTCTCACCTTACTTTCTTCGGGCATTGTTTACACCATTTCGCTTGTTGCTGTCGTCTTAGAAACTGTGCACGCAGACGACTTACGTTTTCGAGTCGCTGTCTATGGCAGAGAGAGAGATGAGTGGGTACGAGCGTTGAAACATTGTATTTCTGGTGGGGATGAACTGGCACTACGTCGTCGGAGCCTAAAGACAGCGACGCTGGCTCCGATTTTTATGCTTGACAAGATCTCTAACGTCTGCACCATCTGTACACAGACATTCATAGTATATCGACCCCGTCACCACTGCAGGTAGGAGGGATAGATGCAGAAAAAGGTGGCCGCTCGTTTCTGCTTGACAGATAGAGGTTGCCCTTCAACGTCGTGCCATCGCTGACTGATATGTCTGTTGCTTTCAAACTCGGTGCTGAACAGATTATGTGGATCGCTCGTCTGCGGCAATTGTTCAAGACGACGCTGGACGTTGTCGTACATCTCTAGCACAAAGGCGTCGCGCGTCTGCAACAGTTGCGCTTCCCATCAGCGGGCAGCGACCTTTCCCTCCGTAAAAACGACCTAGTTGATACCTGTAAAGTTTTGTTGTACCGAAATGCATCGCCGCCCCCCCGGAATGTGACACCTATATAGAGGTAGAGGGGGATTGCTAAAACGTATTACATCATCAACTTTTATTTTTAGCGTTGGCCCTATAATTGAGGGGGGGATACGGGTAGTAATTTGGGGGGATACGGGTAGTAATTTGG
>CM047587.1:39906456-39982023 GCA_026184515.1 Peronosclerospora sorghi | reverse complement strand
CGGGTAGTAATTTGGGGGGATACGGGTAGTAATTTGGGGGGATACGGATATCAATTGTAAAAAAAATGGGCCACCTGAATTTTACCCTAGGGACGCTCGAAACCCTAAACCCTAAACCCTTTGGTTGGTGGAGGTGGAGTTCTGAAGCGCGCTATTTGCCACCAACCAAAGGGTGTAGGGTTTAGGGCTTAGAGCTACCTTACGGGGTAAAATCCACGTGACCGAAAAAAAAAACCTGTGGAAAAAAACATAGCATTAATTCACTCTATATACAGGCCACTTAGTTTTTGCTAGATCCACTTAGTGCAACGGCAAGATGCTACCTTAAAACTATCATTCGTGTTGAATTGGATCGTCCAATGAGAAGTGCCACACCAGAAGCTCGATCATTCAGTGTCTCCCCGTGTAGGTCCTGAGGTTCTTGCCTTTTCACTCGTGGTCCTCAGGTCGTGAAGGGTTTGTCTTTTCACTCGTGCATGCGGACTTGTATCAAGGAATTCCCTATACTCATGAAATACGCTCTTTTTCCAAGCACAATGACGGGATTCATATCGATCCAAACGAAGGATGAATTCTTTAAATTGCTGGTCGGTTCTAGCAAATGGAAGCCACGCGATAAATTGGCCCTCTTGTATCTGTTTGGCAACGGTCTTGGTCCCTTCAGGAGTGTTCACGTCATGGATTAAATGGTCGAGCTTCTGTGCCGTCTTCACAACTGTTTGCTCATTTAAATCGGTTCCCAGCAGGACTATATACGCAGCGACGTTGAGATCTTCTTCCTTCCTCAATAAGTCCAATTGATCATGATGAAAAAGCTTAGGATGGTCCCTATGCTCGAGACGCTGTATCTTCTTCACGTTTTCAAAGCTGTAGCTTTTCCTTTCCCCAATAAACGCTTTAGCAAAGGATTCCACGTTGTCCACAGGAAATCCTCGTTCCCGTAAGCTTTTCTTAATCGTATCTAGAGACGCAATTAGTCGCTCCTCGTTTTCTCTCTCGTCGGTTGAATTGTCTCGCAGATGCCTTTGGACAGGGTCGAACGGTAGCTTGGACTCGGTTGAAGCCGTAGCAACGTCAGTACTTGCAGTCTTTGTAGCAACGATGACCACAAGAGAGAAGAGGAGGCTCATAGGTATTGAGCGGGTGTTCTTGATCTTGGGCATCGAATTTGGAAAATGACAGTGACAGCTGGCGTGGTGAATCAAATCTTTCGCCACGTTCATAATGACTTGCGAGGGACAAATACAGTATGCTAAGTTCCAGTATTCGGAACCGATCAGATTGCGGACATTAGCGAGGAGCATAGTCGAAAAAGAGATAAAATGATGGGGGATTGGATCCCGATCAGATTGTAGACCAGACAGATGTGCTGATCATAATAGAATGGCATCAAGAAATTCGAAGCTGATAGCATTTTTTTTACTATGGTGGGCGTGCCACAACTTGAAGTTGCCACTGTGTGCATCGTGTGTTCCTTCTCCTCAAGTCGATACGAATGCAAACTGCTCCGTGCTTGGAGTCCATCACCTGCCGCTTATTTCCACGTTTTAGGTAGGAGGCTCCGCGCGGTGCACTTTGTGGCTCATTTGCAAAAGCGAATGGAATTAGGTCCTTAGTTCGCAAGCCATATGCTACATCTAAGCCTACTACTATACACAACCGTATACACTCTACGGTATTCTTACTGACCTCAGTGTCTCTGCCTATCCTAGCGAACCGGTTAGTCCCAATTGTACCCACATCTGCTGTACCCACTACCACTGTGTCACGCTATCTGTTGGCAGTAATCATTTGAATGCTGGCACTGCGCCATGATACAGTAGAACGGATACCCTCTAAACTAATATCCTCTCTAAACTAATATCAGACACCCCCACCACGGGGCTAATAGTCAATCTAATAATCCCCTCTAAACTGATATTCAATAGTTTTTCTTTGTCCCACAACTTTTATAAACTAATATACAATGGCAATATCGAAATTAGTTGGTAACCAACTAATACCAACTCAAGAGGGGTCCCCCCCTGTTGCACTCGTTGTGCGCCCGATTTACAAGCGATAGGTCACGGGTTCGATACCCACCAACGTTCAGATATCCATACTACCAAACGGGACCCCGGTAGTATGGAGCGACAGACCTCCTGAACAAAATGACCTGGTAAAAGCAATACGACGGACGAAACCAATACCGACGCAACAGCTAATCCGAAAAAGGCCCGAAGAAAGGAAACAGCATTTCAGCAGCTTGTAGAAACTTAGTCATAGCCGAGAAGGTATAAGGTTGTGTTAATGAGTTAATACAAAGCCAACTTCAACTAATACCAACTCAAGAAATGACACGTACTAATTGAAGGGATAATAACACGGGTATAGCTAGTACTTTACCAAAGAGATGCATAGCGGTTGTGTACTATCATGCAGTCGCCCAGTATATACAGTGGTTGACTAACCTGCTCGTCAATGATCATCCGGGGCTATGACTCTACCAAGATGCAGCTAAGTCATTGCCCTGGCTATGTTTGTACGTGTCATTTCTTATACCGGTACTTGAGTTGGTACGTGTCATTTCTTTGAGTTGGTACGTGTCATTTTTATTGGTGTAAAACTGCGTGACTTGGTATCAGTTGGTTACCAACTAATTTCTTCACACTCATATAATACATCTGAGAAAAAAATGAGGTCACTCCGTCACTGAAGAGCAAACACTGAAGAAACGCAGTAGCCCATAGGTAGGTGACCTAAATGCGCCCAAAAAACTGTCAATGTTCCTCTGTACCATCTGCTTTGACCTCAGCATACTTACGCTTTCCTTCATCTGTTGCAGCGAAGTGATGAAGTTAATGTTTGAGTCATCTTGCTGCATCCAAAACCTCTCGAGAGACTCGACCATCTTGTAGGATTCAGCAGGCCTGACAACCGGGACCTCCTGACTGTCGTCATCTCCATCAATGCCTTGTTCTAAACGAGCACTTCCTGCTTGAAGATGATTCTCAATGATGTCGTCAAGGTCTGGTGTGTATGAAGTGACATCCTCGTCCGGACAGTTGAGCAGATTCCTGATGTCCACGGGATTGCGGTACTGGAACTGGCAGATCTGCGACTCCAAATCAAGGACAACTTGTTCGTCAAGAAGTTCATCTGGACGAATTTCCTCGATGGGCTGCGCAGGGGTGCGTATTTTGCAGTGAAGGTAACATCTCTCGATGGTTGATGGCTTGACGTCAGACTGCCATGCGGAAACTACCATCTGAATTGCGGCGAGGATGTCAATTATCTTCGGGTCATTGACTTTATCTTCCAGACGTTGCATCAGCATCCGGTTAAAGCGCCGCCGGTAATATGCCTTACGGTTACGAATGATGCCAGCATCGCAGGGTTGAATATTCGATGTCATGTTGGGTGGGAGGTAAAAAACTGTTGTTGTTTCGCAGCGTAACATGATCCGGAAGATGCTCGACAGGAATGTGGCCGCTGAAGTTATCCATGATCAGGAGCACCTTACGGCCTGAGACATGAAGGTCAAATGCTTTGATCCATTCCAGAAAAATGACCTGGGTCACCATGCCGACGCGTTTGCTCGGTACCGGCAGCCGACGGTTTGCATATTAATATTTTGAAACAGCGAGGGTTTTTGAATTTCCCAATGACCCAAAGTGGGAGATTGTCGGTACCATCGCCGTTGCAATATACTGCAAGTGTAATCCGTTCCTTGTTCTGCTTGCGCCCCTCCAGCGGCTTCGTGGCAAGCGAGTGGTCTGCCTGAAAGACAACAAGATTTTAACGCATGATCTACAGTACCTTTGAAGCTACTGTGGTAAAGTGGGATATAAAATTGGGCTAATTGAGGGATTAATTGGGGGCCTAATTAGGGGTGTGACTGCGGACACAAATCGGGTGCGTAATCGTATACGATTGTGTGTACCACGGTGTATACAGGTGCGTGTACAAACAAGGCTCCGCAAAAGCCCAGCTCGCCCGGGTCATCCCACAGTCCAGCCCGCTTAGGCTGGGCTGTGGGCCGTTGTTCCCAGCCCTCAAGGCCCATGAGCTGGCCCAAGAACTGTATAAAAGCGGTGGATGATGCAAGTCTAGATGTATTAGAAGAATACATTGGGATGCAAAATGTACACAATTTCGGTGCCGAAAGGTTGGTGAAGGTGCTGACGTCAGTTATGAATGGTGAGTAAAATTGTTTGAGAGTATAACAGCGGCAAAGGCGCATTCTCTCTTAAGCGAAAGAGCCTTGAAAGTTGAGAAGTCGCTGATAGATGGATGGAAACGCGAGGAAATTTTGAATCCAGAAATTCTCTTGCATCAGCTTGGGATTGAACAAAGCTTAGATCATCTCATAAGTTTGGAAGAAGTGCGGAAATACATTGCGTATTATAACTCACACAGTCCGGAAAAGCAGTTCTCGCTGGTTCGATGGCTTACGGAGACCATCGACGAGGATGTATTGGCGAGGTGGTTGGCCAAGGCAACGGGGATGGACTCTACAAAGGAGATTGCGGCGGCATTGCAGCAAGAACAGTTAGAGTTGTGGATTGCCAGCGAAAAAACCGTTGATGAAGTTTTTATATTGCTGAAGCTCAAGTACGAGTGGCACAAAATGTTTGAAAGCCCAAAAATGGAGACACTAAACATGTACATGGAAAAATTTAATGCCAAGGGCAAGAAACCCGACGAAAAGTTGGTGACTATGTTTGGCGTCTTGTTGCATGCTTTCGGTGAAAGAAATTTGGCTCTTTGTTATTGGAGGCAGTCGAGTCATCAACTATGAAAGGAAGATATCACGCTGGAGTACACTTGCTAACGCTCTTTAGTCGATGGTATCGTGCCGGCATTGACCCTTCGAACTTTGAAAGAGAGATCTACTATGAAGAAGACAAAAACATTGTGAATCAAGTGAAAACGCTTCGCGACCTGTACAAATCCTATTACGAAGGATGACCCGCTCCTAATGGAAAGTAGTATCCAGCCAGTCTATTTTCGTTAAGATGAAATAGGTCTATCAAAGTGCATGTTTAGGCTAACTATTTTTAGTCCGATCTACTTTTACATTTTCTTCGTCTGTGGAGTTGTGGTTGCTTTTTATGGTGGAAAATTCGTGATAAAGTGAAACAGGTTAGTGTGGAGATTGGTTTGTGGACTTACGTGGGGATAAGCCCAGACCAGCCCATCAGCCCGCCCACGGCTTGTGGGCTGGGCCGCGGGCCGACCAAAACCCATCTCAACCCGCCCATGCGGAGCCCTATGTACAACTACGAGGTACATAGACAGGACATAAACGGGGTATCGTGAGGAGGTACGACTATGTACAGGTACCTAGCGAACACCGACTAACACCGATGAACAACGGATAAATCAGGTCGACTGGTCGACGGAGGACGCAGGAATGGATGGTCCTGATTGGCTGAAATTAGGGAAATGGTAGATCTAGGTATATAAGCAATAATAAAGTTCTCCTTTTGCGTACGATCGGGCAGATCGTTTACAGGACGGCAACTTAGGGCCTCTCTTCTTCGCATACACCCCTCTACGTCCCGGGCGAGAACACATAGTGCACTTTTTGGCCCACCGGCAGACGTATAGTTCTTGGGAACTCGCAACAATTTCGCCCGCTGTGTCAGCGGTTCTTCTGTAAAGGTTTTAGGTCTTTGGGAACGTGATTGAGCAGTGCGCTCTCACCTCATCCCCTTTGTCCACGTTTGGGCCCTAGAGTTTGGCTGCTGTAAGCTCCCCACGGGAACTCTAGGTGGATTTAGTGAAATTCCCCTCCCTCGTAAAGGCTAGGCTAGGAATACAAATATTTGGGTGTTTGTTTTAGCTGTTTAAGACTCCAGAGGCTCCGTGATCGGGCGGTGAAGACTTCCGCTGCCTGATCAAGTACTCCCTTCGCCGATCAACACCTGATCAACACTCTGCAACTTGCGACCCGCGTTCATCTGCTCGCAACTCGAGCCAACTAGTGCCTGATCGACTAAACGATCAGACCGATCAGGCCGATCAGGCCGATCAGGCCGATCAGGCCGATCAGGTCGATCACGATCTGATTTTCGACTATTGAAACCGATCGCCCTGATCACCCCCTGATCAAAGGCCGGCGGACCTGATCACGGCTTTGAGCAGAAACACAAGCAGTCAAGGACAACCGTAGGACCCCCTTCGTTAGTCGGCAGTACGGTCGCCGTGGTAAAACCTGATAAAGCGTCAAAAACTTCGATCCGCCGCTCCACCACAGTGGTGCGCGTGCCCGGATCTTTGGAAGACGCGGGATATCACCGCGATTCTACGCAAGATGGCGCTGATGCGGACGTGAAAACGGAAGTGGAAGCAGAAGTGAAGATAAAGGAGGAGGTGGTTGTGACGACGGAAGACAGTTCGCCGTCGTCATGTCTAAAGAAGAAATTAAATGCTGATCATCAGGACCTGGGGAGGCATCTTGATGAGATAAAGGAGGAGAAGCCTCTACCATCTCCCGAGGCTCCTTCGGGAGCCCATGCGGATCATAACGCAAGTTATAATCCGCCAAATACATGTGTGTATAAGGATCCGGATTGGGATCCGATGGTGAAGTATTGCAAGACCGACCAGCCGAAGGCGTTGCTAAAGGCACCTGGATCGGAGAGCGACGAAAGTCGATCAAGTACGCCACCAACGGAATTGGATATGGTGAAAACGTTTTACCAAAAGGTTTACAATGGATAATTGGAAGTTTTCTTCTTGACGAACGCGATCATGAATTTCCTCGGGGTCACGATCAGCGGAGAGCTGAAAGGACCGGTCGCTCGACCAGTGACGAATTGGAAGGACAAACTTCGGCTGGTGTTAGGGCTAATACGCCTGATCAAGCAAGCTGGTCTGTCAACAAGCGCCTACGATGCCGAAGAAATGTTCGATCAGGACCTAGGAGATATTAGGACCGCTACACATAGACTATACGCGTTGGTGGTACCTATCGTGGGTCGATCTACTTCGGAGGAGCCCCCCAGTTCTCCGCCCAAAATTGAAGCGGGCCCGTCGATCAACGTGGCAGAACACTCGGGGTCATCTTGTTACGAATCTGCCCCTTCCGAAGGCAATGAGCCTGGAGTGGAGTCGAGAAGTGCCGGAAGTATAGAGCTCAAGACCACCAGGATAACAGTTTTCCAGAAAGCTGAATCCAAGTTCTCAGTTATCAAGACTGAACCTCAATCGATCAAGGTAGAAGATGATCAAGTATCTCAAGGTCCACAGCTGCAGACATTTTTTGATAAGGCTATGTAGAAGTTTCTGGCTGCGGAAAGAAGCAAGTTGACACCTGGAGTCGTTTGCACAAAAAACCACCAGCTAAGGCCAGGAAGAACTGCTTCGATCAAGGATATCGACATGGAATCCGTGCATTCGCTTCGTGATCAGCAGTCGAAACCAGGAAGATCGACGACGGTCAAGGAAGTTGACATGGAATCCGTGTATTCCTTCCAGTATCAACGATCCCAGAGTGAGTACATTGATCGAGATGATCCGATCACACTGCCGCGACGAGCCACAGTTGCGTCCGCGTATACTGGGATGCCTGATCAACAGCCGATTCCCAGGATCCGGATGTCCGCGATCAGTGATTTGAAGGAATTTTCGGGGAAAGAAGGAGATTAAGATCAAGCGCGAAATTGGATTAGTCGCCTCAAGTCAGCATTTATGCGCGATCAAGCTTCTGATCACGAAAAGTGTTTGATCCTGGGCGATCTACTAAAAGGGCCAGCGCGAAATTGGTATCGCTAGCTGAGTAGATCTACTCGCTCAAGTTGAAAAAGTATCGTGGATGAGTTTGAAACTCAATACTGTGGAAGTGGTCAATCGGCATTCCGCCAGTATTATTACACGAAGAAACGATCGGATGAAACTCCTATTGATTATCTGCATCGGTTGAATGTGGCGGGACTGCGAGACAAGTTGCCGATCAGGGACGGATCGCGTACGATCTTACACGAGCATGTGCAGCATTTTTTGGACACATTGGCCAATCTTGAACTCGCTGATCAACTGGCACTTCTGCGGTTGGATAACGCCACGGATTTGGAAGAGACGCTGCGGGTCTATGCACGCAATAAGTGGTTCCAGCCGACGGCGGAGGTAGGTACCAGACGATTCCGCCAGAAATTCAGTGACGATCGGGCACCTACCCCGGTGCGGAAGCCCATGGCAGTACGCGCGATCAAGGTGACATCTGGGAGTGAAGAATCAAGTGCCGACGACAGTGGAAGTGATGGTGATCAGCGCCGTTATATGATTGCTGCTATGCGCGATCAACCAGGGGCGCATGATCAACCTGATGAGTCCCGATCGGGCAAACGAAGTGATTCAAGTGAAGTTGATCAAGGTGCGATGAAGACGTGCAGTCATTGTGGATCGATCGGTCACGATAACTTACGTTGCTGGAAGCGGCTGATATAACAGGGTTACATTTGGTTACATTTGGTTATGTTGTGTATATAAGTACACTACGGTTGAGGTCAGTATTGACCGGTCCGAAAGGTTTGGACTTATTGGTTATTTTAACGAATCAGGGCAGGAGCCCTTGGTGGAGGCGTGGCAGCCAGCCACGTGTTAGTACACAGGTGGTGTACACCACATTTTGGCTAGGTACGAATTTTGTAAGTTCTACTTAGTATTACATATAGTTTACATTAGTTTAAATTAATTTAGGCTAAATACATATTAAATATACATTCAGTTTACATTTCACTCAAAAGACTGCTAGGCGCACGACCTCGACCGGTCGCGCGCGCAGTGAGTGTTGTAGTGTAAGGGAAGTCCTTCCCTTAGCTACCCCCTTATTAAGGGAGCCTTGTATCAAGGCTTTAGCTTGTGCTAACTTGTAAACCAAAGGGAATCTTGGCCCCGAGTAAGATAGTACTCTCTTACTAAGCCCGTTCTTTTATAAGGTCGTATCGGCTAATTAAAAAAATAGCGGCACATCGCCGCTTTAGGAAAGTCTTCCTCTGTGCGCTAGCCGCACCGTGCGTGAACGCACCGGCTACACCTGACCTGCCTGAAGTGTGGACAGAAGGGACACCCGAACGATCAATGCTTGTACGTCTGCCGAGCATGCGGAGAAGTTCACGATGCGGGCAAGTGACCTATGGAAGAATTTTACAATCGCATCCGCCAGTGGTACAATCCCACCAAGCATGCTGGAATGTTGCCCAAGGAAGGCGAAGATTTGTTAAACTAGGACGCTCGCCAGGTTGGAATCTGGTACGAGACGAGCGTTCTGGTTTGTGTATTTTTGCATATGTGGATAAGATGAGGGCTGATCAAGCAGCAGAAAGAGATAACGAAAAATGTGATCAGCCTGATTTACCACGTTTGGCTAATTTCTGTATTGATGATTTTTCTCGGTCCCTGGTGATCATGGAAGTTGATCTAGTTCCGGGTGAATCACGTGGATATTGGAAGTACCACTCGCCAAAGAAATGATTTAAACAAGCCAAGCCGAGCGGTAAAATTAATAACGAACGTGCCACGCTATTATTTGATTTTGGTGCTGAAGTGTCGATCATCGACTCAACCTTTGCTCGTAAGGTGAGTTGTCAGATCGACACGAGTCAAACGCAGGAGTGTGTCGGCATTGGAGAAAGTGCATACCTCACAGAAGGGTGCACTAAAATCAAGATTGCGTTAGCGGGCTCGTTGGTTTATTATTTCCATGCATGGGTTGACAAGATTGTTGGCCAAGATGCTATATTGGGTATGGATTTTATGATACCAGATGGTGTTCGATTAGACGTCGCCCATGGTGCACTAAGTTTGCCTGATGAGGTGATCATCCCATTAGAAGGACGTCGACAGTTGTACGGATCGAATGGAAATTATATGAAAATTGATCAGTACGAACAGATCCCACTAGGTAGATTTGCTGAGGTTCGGATTCGGGATCAGCGATCTCGGAAGTAGTGGATTACTCAGGGAATAGATTGTGTCCTCACCATCACTAGGGGCGTGGGTAATTTACGATACTTGCGTGTTACGAACGTCGTTGATCATCCGATAATTGTGCAAGACGATACGATTTTAGGTATCTGGATGAACAAAGATGACGTGCCCCGTCACCCTGGATTTTTTTCGGTGGGATCCAATCGCTATAAGGAGTGGAAAAAAACTCGCGTATCAAGCGTCTACTGATTCTATACACGACGATCAAGGAAGTGTCGATCAAGGTCCCCTAGTCGAGAAGTAGGAGTATCCTACTCCTCGAAGTATCTTAGTACGACCTACAGACCCGATTACGGCATCTGTCGCATTTGTATCCGGAAGATCGCAGAAGGTGCAAGAAGTGCAAGAGAAGTGCGATCAGAAGCCGCGTGGGAAGGGTCCGACCTTGGATCATGGAGTTGAACAACCAGTTACAAGAGATACGCCTGGTCAAGATATGCGTGATCACCCTGTCTCAACCGTATCATAGCGAACTTGGTGTAATTCCTATCGATGATCAAGTTTGCTACCATGAAGGCGGAGATTTGTACGTGGAAGAATTGGAGAAGCAGCTCGCTACGCTTCCTGAAGTGTCTGCAAGTACCGAAGAGGTGACTAAGGATTATTTGCAAGTCGGTTATCCCTTGGTCAACACGGCAGAAGAAATTGATCAGCTTCGCGATATAATTTGGGCAAAGAAACATCTGTTGATTGGGAAAGGGAACGCGCTACCTCCTGCTGCACGTGGAGTTGTTTGCGATATCGATGTAGTCAATGCGCGCCCGATCGCCCAAAAGTGTCGAAAGGTGGCTCCGCAATTTCGCGAGAAGTTATCGGCCTTGATCAAGGGGCTATTGGCTACTAAGATTATCCAGCCGTCTACGTCACCCTGGGCATCACCTATAGTGATCATTTTGAAGAAGAATGTGGTTGATATTAGCTTATGTATAGACTATCGCGCGTTGAATCAACTCACGCGTTTGATGGTATAACCAATGCCCCTGATCTCTGATCTGCTCGAAGGTTTGGATAAAGGGTTGTGGTTTTGATCTTTGGATATGGCGAGTGGTTTTTGGGTCGTGTCAATGACCGATCGGGCACGTCAGATTTCGGCATTTGGCACTACGTTTGGATTGTTTGAATGGAATAGGATGCCCTTCGGCCTAAAGAGTGCTCCGCAAATCTACCAGCGGTTGATCGATAATGCATTATACGGGTATCTCAAGGTTAAGGACGGTGCCGACGAATCGTCTAATGTATTTACTGTGGTAGAGCCTTACCAGACACCGGGCCCGTATGTGCTGCAGCGGCGGTCATATATCTATGATATTTTGATCCCTGCACCCAGATGGACTACCCTGTGTGATAAAGTTTGACATTTGTTGGAAAAGTGCGATCAATGGAACTTGTCGGTCAGCGTGGCTAAATCGTAATGGGGGCGAAGTGAAGTTCCTTATTTAGGGCATCATGTCTCTAGCCGCGGTTTGGAAACAAATTCAAAAAGTTTGGATGATCTGATCGATTTGCCTTTTCCTGGTACCTTGCGTGCTATGCAATCGTTTCTGGGAGGTCTTAACTACTACCGCCGATTTATTGAAGACTTCGCGATCTATGCCGCTGTGATCTAAGAATTAAGAGATATAGATTATCAAGAGTTGAAGAGCCGACCATTGACGAGGAGAATTCGAATCATGAACGCGATCGATTGATCAGGTCAAAAGTAGCATTCAGCATGTTGAAAGCGAGATTGCGTCAGCCCCAACCATGCGCTATTTTGACCAGACCAAAACACCGGTGATTGTGGTTTACGCCAGCAAATGTGCGGTATCTGCCGCGCTAGTACAAGAACATGATCAAGTATATTGTCCCGTCGCATTCGCCAGCCGAACGTTGAAGAGCGGTGATCTGAATTACAGCCCCGTCAAAAAGGAAGTTCTGGCGCTTCTGCGGGTTTTGGATGTTTACTTCACGATACTGGTCGGAAAGACAATCACTGTCTTGTCACGTCTATCCACGTTGAAATGGTTACTAACATCCAACGGGCTTGACGGACGATTGGGAATATGGGCTGCGATCTTATCACAATGGGACCTTGAGATCAAGAAATGTGTACATGGAGAAGAGGAGGTACTAGGGGCGTTAGCCGCAAGTATCACCCCTCGCACCGAAATTGATGAAGAACTGATCGCTATCGCACCGAAAAAGCAACCGCGGCAGATAATTGAAGTACCACCTCCTACGGTTGAGAAGGCAAAGATCTATACGTGATCAGTTTCGATGGATCCGCAAGTGTCAAGCAACGTATGGGTGCGTTTGGCTCTATCGTGTGGAAATTACCGGAGTGGAAGATTATGATCGCGGTTGCTGATCATGCACCTGATATCACGGTGAATGAAGCCGAATACCATGGATTGCTCTTAAGTTTGGATTTACTGTCGCGATACCCCAAAGGAAGGATGATCGTGAGTGGAGACTAGAATTTGGTAATCAAGCAAATGCGCGGTGAAATAGAGTGTAAAGCTCCGCGATTGCAGTGTTGCAACAGCGTGCGTTTAACCTCTTCCGCGAATGGACCAATCATGATCTGTTGCATGTAAAAGAGAGTGGAATAAGAGTGCAGACCATATTACCACTATGGCCATGCAGTGTGGAACAAGATGTGAGATTGATGACGAGAAACAGCTGGAGGAACTGGTCGATCTCAACAGATTTTCGGAAGTGAAAAATCACGTGGAATGAAGATCCCAATGCCCCACAGATGCTAGTGACGACACGATCACATAACCTCCGTCAACCGCGACCGTCAAAGTGGCCCGATATATCCATAGAAGGGATAAGGGCGGAGCGTGTGAAAGCAGCGCAGGACGAAGAGAAATGGATTCATGATTTGCGAAGTTACTTGTACGGTGACGTCTCACAATTGAGCGCAGAAGAGGTAAAGGATTGCGCGAAAATTGTCGACAACTACGATGTCGATGAACAAGGATTGTTGATTTACTGTGGAAATATGGCTAAAGGAAAAGCCAGCGATGATCAAGATGATTAAGAAGATCGACGCTCTTCGATCAAGCTGGTCTTACCCGAGACCCTACATGCGGATGTACTCCACCATTATCATGTGAGCTTGGAAGGAGGACACCAAGTCATAGGGCGTACATATCAGCGGATCATACGATACTTTCATTGGCGTGGTCTATTTCGAAGCGTACAAAGATTTGTTGGCCAATGTGTGGACTGCGAGACGGGAAGGGCCAGACTACTATCAAGGGCATGTCACCGGGGAATATTGAGGCTACGTACCCATTCCAAGCGATAGCCATGGATCATATCCCGTCACTGCCCCGATCGACTGACGGGCATACAGAACTGATGATTTTGACTGATCTGTTCACGGGTACGGTGATCGCGAAAGCTGGATCGTCCCGCACAGCGCAGAAAGTCGCAGAAAATTATGAAGAATGTGTATTTCGACAATTTGGGGCTAGTGAGGTGATCAGGCATGATCGGGAACCTGGTTTTATGTCAGAAGTATTTCGTGCGTTCAACAAAATCGTGGGACAACGACAGAGTTCTACCATGGCATACCGTCCACAGGCGAACGGCAATGCGGAAAGGACGGTGCGGACGATTACACGGGCAATCAAGATGTATGTATCAGATGTCGTCCAGAAAGATTGGAGCTTATACGCAGAGCGACTGGTATTCGCGCTAAACTCCACCCCTGATCGCATTCGCGGAGAAACACCATTTTATTTGGCGTATGGGTGGGATCCGCTATCATCGATAGAATCAACATTACAACTAGGTGGAATTCGGCGTAAAGACCGGGATGCTCGTCGGTGGGATATAAGTTACAGAAAGATTACAGATACGCCCGTGACCAAGTGAGCACTCTATTGCACCAAGCGATGGCTGATCGAGCTGAAAAGAACAATGATCAAGTGATACCACACAAGCTCGAATCTGGATCAAGGGTCTGGTTATATCTCGATAGGGTGAAAGAAGGGTTCGCGAAGAAACTGGCGCATATGTGGCATGGACCCTTCAGAGTCGATGATGTGATCGGTGATCATGCGGCGAGATTATTTACAGCTGGTACCAATTATCGCATGTTCCCAGTGGTGCACCTGTCCAAGTTGAAATTGGTCAAGGAGTTTCCAGATCGCCCTACTGCTGTGCTAACAGCCGGAGTAGAAGATCGTTCTGACTTCGACGAAGCTTTGCTACCCAAAGACAGCTGGGAAAGGCGCTAGACCCAGATGAATTTGAAATTGATCGTATCACCGATGTCCGATCTGGTCGAAAGACTAGTTATGGAAGAACGTTACGCGAATACCAAGTCTACTGGAAAGGTCATGCTGAGCCGTCGTGGGTAGACGAGGCAGATCTGAAATGTGATACTCTGATCAAGGATTTCAAAAGGAAGATAGTCAACAGACATCGGTTTGATGTCATGCAAGTGGACGAAGAGTCCAAATAATGCGTGATCGATGAACCGATCGTGGGATAATGATCGAAGAACTCCGATTGAAGAAAATGATTGATGAAACCCACAATGGATGAAAAAATCATGAATGACTTGAAGTGGTGTATTTACGATGGATATTGCGAAGTAAGGTGGTGGAACGGCGGCAGATGAGCCGATGTAAAGCCGATCTATGTTATGCATGAAAAAGGTGACGAAGCAACGGTTGGAAATGACATGATCAAGAGTATATATTGATTGAAAGGAAGCGATCGACCAACTAACCAGACCCATAGAACTTGCGACGGATGCGGGGAATTTTGCGGCGAGGGTGGTCTTCGGGGGAAAGACGATAATGAACCCGCCAAGGCTCAAAGTCATCAGCCTCTCTCAACGCGTCTGATAGGGTCCGAGGTGGCAGGTCCGATAGGAACCCGGGGTACACGCCCCATCGTCGGCCGGGGCAAATCTCAAGGGACGGTTTCGGGCAATGGGTGATCGACGGGCCCAGGAAAATGTCGAGATCACACTTCCCGTCGATCATACCTCGCAGGATAAATTCCACAACCCTCTTACATGTCGCCCCGGCACGACTTCTGCGCTGACGTCGATCGTTGTAATAGTTCCGGAAGAAGTCATCAGTTTCGCGAAGGTTTTTCTCGATGGGGAGATAATGCTTCGACTCCAAGATCGCCAGCGCGGGATGGTCGAGAAACGACCGGTACCTCGTTTCAAATTCGGCAAACCAGCCGATCTAGCGGAAAGAAATAGGTGGAAGCATGGTCCTGAAAATGTCCCAGGGGCGTTGAGAATATAACCGCTCCACCTCCGGCTGGGTGATCAAGTGACCAAACCACTGATAAGCCGGAGCGGCCTGCGTGGCGGCCGGGAACAACCATCCTTCGGGTCGGTTCAAGTAACCAAAGACCACTTGAGCCGTGACGCTACGTAGATCGAACCCACTGAGTTGACTTGGAGTCCATGACAGGATGTCGGCGTCAGTGGCATCATCAGGCACCGTGATCAACGACTTGAAATCACCCGTACGAGGAAAAAGTGACCCGGCAGAGCCTTGATCAAGCGGACCCTCGCTCCCACACTCGCTAATTGTTGGAGTAGAGGGAATGAAAGCGATCGGGTCAGGGAATCCACTTTCATCGTCCTGATCAGGACTTGGAGGATCGTCGTCCTCTGACTTCGCCTCCGAAATGGGGGAAAGGAGGCGTGGCCGCTTGGATCGATATGGAGATCGGGAACGTTGAATACGTCTTTTAGGCGAAGGAGCGGCGCGACTGATCGAGACGTCTGGAGAATCAGCGGGAAGGCTAGCAGGCGATGCAGCCTGACTAGAACCTGCACGAGGAGTACGGGCAGCTGGTATGATCTGCATTCGCAACAACATACCAGCCAACTGGGACTGAAGGTCCGAGTGAAACGAGCGCAATTGCGTGACTTCGTCTTGAGCCTGTTGCAGTTGATTGCGCAGCATGTCGCGTTCTGCAGAAACTTGATCGAAGCGACATTTCGTGGTGGAAAGCTCCTAATCACGCTGAGAATATGCGGCGTGTAGATCATCCAGCTCAGCCTGAAGGTCAGACACTCCCTCGACCCGCTCACATATCTCCTGCGTCTGGGCTATTACGGCGGTATAGTCATCCATCCGCATGCGGTTGGCTTTATTCTTCTTCCGGAGACGATCGCACTGATCTTTGCGCCTGTCAATCTCGGCGGTGAGTTTGAATGTTTGCTCGACCAAGCGCTGATTCTTGGAGGCAGCCTGATCGTACTCTTCTTGTAACTTGCCCATACGCCGCTGAAGTTGATCCAGCTCTAGCGCTTGATCAGCAATAGTATCTTCATGCACCGATCGCGGATAACGATCGCGATCATGACTGTTTCTCCAGATCACTGATCTGGGCGCGTTGATCAGCCATGCTTTTTTCTTGATCGGCTATGGTCTTCTTCGCGGTTTTTAGCTTGGACTTGAGATCGCTGACTGCAGCGCCGACAAAATCACGTAGTGGCAAAAGCTGTTTCATGGCGGCCCGCTCGATCTCGGCATCACGTTTCACCACGTTACGGTTAGCACGAGCGAGCTGTTGTCGAAGCATCGCGACAGTGTCTTCGCTCACCGCGAGCGAGTTGGATAGCACGGCGATCTGCTCATCGCGAGCGCGGAGTGTCTATTGCATACTGCATACCTGATTGATCGCGGCGATCGCCTTATAAGCCGCGGCCCGATCTAGGGCAGGAGCGTTGGTGGTGGTCGCGGGGATGCCGTCCGTTATTGCTTGCATGATGGAAATGCAGAAATGCTTGATCGAGTGAGCCTGATCGCTGATGTCACGGTTGGTGGAGGATGGACGCCTTATTGCGATGGGCGTACCACTCAACGGTAACGGCCTGATCGATTGTGACCTGATCGACGGGAGAAAGGGCAGATTGATGGGTGCTGATCGCCTGATCAGTGATGGCATGATTAATGGGTGTGGACAACACAATCAACGGTGGCATGATCTACGGTAATCAACGACATGATCGACCCTCGCCCCAACCGCTGTACGTCTGGGAAGAGGCTCAGGGGCGGCTCTGGTAAAGTGGACTATAAAATTGGGCCTAATTGAGGGCTTAATTGGGAGCCTAATTAGGGGTGTGACTGCGGACACAAATCGGGTGCGTAATCGTGTACGATTTTGTGTACCACGGTGTATACAGGTGCGTGTACAACTACGAGGTACATAGACAGGACATAAACGAAGCATCGTGGTGAGGTACAAATATGTGCAGGTACCTAGCGAATACCGACGAACACCGATGAACAACGGATAAATCAGGTCGACTGGTCGACGGAGGACGCTGGAATGGACGGTTCTGATTGGCTGAAATTAGGGAAATGGTAGATCTAGGGATATAAGCGATAATAAAGTTCTCCTTTTGCGTACGATCGGGCAGATCGTTTATAGGGACGGCAACTTAGGGCCTCCCTTCTTCGCATACACCCCTCTACGTCCCGGTCGGGAGCACATAGTGCACTTTTTCGCCCACCGGCAGACGTAGAGTTCTTGGGAACTCGCAACAATTTTGCCCGCTGTCAGCGGTTCTTCTGTAAAGGTTTTTGGTCTTTGGGAACGTGATTGAGCAGTGCGCTCTCACCTCTTCCCCTTTGGTTCACGTTTGGCCCCTAGAGTTCGGCTGCTGTAAGCACCCCACGGGAACTCTAGGTAGATTTAGTGAAATTCCCCTCCCTCGTAAAGTATAGGCTAGGAATACATATATTTGTGTGTTTGTTTTAGCTGTTTAAGACTCCAGAGGCTCCGTGATCGGGCAGTGAAGACTTCCGCTGCCTGATCAAGTACTCCCTTCGCCGATCAACACCTGATCAACACTCTGCAACATGCCACCTGCGTTCATCTGCTCGCAACTCGCGCCAACTGTGCCTGATCGACTAAATCGATCAGACCGATCAGACCGATCAGACCGATCAGACCGATCAGACCGATCAGACCGATCATACCGATCAGACCGATCAGGCCGATCAGGTCGATCACGATCTGATTTTCGACTATTGACTCCGATCGCCCCTAATCACCCCCTGATCAAAGGCCGGCGGTCCTGATTATCGTCGTTTAGCATCTGATCAAGCCTGATCAAGTCTGATCACTGCCGATCAATGACTTTTAGCGCCTGATCACACCTGATTCAAGCTTGATTGTACCTGATCACGCCTGATCAGCACATAGGTCGTTTCGTTACAAGTTTCCCCAATCTTGCATAAAGGAATTGTCGTGTTTACATCCCCGCCACCTGGAGAGCGACCCACGCCCAAGCCGTCGGGTACACAAGGTGAGAAGAGACACAAGAAGTCAAGGACAACCGGAGGACACCCTTCGTTAGTCGGCAGTACAGGCGCCGTGGTAACACCTGATCAAGCGTCAAAAATTTCGATCATCCGCTCCACCACACTACTGTAGCAAATAATTATTCACTTACTTGCATTCGGTAGAACAACCCCGTCTAGTTCATATTGTAATTGTCCTTCCAATCATACTGGTCCAGAACGTTCCGAATGGCTTGCAGACAGTTTTCTACAGCAGTCATGTCAACTGACCCGCTATCACCAAAACGTCGGATGGAGCGGATTCCATAACGCGTCTTAAACCTGCCAAGCCAGCCGTTTGAGAACACAAACGGCTCATGATCTGGGTAAAATCGATCAAGGATCTTGGTTGCGCTCTCCCGGACAAGTTCTACGCTTAGGTTTGCACGTTCTTGATTATCATGGAACCACTCGATGAGTGCAGCCTCCATCGCGAGATACTTGACAGCGCGTTGGCGCTTCGATCTGACATCACCGCTTTCAGCCTTGACCAGGAGGTCTGCTGACCGTTTAATCGTGGTTGAAATCGTGGCCTCGATGACCTTTATCTTGTGGTGGTCTTCAAGCCATTTAATCAAGTCCTTCTGTGTTGCTTTTGGATTTTCTATTTTGTATCTACAAAGGGCTATGCGGATTTCGTCCGACATAGTTGTGTGTTGTGATCCCTTCTGCGGCATTCTACCTTGCGTGCGTTGCGGCAGGATACGTTGTCCACAAGGGAGAGGGGGAGCGAAATACGGGGGGGGTGTTACACTGCCACCATCTGCTTTTATACCCAAGCCTCAGGAACCAGAATTACCAAACAAAAACAAAGCCTCCAGCGCACAGAATCTAGTAATTTTTTCATAAAAAACGCGCAGGAGGCAAGGCTCGGCGATGGTTTGACCACCTGACCCCCTGCCCCTCTTAACGTATAACCCCTTTAAACTAATACTCAGTGCCAAGTCCCTAGGATATTAGTTTAGAGGGGTTCTACTCTACTGGTATCACCCGATATCCACTTGGTGCAGACGATTCTTCAATAACATGCTGGTCGAGGCGTAACTTCGACAATAAAAAACTAAGTGGGTTACATGTCCGTCCAGAAACTAGTGGCTGGTCAGAGAGATTGACGTTCCGACTTTTATTATTTGCTGAGAAAAAACATGCTGGAATCAAGCTACTGATCCTCGCTTGGATGCGAATTTCGGACGCATTCAGGGCAATTGACTGTGATGAAATTGACCAGATCAAGTATCGACCCGTCCACGACATATGAATAAAACAAGCTTTCAGGAGGGTTGTTCCGTAATAGGACACTCCACGGCGATTGGTGACGAAGTAGATAAATTCGACGCTATAGCGCGACAGGCAACCCGTCGTGCTACCTAAGTTCCGTTAAAAACAGTACTGAGGAAGCTTGCTGCTACGATCAGCGCATAGGGGTTTTGGCATGGAAGGGCTCCACCTGTAACACGCCAACCGGCAACTAACCAGATCATTGCGTCATCAACAAGTGCATATCGTGAGTGTGACTGTTTTAGCTCAAATCGTGGCCTGCAAAGCATGAGTACCAAGTTGGTGCTCCATTGCCACACGTCACAACTTTCAGCTGCTTCTGCATTTCTGTCTGGAACACAGAGAGACCACCTGGCTCTTTGATGATACGTCTCGTGCGCAAAGAACCCGAAATGTTTAGGCTTTAGTGCTTTGAATTCATTCTGCAATTTGCCTCAGTGACTCAGTCCCAGTTTCCTACAGGTCTTCCATTTCAATCGGTAGCACTTATTGGTCCAACGCCTCTCAGTCTCTCCACGCGATACCGGAACTATTCCAGTACCTAGTGTATCCATCTGAGGTTACTACGGTCAGTACTTGAAGTTGTTATCAGATATATCATATCTGCCTCGTCTACGGCAACTGGTGCTAGATGGAAGGAACCAACAACCCATTCTTTGTCATGCTCAATGGGCTCACCCAATCAGTGCGCGAGATTTGCCTTGCAACGGCCAATCAAAGCCAAGAATTTCGTGCCAACAAGTTCAGCCAGCTCAGCAAGCACAGCAGGCTCAGTTCGCTCAACTCGTTCAACAGTCTCAACCGCACGGAGCTCCACGCAAGTTTTAGATTCCAGGTGCATCAATGCCCAACTTCTGGGGCAGGCCCAATGAGAGTCTGGATCGCTCTATGTTCAATGGTAAGCAGTTTATGCAAGGCTGCAACATCGACTACGAACGTCATGAGAATCCGCAACGCGTTGTGGCTATCATGTGCTCAGGTCTTTGTGGTGGAGCAGCTTCATTCCTAAGCCATCGCGTTATGATTGACAATTTGCCAATCCGCAGGCTGGATGAGCTTGTTGAAGTGTTTTCAAAAGAATTTGTTCCAACGGACCACTAGCAGCGTTTGCGGTCGGATCTGCGCGCTTGTCGCCAGACAGACATCGTCCATTGACGACAAGGATGCTCGTTTTTCGTAAGATCATTATGCAAGTGTGACAAATGTCTCAGTTGGATCAAGTGGACCATTTCATTTCAGGTCTCAAACCGAAAACCCAGAAGAAAGTCAGCTACCTCAACCGTAAAACCCTTCGTGATGCCTGCCATTGCTGCCGCCCAAGCATACGAACGACCCCATTTCGGTGGTAACACGAATCCGAGGTGCCCAAGGCAGCCGCTTCTGTCTCAATTCGATCCGATGGATGTGTCCCACATCCTATCATTTTGATGTGGAGGAGGCCTCTTATTCCCGTGTTACGGCTGATCCGTCTGTCTGCGCTATGGAGATTCGACTTGATAAGGTGCAAGATAAAGGTGAAGGACTTCTATCTGTGGACGTTACGTTACTGTTCATGATAGAAAACTCAGAATATTGGTTGACTCTGGTGCGACGCACTGTATAGACGTCGTGGGCCTGCTCGAGGTCCCAGAAGATACCAGGCTGACAGAGTTCCATGCGCGTGGCTTTGAAGGCAAGGTGACCTCAATGCAAGCCCAGCTACTCAAGAAGCAATGGATTGAGAAAAGTTCATCAACATGGGTCTCGAACACTTTTGCGGTTCCAAAACGAGATCCAGTCACCTACGAAGATTCAATGGATTCGTGGCGGTGATCCGACCAAGCCAGTACGATTTGTTATTGACTACCGATACGTGAACTCCATGACCTACATTCCTCGAATCCCGATCCCACGAATTGACGAGATTTTCGATCGACTGCCGGGAGCTCACGTTTTCACTCTTATTGATTTAGCGTCTGGTTGTCGCCAGAAGCGACTTGCCCTTAAGTCGCGCCAGTGCACAGCGTATCGTGCGGGATCGAAAATCTATCAATGGTGCGTCGCCCCCATGGACGAGAGTGGCATGCCTGGAACATGGTGGTGCCTAATGCGGCGGGTCTTTGAGAACGGTGAAGTTTCAGCCTTTGTTGTGGTCTACCAATATGTTCTCTCGTACATGGGCGGAGCATCTCAAACATCTACGACGAGCGTTTGAAGTCCGACGTGAAGAGAAATTCTATGCTCGTCCAAGTAAGTGTCACTTTGCACAGTCTAAAATTCGATTCCTCGGTCGTATAATTAGTGGCGAGAGTGTTGGAGTGGATCCGGAGAAGACGGACGCGGTGTCCAATTGGCCGCAACCTCAGAATACAAAGATTTGCAGTGTTTTCTCGCTTTGAAGGTTATTATCGCCGTCACGTTTGGGTTTACACTGATTGGTTCTCCCCTTATCTGATCTTCTTAAGTCCAAGGTCCAGTGGACGTGGACTTTCGTGCAAGAGCGTGCATTCAAATCCATGAAAGCTTCTTTGGACTCGGCTCCGTTACTTTGTTTGCCATACATGACTTCGCCCTCCCAAGTTACCACAGACGCGTCCAAGTAGTGTGTTGGTGGTGTTTTGAGTCAATTTGTTGAGGGATTCGATCCTTCCATCGGTTTCTACAGCCTTAAACGCTCGGATACAGAAAGTCGATGGCCTGCACATGAACAAGAACTCTACGCTATAAAGCAGTACCGTGGTATTTAGCGATGTTATTTGTTGCCTGGACGCTTTGTTGGGCTCACGGACAGTTCAGCGTGCCGCTGGTTTTTGTCTCATGCTAATTTGTCCGCCAAAAAGACTCGATGGCTTGAGTTCTTTGGTCAGTTTGATTTTGTGCTTGAACACAAGGCCGGTGCATGGAATGTGGTTGCCGATGCGCTATCTCGACCCTCAGTTGTTGACTCGAACGTGGGGTCTATGTGATGCCCCACTTGCTTTTTTTTTGAGGTGGGGCACGATGCTACTCGTGGATGGTAATGCCGTCTTCGAACCAACTCCATGAATTGCTTCATCGCTGTCAGTACGTTTTTGTCTCAACGCTAGGTACTATTCGTTGCCAGATTCAATTGTTTCAGACCGTGACCCCAAATTCATGAGCGAGTTCTGGCAAGAGTTGATGCGGATTGTGAAAGTGAAGCATCGTATGACATTGTCGCGACTTGCTCAAGTCGATGGCCGCAGTGAAAGACAAGTTCGAACGTTAGAGGACAGTCTCCGTAGTGTTGTCTCCCATTACGGTGACGACTGGGCCAAGATTCTTCCAGCGGTAAAGTATGCGCCTGTGACTTTAATCTCAACGTCGTCCCGAGTGTCTCCGTTTGAAGTGGATTGTGGTCGAAACCGAAAGGTCACTTATCACCCTGCAAGGTCATCTCGGTCCCGGTCCAGCATTGAATGTGACCAGGTCGCGCCGTGAGATCATTGAATTCGCCAACAGATCCTATGTGTCGCCGAAAAACGACAGGCCAAATATTACAACAACGGTCGCCAAGAAATTATGCTTAAAAAGGGCGATTTAGTCTAGGTTGATTCACGAGTGCTTACCAGTGGGTTGGGTCAACCGGATCATGACGCGAACAAGGATCCTGTACGTGACAAGCTTTTGCAGAAGTGGTACGGCCCATTCTCGGTTGAAGAATGAAGTGGCCGCAACGCGTACCGCCTTGCACTCCTGCACCGTTATCTGTCTCGTGGTCGTCATGCAACATTCAATGTTAATCGGCTCTAGGAATCACTGGACGTCCCAGAGATCTTTTCGTGCTCGCCAAATAACAAAGTCGGCACCACGGATGTATGATGACGAAGTCTAGAAAGTGTATGTGATCAAGAACTTGTTGGCGACTCGTGCCAGGTGTGAGAGAACTCAATACTTTTGTGACTTACCCGAAGATCAAAATTCGTGCGAGTTCATCAAGGACAGCAACCATGTAAGCCATTGGGATATCCTGCTACAAAGATTTATTAAACAACGACAGCGAACCAGACGTCGATGCCAACCAACTCGCTGCAGCACCCGCAGACGCAGCTCAATTGGAAGAGGATGTAATATGCCATCAACTGACCAGATCACTGCGTCAGCAACAACAGTATATCGTGAATGTGACTGATTCGGCTCAAGGCTTTTAGGCTTAGTGCTTTGAATTCATTCTGCACTTTGCCTTCAGTGACTCACTTCCAGTTGCCTACAGGTCTACGAATTCACCGCCACGGGAGACAACAAGCAGTTCAACCAGCGATATGAGTGTGCGTGTGTGTGACTTGTCGTTGTTTCAAAAACATTAGGATTGGACCATTCGTCGTCAACTGTGTTCAAGTAGTACAGATAGGGACGTAGGTAGAGTTTTGGTATCGCCATCGTGACTTGAGTCTTGACGAACGGATACCATCTGTTATCATGGCTACAAGTAAACATGCACCTGGGCGTCTCGAGAAGCCTTTGCCCATTCGTCAATGTATCTGAATCACGAGGAATTCAACTCTTGCTTTCATGGGATTCTTTGCATTCTCCCTCCTTTCATCCTTGAAAACACTCATCATTATAACGACTTTTACGATTCATACGTCTGCCATGTCCAAATCATGGCTGCGGTTCTGTTCTAACACCCCTTGTAGCCTCGTTGCTAGTAAAAATGTTGTAGCTTGACTGCAAGAGCGAAAACGGACGATAGTCCATAGCATTTGCTGCATCTCTTCCTTTCTTAGAGGGGGATGATAAATGCGTCTAGAAACGATCTTGGCGGTAATGCTCGATTTAGCACGTCGTTGAACACGGCCATAAAGACAATCACTCCCTTTTCTCTGTGATCCTTCTAGAATCATTCGAATCCACCTGAAATTGTCCACGCTATTTCTCGAATTGCGTAACTTACATCATCCACCCTGCCAAGGAGACCTGACCTGTCTGTGTCCAAGCTCTGCGTTTATAACATTATTACGTATATATATAGGTATTTCAATCAACCCCTTTTCTCCTTCGCTTAGGAATTTGGGAAATGTTGTGGAAAAGCATCAAGAAAAAAGGCAAGGTTTCAGGGGTCATCCTGCAGAGACACGTCGGGCGGGCATCCATTTCTGGCATGGTTCACCGGATAATTTAGCATTATAGCTGCCCGACAGTTTCGCGTAGGGGGAAATAGTGCAAAGATGAATAATAAAACGAGTGTACAAGCAGGTTGAGGTGGTTGAGCGAACAAGGTGATCCGATCGGGGGGGGGGGGTTAAAGACGCATTCAAGCAGGTCAGACTGCAAGGGTGCTCTACGAAAGAAGTTTAGGATATATAGCTTTTGCGTAGGTCAATGAGTTGTTGTGGTGCTCTTCGTTTCATTATATTTTAGGCATAAATAGATTATCTAAGATTTTACTCTCAAATAAACAAGACGAAGCGACATTTGCTCAGCTGAAAAAGGGTTCCAAGGTTCCCTCCAGTTGTTACATCTAGTATTGAACTGTCCCGACGGGAGTTACCCAGGAACGTGCACTTAAGCAACTCGCCCGTATTTAGAACACGGTTTTCACCGTTTTGGAGGAGAGGCAAATTCTGGCTGCTTTCAGGTCGTTCGGTGCAAATTTCGCGTGTCTTCCGATGAATTCGAGCAGTCTTCCTATCGTGTATTGGAGGATCGTTAGATTCAGGATCATGCCGTTCAGCATCGTACTGACCCGCCCGAAGACCGCGATGATCACGGCAGCTTGACTATCTATCTTTATAACCTTCCAACCTTGTGTACCGATAATTATGGGCTGTTCTGCTCTCTCGGTAATATTTGTTACGTGTTGCCCGACATGGGCAGATAATATTTAGCGGATACTAGGGTTAACTCCTGGGCGGCGGGAAACGACTAAATTCGATTTATGTGGTGAAGTAGAATTTTTGTCTCAAGTTGTTAAGTATTGGAATTGTGAGTGAGCATTTTAGACCAATCAGAGACGACCCTGGGCGGCTGTCTCGAGCCGGTCGTCTCGCGACTGCTTGAATTATGGGGAGGATAAGTGTGATTGGTGTGAATTTGGAGTATTGAATGAAAATTTTCAACCAATCAGAGGCTACCCTGGGCGGCCATATCGCGCCAGCCGTCTCGCGACTGATTGAATTATGATTCGTGTGAATTTGGAGCTTAGATGAAGATTTTCAACCAATCATAAGCGACCCTGGGCGACCGTCTCGCGCCGGACATCTCGCGACCAATCGGATTACGGAGGGTCTCAGAAGTAACTGTCAAGTATTGGAGTCAGCGCTGAAGTAACCAAGAAGTAGTAGGTAGAAGAAGTGTTTGACTTAGATATAGGATTTGGTTATACTTAATAAATTCGAATTTCCCTTGCAGCACAACAATCGCTTGAAACCTTCCAGCAATCCTTCTTCACTGTTCCTATACAAAAACCAAGTTTAATACAAGAAGGTCTTTAAGTGAGCATCTAGTCGAGAGAAACAACCGTTATCTGGGGCTAGCTAGAGTTGGGGTCAGACTGAGACTCTTTGAGATGTGTTCATAGCGTGTTTGGTTAACTTGTGGTTCGGACTTCAGTATTAAGAACAGGGGAAGTTAAGCAAGAAGGACAGAATTATTACCTTCTTGTGTTGTAATTCGAGTGGAAACACTAGAATTTTAAGTTCCTTCACGACAACTGGTGCCGGAACCCGGGACTAGCGTTAACATAAAAGTCCAAACACATAAAATGGCGTTGGTATCAAAAGGGAAAGGCCAAGAGCTCTATTTCACGTTGGAGTACTCTCAAGATTATACCAATCGCACATACAAATTTTCAGAGGCATGTGCAAAGATGACGCAGTACCAGCAACAGGTGCTCAAATTACCGGGTGATTCCGGTAGTTGGTTCTCGCTATTTGAAATACGCAAAGTAAAGCAGGCTGCACCCAACTTTAGAGTGAGAGAGGATCTCAGTTCGTTTGGAAACTTACCAGAGTCTGTTGAAGCGTTGGAAGTGCTATTTCCAAAATGTGGGTATGAGCTCGTCCGACGTGAAGAGTTTGGAAGTGCATGCGATTTTAATTTGGAACGGACTGTAGGAGATATTGGGTTGATGGTATCCCTATCATTAGCGGAAAATCAGTGGGAGACATCACTCATGGTGTATCGGGAAGAGACTACAAGTATTAGTCCCACTTATTATATAATAGCAGATACTACCCCGTGTGGGTACACGCCGGTTAAGGAATTGAAGCCACCGGGTATGCTAGAACTCATTGAAGAGATGAGTTTGTTGATACTTCACCATGGCGGCCAAAAAGGTACTAAGACAAAAAAGAAACTGGAGTTTTCTCCAGATGAAGATGAAGTTATGGCTACGCCTCAACCGGCTTCTCCCAAACAAGATCCAGGGGTGGCCCATCTTGCATCATCTTAGTTAAGATGATGCAAGATGGGAACTTGAGTTTGGAAGAGTTGACCAAAATAACAACGGCTCTGTCAGCTAGTCGCGCGCCCAACACAATGAGAGGAGCGACTAGTGTACCATATCATACACCGGCTACTCATCCACGGACACAACATGGTACTTCAGAGTATGGTATGCCCGGTAGAAGTGCGAATGCATGGGCTCCCTCACGTCAACCAGTTACTGCAATTATTCAGAAAACAGAAATAAAGACTTTTGATGGAAATCGGTAGGATGTTGGAAGCGCACGGGCATGGGTTACTCGGTTCTAACATGTAGCGAATATTTCACATTGGGATGACAATCAACGCTTGGGAATGTTTGTTGATAGTTTGACAAGCACAGCTTTATGATGGTATGAACAACTAGCAGAATCGGTAAAGTATGATTGGATTGCGGTGGTAAGTCTTTTCCAATAGAAATTTTGCGCGGATAAAGTGTCGCCTCGAGTTATGTATTTGAAATTGACGCAGAAGCACGACGAGATGGCCACCAAATATTTGTATCGATTAAATGCAGCAGCGTTGCGAGACGGAATGAATTTAGAGATGTGTATAACGCCTCACTATTCGAAGAACATATTCAACGGATCTTTGACACTATTCATGATCGCACCAAACAGATGCAGTACCAGCATATCACCTTTGCGACTATTGATGAGCTAGAAAGGGTGCTGACTAAACATTAGGCACGTCTTATGATACCCGGAAAGAAGGCGGCTGCACGTAATCATGCTGACGTAAAGTATGAGGACCCACAACCTAGCGTGCATATGATAGGTGGGGAGGTGCATGCAGCACAGCGAGTACGACCTGCGTACGAGGATAGAAGTTCACAGGCTACTACAAACGCCAATACAGACAGACAGTGGTGTGATATGTGAACACTGTAATCGGAGGGGGCATGAAAAGAGAAACTGCTAGAAATGGGTGAAATGTGAACATTGTGACAACTTTGGGCATGAATTGAAGTATTGACGGAAGGTCATTGAAGAAATGGCGGAAATGCGCAATAAATTGAAGTCGGGAGAGCTGACTAAGGCTCAGGTGGCAGAGAAGTTAAACGCCTAACCCCACAGTGCATTGCAACCACTGAGTGATAAGGGGGGGGGCATTGTCAAGTAAAGGTGAAATGACTCCGCTGTCACCCTGCATGAATAGGAAGACCAAGAAAAAAAATACAAGTTGTATGAATGGATCCCCCACTCTAGTTGAGGATCAAGAAGATAAAAAAAACTCAAGAAAAAATGAAAAAAAACTACTTCCGGTGAGGTAAATAAACAAGATAAGTTGATAAGTGATGGAGCAACAGAGACTTCAGTATGTTTCACGTGGGTGGATAAAACTGTGGGAGAGCGAGAAGGATGACAACAGTCCATTGAAGCAAAACAGCCCGCAACTAAAGTTTACGCAAATGGAGAAATTGATGATTTGGATCAGCCATTAATGCTAGACTCTGGTACCCAAAGTATCTGTTTTTCATACTAATGTGGCACGGAAGTTACAAGTAGAAGTTGGGATGTTCGACACTCCAACTAGCTTTTGTGGTGTGACGGACAGCACCATTGGTGCAATAGGTGTGGATACAGTCAAGGTTCGCGTAGGCCCATCAGTGGTATTCACCTGTGAGATGTGGGTTGCTAGTATTGATACATATGCGTTAGCGATACTGGGTACAGAATTTTTGGTCAAAGCGGGTGTAATTCTGAACATGAAGGATCAAAGTTGTCAAATTCCCAGGGAAAAACAATTGCCTTTGATGACACGAGAGGATTTGATCTCTGATATTATCTACAAGTGCATAAAAAAGTAATGGGTAGTGCTAGCATGCCAATTAACTGAACTAATATACACTCAGTAAGGACTGTTGGAGATAACCCCCCCGCTGTGTACGTAATGGATGCAATAGACCCAATGAAGGTGGATCAAACGAAATTGGAGAGAGATGTCTACTTGCATGAAGGAGTTGAGATGTCGTCTGAAGCTATGGAGGGACAGCTAGCACTCATTCCAGAAGTGGACAAATGCCCAAAGGAACCACCTGATATGGCTACCGCAAATATAAGAGAGCCAGGGGTTACCACTAAAAGACGTGAAGACAATCTACGTGCTTTAATGTATGAGTATACCGATGGTTTCATAAGTTCTGGTAATGCGTTACCACCGCCAGCTAAAGGTGTATTTTGCGATGTGGATGTTGTGGATAATGCACCTATTGCACAGAGAGCGCGAAAAGTACCGCCTACACTGCTTCCGAAGTTATATGAATTGATACGAGTTTTATTACAAGCAGGACTAATTCGGTACTCAGAATCTGCTTGGGCATCACCGATCGTAATAGTACTCAAGAAGAATAAAACGGACATACGGTTGTGCATTGATTATCGATCCGTGAATGAAAAAAAGAGACGGATGGTGTATGACATGCCTTTGATTGCTGATTTGTTGGACAATTTTGAAGGGGTGAAATGGTTTTGTTAAATGGATAATGCGAGCGGGTATTGGGCTATACCTATGACAAAGAGGGCTCGGTTGATCACGGCTTTTATTTGTCCTTTAGGACATTTCAAATGGCTCCGGATGCTTCAAGGTCTAAGAAATGCACCTCATATTTACCAACGTATAGTAGATAACGCTTTATGGACAATGGTACGGCGGTCATAGCAGATGGGAGTGACGTGTAAACTACTGGACAACAAGCAAGTCATCGACGCTGATAATGAAGAGGCACATGTGTTGGAGACAGATGTATCCGTCACTCAAGATGTGTTTCGTAACGGTCAAGTGGTGATGAATGATGAGCACCCTATCATTGGGAGGCTATCATACATTGATGATATTACTTTTGGTGCCAACAGCTGGGAAACTCTGTACTTCATGCTCAAAAATCTTCTGGAGTCATTTAAGTATTGGCAAATTATTATAAGCTTTCCAGAGAGTGCTTTTGGTAAGCACGGTGTGGAGTTTCTTAGCCATCGTATATCCGCAGAAGGAATTAAGGCTTCCCCACGAAATTTAGAGTCTATTGTCGAAATGGCGTTTCCACGGACATTAAAAGGAGTGCAAATCTTTACCGGTCGTTTGATATACTATCTAAGGTTCATTGACAATTTCGCGACGCTGGCGGTATCTCTGTATGAGTTAACAGAGCTACAACTAAGAGATGGTACCCAATTGAAGCACGCTGAGAATTTATTTCGTTGCTAAAGGATCGTCTGGTGAACGCACAACTGTTACAACATATAAAGATCAAAAACATTGAGTATAGTTTATACACCAATCCATGGGCGTTTGGAGAAATAGTGTGTCAAGAAGATGATGGAATACTACATCCAGTGCGTTACGTCAGTAAGGTGCTTAAAGATGATGAGACGAGGTATACAGGGGCAGAACAAGAGGTGCTGTTGTTGCTCAAGACGTTAAATAATGCCAGTCACATTTTGTTTGGGAAACTATAACGGTTTATGCAAGATACTCTACGATGCGATGGCTATTTACGTCGAAAGCTTAACGGGAAGAGGAATTCAGCGGGAAGTAATGTTGTCTCCATGGTCTTTGGAAATCATACGAATGGATCATGAGGCTGTGTGTTTACCTGCGCTATTAGCTGCCTCAATATTACCTGTGGAGAAGATGGATGAAGTGTTAGAATATATTGCTCCGTTGAAAACATTGAAATATGTGCCGATCATTAAGCCAATTCCTAGTCTGCATCGTCATAGCACTGGATATTTTTTATCATTTGATGGTGCGGTGCGGTAAAGAATGATCCGAAAGGGGCTTTTGGTATGATCATATGGTACCTACCAACTTGGGTTGTAGTAGCGGATGAATATGGAATTCAAGATAACCTCACCGTGAATGAAAGCGAGTATCATGGATTAATCCATGTGTTACAATTCGAGAAAGATCATAAAGGGAAGAAGGAAATTTTGTGTGGGGATTCTAGACTGGTAATTGGACAAGTCAATGGAGATTTACGCTGCAATCATGCATCATTATTGGTCTGGTTAGGCAGAGTGCACTCACTGATAGAGAAGTTCGAAGCAGTCAGTCTGGTACATGTGGCGTGCAAGTATAATCAAGCCACTGATTTCTTAACATAGTGTGCCATGAAGAGCATCAGTCATGGAAAATTATTAGAGATCATAGAAAAGCAGATCTGCAGCTGTTGAATCATTTGCCATAATTGCTGTATGCCACTGCATATGAGGTCCAAGAGAATGATGGGGAAGAGAGTATCAAAGAAACAACCGAGAAAGTATTCAGTGAGTATTATGGTGATTCCAGTAACGAAGCTCAATTTTTCATGGAACAGAATGATATCTGAGAGAATGGTGGATATTATCACCACACATATTTGTACTCACTTGGAGTATGGCAAAGCCAACTAATGGACAGCCTCAACACATGGAAAATGTAAATGTTGGGCAAGGGGCGGACACGAATAGTGATTCATACTCTGTGGAAGGTGATATTGTTGGATCAGAATAGCATCAGAACGAGTCAAAAGAAGACCCATATGAAAATGCGCAAGCTATCAGAGTTGAGCGAATGGGAACAGCTCAGACACACGATGAGTGGTGTAGCAAGGTTATGGCATATTTACGAAGTGATGATGATAAGATAAATTCCGCCAGCGAATGGAAAAGGATAGCTAGGCATGCGCTCACTTATGTGCTGGATAGTAAAGGTGTCCAGTATTATCTCAAAAGCTCAAGATAAAACAAGAGAACATGTGTGGCGATTGGTGGTACCGACCATATTACAGGAAGATCTTTTACATGCGTATCATGTGGAAGTAGGTAGCGGGGCACATCATGGAGTTGGAAAGGTTTATGATCGGCTGAGATACAAATATTATTGGAGATGGATGTATGACCATATTGAAAACTATGTTGCAGCGTGTGAAGATTGTGCCACCGCGAAAGGAAGGCCAAGATACCAGGGGCGCACTATTGGAAATATTGTGGCATCGAGACCATTTCAAATCTTATCAATGGATTTTGCATTGCCCTTACCATATACTACAATGGGGCATGAGGCGTTATTGTGCTTCATATGTTTGTTCTCTGGATATGTAATCCTGATTCCGATGAGCACCACCACAGCACAAGATGTGGCAGAATCATATATGGTGAGAGTTTATAAGAGATTTGGAGCCCAAGAAATGCTGAGACGTGATAGAGATCCAATATTTATGTGGTGGAGAGGCTGATCAAAGTTTTTAACGCTTGATCAGGCGGTAACATGGCGCCCGGACTGCCGACTAACGAAGGGGGTCCTCCGGTTGTCTCGTGACTGCTTGTGTTCCTGCTCACCTTGTGTACCCGACGGCTTGGGTGTGGGCTGCTCTCCAGGTGGTGGGGATGGCTCGCTGCAATTCCTTGTTGAAGATTGAGTTAACTTGTGATGAAGCGGCGGCTGCGATCAGGCTTGATCAGGCGCAATCAAGCTTGAATCAGGCGTGATCAGGTTTGATCAGCAGTGATCAGGCTTGATCAGGGGCTAAAAGTCGTTGATCAGCTGTGATCAGACTTGATTAGGCTTGATCAGGTGCTAAAAGTCGCTGATCAGCTAGTTGGCGTGAGTTGCGAGCAGATGAACGCGGGTCGCGAGTTGCAGGGTGTCGATCAGGTGTTGATCGGCGAAGGGGGTACTTGATCAGGTAGCGGAAGTCTTCACTGCCTGATCGCGGAGCCTCTGGAGTCTTAAACAGCTAAAGGAACACCCAAATATATGTTATTCCTAGCCTAGACCTACGCGGGGGGGGGGTAAATTTCACTAACTCCACCCAGAGTTCCCGTGGGGCGCTTACAGCAGCCGAACTCTAGGGGCCAAACTTGAACCAAACGGGGAAGAGGTGAGAGCACTGCTCGATCACGTTCCCGAAACCAAAAACCTTTAAAAAGAAGAACCGCTGAAACAGCGGGTGGAGTTTCGGCGAGTTCTCACACTCTACGCCTACCGGTGGGCCAAAAATGCACTCAATGCTCCCGCCCGGGACGTAGAGGTATTTGTTAACGAGGGAGGCGCAAAGGTGCCGTCCCTGGAACGATCTACTCGATCGTACGTAAAAAGGAGAACTTTATTATTGCTTAAATCCTACGAACTACCAATTACCCAATATCCACCAATCAGAACCACCCATTCCAGCGTCCTTCGTCGACCAGTCGACCTGATTTATCCGTCGTTCTTCGATGTTCGTTGAGTACCTGTATGTAATCGTCCCATCTCCCCGTGTCTCGTCTATGTTCTGTCTATGTGCACCACGGTTGTACACGCAACTGTATACACCGTGGTACACACAATCGTACACGATTACGTACCCAATTTGTGCCCGCAGTCAGACCCTTAATTAGGCCCAAAATTAGGCCCATAATTAGGCCCAATTTTGTAGCACACTTTACCACAGCCGCCCCTGAGCCTCGTCCCAGCCGTACAGCGGTTGGGGCGAGCGTCGGTCATGACGTTGGCCTCCATAGATCATGCCACCGTTGGTCGGGTGGTCCACACCCATCAATCATGACACCATCGATCGGGTGATCAGCACCCATCAATCTGCCCTTTCTCCCGCCGATCGGGTCCCAATCGATCAGGCCGTTACCGTTAGTGGTATTCCCTTCGCGATCAAACGTTCATCCTCCACCAACCGTGGCATCTGCGATCAGACCCTCCCGATCAGGTATTTCTGCATTTCCATCATGCAAGCGATAACGGACGACACCCCAGCGAGCACCACCAACGCTCCTGCCCTGGATCGGGCCGCGGCCGATCAGGCGATCGCCGCAATCAATCAGGCTTACAGCCTACAGGAAGCCCTCCTCGCCCGCGATGAACGGATCACCGTGTTATCCAACCCCCTCGCGATGAGCGAAGATACTATTGCGATGCTTCGACAGCAGCTCACTAGTGCCAACCGCGATTTGACGGACCGAGATGCTGTGATCATGCGAACCGCCCTTGAACAGCTTGCTCCACTGCGTGGTTCCAATGACACTGAAGTTAGTGACCTCAAGTCTAAGTTGAAGACGGCTAAAACAACATAGCCGACAAGAGAAAACCATGGTCGATCAACGCGCACGGATCCGCGATCTGGAGAAACAGTCATGATCGCGATCGTTATACGCGATCGGTGCATGAAGATACTATTGCTGATCAAGCGCGAGAGCTGGATCAACTTCAGCGGCGTATGGGCAAGTTACAAGAAGAGTACGATCAGGCTGCCTCCAAGAATCAGCGCTTGGTCGAGCAAGCATTCAAACTCACCGCCGAGATTGACAGGCGCAAAGATCAGTGCGATCGTCTCCGGAAGAAGAATAAAGCCAACCGCATGCGGATGGATGACTATACCGCCGTAATAGCCCAGACGCAGGAGATATGTGAGCGTGTCGAGGGAGTGTCTGACCTTCAGGCTGATCTGGATGATCTACACGCCGCATATTCTCAGCTGTATTAGGAGCTTTCCACCACGAAATGTCGCTTCGATCAAGTTTCTGCAGAACGCGACATGCTGCGCAATCAACTGCAACAGGCTCAAAACGAAGTCACGCAATTGCGCTCGTTTCACTCGGACCTTCAGTCCCAGTTGGCTGGTATGTCGTTGCGAATGCAGATCATACCAGCTGCCCGTACCCCTCGTGCAGGTTCTAGTCAGGCTGCATCGCCTGCTAGCCTTCCCGCTGATTCTCCAGACGTCTCGATCAGTCGCGCCGCTCCTTCGCCTAAAAGACGTATTCAACGTTCCCGATCTCCATATCGATCCAAGCGGCCACGCCTCCTTTCCCCCATTTCGGAGGCGAAGTCAGAGGACGACGATCCTCCAAGTCCTGATCAGGACGATGAAAGTGGATTCCCTGACCCGATCGCTTCCATTCCCTCTACTACAACAATTAGCGAGTGTGGGAGCGAGGGTCCGCTTGATCAAGGCTCTGCCGGGTCCCTTTTTCCTCGTACGGGTGATTTCAAGTCGTTGATCACGGTTCCTGATGATGCCACTGACGCCGACATCCTGTCATGGACTCCAAGTCAACTCAGTGGGTTCGATCTACGTAGCGTCACGGCTCAAGTGGTCTTTGATTACTTGAACCGACCCGAAGGATGGTTGTTCCCGGCCGCCACGCAGGCCGCTCCGGCTTATCAGTGGTTTGGTCACTTGATCACCCAGCCGGAGGTGGAGCGGTTATATTCTCAACGCCCCTGGGACATTTTCAGGACCATGCTGCCACCTATTTCTTTCCGCTCGATCGGCTGATTTGCCGAATTTGAAACGAGGTACCGGTCGTTTCTCGACCATCCCGCGCTGGCGATCTTGGAGTCGACGCATTATCTCCCCATCGAGAAAAACCTTCGCGAAACTGATGACTTCTTCCGGGACTATTACAACGATCGACGTCAGCGCAGAAGTCGTGCCGGGGCGACATGTAAGAGGGTTGTGGAATTTATCCTGCGAGGTATGATCGACGGGAAGTGTGATCTCGACATTTTCCTGGGCCCGTCGATCACCCATTGCCCGAAACCGTCCCTTGAGATTCGCCCCGGCCGACGATGGGGCGTGTACCCCGGGTTCCTATCGGACCTGCCACCTCGGACCCTATCAGACGCGTTGAGAGAGGCTGATGACTTTGAGCCTTGGCGGGTTCATTATCGTCTTTCCCCCGAAGACCACCCTCGCCGCAAAATTCCCCGCATCCGTCGCAAGTTCTATGGGTCTGGTTAGTTGGTCGATCGCTTCCTTTTAATCAATATATACTCTTGATCATGTCATTTCCAACCGTTGCTTCGTCACCTTTTTCATGCATAACATAGATCGGCTTTACATCGGCTCATCTGCCGCCGTTCCACCACCTTACTTCGCAATATCCATCGTAAACACACCACTTCAAGTCATTCATGATTTTTTCATCCATTGTGGGTTTCATCAATCATTTTCTTCAATCGGAGTTCTTCGATCCATATCCCACGATCGGTTCATCGATCACGCATTAGTTGGACTCTTCGTCCACTTGCATGACATCAAACCGATGTCTGTTGACTATCTTCCTTTTGAAATCCTTGATCAGAGTATCACAGTTCAGATCTGCCTCGTCTACCCACGACGGCTCAGCATGACCTTTCCAGTAGACTTGGTATTCGCGTAACGTTCTTCCATAACTAGTCTTTCGACCAGATCGGACATCGGTGATACGATCAACTTCAAATTCATCTGGGTCTAGCGCCTTTCCCAGCTGTCTTCGGGTAGCAAAGCTTCGTCGAAGTCAGAACGATCTTCTACTCCGGCTGTTATCACAGCAGTAGGGCGATCTGGAAACTCCTTGACCAATTTCAACTTGGACAGGTGCACCACTGGGAACATGCGATAATTGGTACCAGCTGTAAATAATCTCGCCGCATGATCACCGATCACATCATCGACTCTGAAGGGTCCATGCCACATATGCGCCAGTTTCTTCGCGAACCCTTCTTTCACCCTATCGAGATATAACCAGACCCTTGATCCAGCTTCGAGCTTGTGTGGTATCACTTGATCATTGTTCTTTTCAGCTCGATCAGCCATCGCTTGGTGCAATCGAGTGCTCACTTGGTCACGGGCGTATCTGTAATCTTTCTGTAACTTATATCCCACCGACGAGCATCCCGGTCTTTACGCCGAATTCCACCTAGTTGTAATGTTGATTCTAACGATGATAGCGGATCCCACCCATACGCCAAATAAAATGGTGTTTCTCCGCGAATGCGATCAGGGGTGGAGTTTAGCGCGAATACCAGTCGCTCTGCGTATAAGCTCCAATCTTTCTGGCCGACATCTGATACATACATCTTGATTGCCCGTGTAATCGTCCGCACCGTCCTTTCCGCATTGCCGTTCGCCTGTGGACGGTATGCCATGGTAGCACTCTGTCGTTGTCCCACGATTTTGTTGAACGCACGAAATACTTCTGACATAAAACCAGGTTCCCGATCATGCCTGATCACCTCACTAGCCCCAAATCGTCGAAATACACATTCTTCATAATTTTCGGCGACTTTCTGCGCTGTGCGGGACGATCCAGCTTTCGCGATCACCGTACCCGTGAACAGATCAGTCCAAATCAGCAGTTCTGTATGCCCGTCAGCCGATCGGGGCAGTGACGGGATATAATCCATGGTTATCACTTGGAATGGGTACGTAGTCTCAATATTCCCCGGTGACATGCCCTTGATAGTAGTCTAGAACACGCCAATGAAAGTATCGTCTGATCCGCTGATATGTACGCCCTATGCCTTGGTGTCCTCCTTCCAAGCTCACATGATAATGGTGGAGGACATCCGCATGTAGGGTCTCGGGTAAGACCAGCTTAATCGAAGAGTGTCGATCGTCTTGATCATCTTGATCATCGCTGTATTTTCCCTTAGCTATATTTCCACAGTAAATCAGCAATACTTGTCCATCGACATCGTAGTTATCGGCAATTTTCGCGCAAACCTTTACCTCGTCTGCGCTCAATTGTGAGACGTCACCGTACAAGTAACTTCGGAAATCATGAATCCATTTCTCTTCGTCCTGCGCTGCTTTCACACGTTCCGCCCTTATCCCGTCTATGGATATATCGGGCCACTTTGACGGTCGCGGTTGACGGAGGTTATGTGATCGTGTCGTCACTAGCATCTGTGGGGCATTGGGATCTTCATTCCACGTGATTTTTCACTTCCGAAAATCTGTTGAGATCGACCGATTTCCTCCAGCTGTTTCTCGTCATCAATCTCAAATATTGTTCCACCCTGCATGGCCATAGTGGTGATATTATATGCACTCTTATTCCACTCTCTTTTACATGCAACAGATCATGATCGGTCCATTCGCGGAGGAGGTTAAACGCACGCTGTTGCAACACTTGCAATCGCGGAGCTTTACACTCTATTTCACCGCGCATTTGCCTGATTACCAAATTCGAATCTCCACACACGATTATCCTTCCTTTGGGGTATCGTGATAGTAGGTACAAACTTAAGAGCAATCCATGGTATTCGGCTTCATTCACCGTGATATCAGGTGCATGATCAGCAACCGCGATCATAATCTTCCACTCCGGTAATTTCCACACGATAGCGCCAAACGCACCCATACGTTGCTTGACACTTGCGGATCCATCGAAACTGATCACGTATAGATCTTTGCCTTCTCAACCGTAGGAGGTGGTACTTCAATTATCTGCCGCGGTTGCTTTTTCGGTGCGATAGCGATCAGTTCTTCATCAATTTCGGTGCGAGGGGTGATACTTGCGGCTAACGCCCCTAGTACCTCCTCTTCTCCATGTACACATTTCTTGATCTCAAGGTCCCATTGTGATAAGATCGCAGCCCATATTCCCAATCGTCCGTCAAGCCCGTTGGATGTTAGTAACCATTTCAACGTGGATAGACGTGACAAGACAGTGATTGTCTTTCCGACCAGTATCGTGAAGTAAACATCCAAAACCCGCAGAAGCGCCAGAACTTTCTTTTTGACGGGGCTGTAGTTCAGCTCACCGCTCTCAACGTTCGGCTGGCGAATGCGACGGGACAATATACTTGATCATGTTCTTGTACTAGCGCGGCAGATACCGCACATTTGCTGGCGTAAACCACGATCACCGGTGTTTTGGTCTGGTCAAAATGGCGCAGCGTTGGGGCTGACGCAATCTCGCTTTCAACATGCTGAATGCTACTTTTGCCCTGATCAATCGATCGCGTTCATGATTCGAATTCTCCTCGTCAATGGTCGTCTCTTCAACTCTTGATAATCTATCTCTCTTAATTCGTAGAGCACAGCGGCATAGATCGCGAAGTCTTCAATAAATCGGCGATAGTAGTTAAGACTTCCCAGAAACGATTGCATAGCACGCAAGGTACCAGGAAAAGGCAAATCGATCAGATCATCCAAATTTTTTGAATTTGTTTCCAAACCGCGGCTAGAGACATGATGCCCTAAATAAGGAACTTCACTTCGCCCCCAGTACGATTTAGCCACGCTGACCGACAAGTTCCATTGATCGCACTTTTCTAACAAATGTCAAACTTTATCACACAGGGTAGTCCATCTAGGTGCAGGGATCAAAATATCATAGATATATGACCGCCGCTGCAGCACATACGGGCCCGGTGTCTGGTAAGGCTCTACCACAGTAAATACATTAGACGATTCGTCGGCACCGTCCTTAACCTTGAGATACCCGTATAATGCATTATCGATCAACCGCTGGTAGATTTGCGGAGCACTCTTTAGGCCGAAGGGCATCCTATTCCATTCAAACAATCCAAACGTAGTGCCAAATGCCGAAATCTGACGTGCCCGATCGGTCATTGACACGACCCAAAAACCACTCGCCATATCCAAAGATCAAAACCACAACCCTTTATCCAAACCTTCGAGCAGATCAGAGATCAGGGGCATTGGTTATACCATCAAACGCGTGAGTTGATTCACCGCGCGATAGTCTATACATAAGCTAATATAAACCCCATTCTTCTTCAAAATGATCACTATAGGTGATGCCCAGGGTGACGTTTAATGATAAATAAGAAGTCCATAAATTTATACTTGTTATAATATAAATTATTATATATAATAATATAAATGGAATATTAGTTAATAAATTTGATGTAAATCCTATTAAAATAAACCCTATATGACTTATTGAACTATAAGCTAATAATCGTTTTATTTTTTGTAGACGGCTGGATAATCTTAGTAGCCAATAGCCCCTTGATCAAGGCCGATAACGTCTCGCGAAATTGCGGAGCCATCTTTCGACACTTTTGGGCGATCGGGCGCGCATTGACTACATCGATATCGCAAACAACTCCACGTGCAGCAGGAGGTAGCGCGTTCCCTTTCCCGATCAACAGATGTTTCTTCGCCCAATTTTTATATCGCGAAGCTGATCAATTTCTTCTGCCGTGTTGACCAAGGGATCACCGACTTGTAAATAATCCTTAGTCACCTCTTCGGTACTTGCAGACACTTCAGGCAGAGTAGCGAGTTGCTTCTTCAATTCTTCCACGTACAAATCTCGCTCTTCATGGTAGCAAACTTGATCATCGATAGGAGTTACGCCAAATTCGCTATGATCGGCTAAAACGGGGTGATCACACATATCTTGACCAGGCGTATCTCTTGTAACTGGTTGTTCAACTTCATGATCCAAGGTCGGACCTTTCACTTCCGGCTCCTGATGGCACCGCTCTTGCACTTCTTGCACCTTCTGCTACCTTCCGGTTACCAATGCCACAGATGTGACGATCGGGTCTGTAGGTCGTACTAAAATACTTCGAGGCGTAGGATACTCCTTCTTCTCGACTAGGGGACCTTGATCGACACTTTCTTGATTGTCATGTACAGAATCCGTAGAATCTTGATACGCGAGTTTTTTTCCACTCCTTATAGCGATTGGATACCACCGAAATAAATCCAGGGCGACGGGGTACGTCATCTTTGTTCATCCAGATACCTAAAATCGTATCGTCTTGCACAATGATCGGATGATCGACGACGTTCGTAACACGCAAGTATCGTAAATTACCCACGCCCCTAGTGATGGTGGGGACCCAATATTTTCCACGAGTAATCCACTACTTCCGAGATCGCTGATCACGAATCCGGACCTCAGCATATCGACCTACTGGAATCTGTTCGTACTGATCAAGTTTCATGTAGTTTCCACTCGATCCGTATAACTGTCGACGTCCTTCTAATGGGATGATCACCGCACCAGGCAAACTTAGTGCACCATGAGCGACGTCTAATCGAACACCAGCTGGTATCATAAAATACATACCCAATATAGCATCTTGACCGACGAGTCTGCCCACCCATGCATGGAAATAATAAACCAACGAGTCCGCTAACGTAATCTTGATTTTAGTGCGCCCCTCCGTGAGATATGCACTTTCTCCAATGCCGACACATTCTTGTGTTTGACTCGTGTCGATCTGACAACTCACCTTACGAGCAAAGGTTGAGTCGATGATCGACACTTCAGCACCAGAATCAAATAATAGCGTGGCACGTTCGTTATTAATTTTACCACTCGCCTCGGCTTGTTTAAACCATTTCTTTGGTGAGTGGTACTTCCAATATCCACGTCATTCACCTGAAAGTAGATCAACCTCCATGATCACCGGGGAGCGAGACAACACATCAATACAGAAATTAGCCAAACGTGGTAAATAAGGCTGATCACAATTTTCATTATATCTTTTTTCTGCTTGATCAGCCCTCTTCTTATCCACATATGCAAAAATACACAAACCAGAACGCTCGTCTCGTACCAGATTCCAACCTGGCGAGCATCCTAGTTTAACAAATCTTCGCCTTCCTTGGGCAACATTCCAGCATGCTTGGTGGGATTGTACCACTGGCGGATGCGATTGTAAAATTCTTCCATAGGGCACTTGCCCGCATCGTGAACTTCGCCGCATGCTCGGCAGACGTACAAACAATGATCGGTCGGATTTCCGTTCTTGCCACATTTCAGACAGGTAAGGCGCTTCCAGCAACGTAAATTATCGTGCCTGATCGATCCAGAATGACTGCACTTCTTCATCGCCCCTTGATCGACTGCACTTGAATCACTTCGTTTGCCCGATCGGGACTCGCCAGGTTGATCGTGCGCCCCTGGTTGATCGCGCATAGCAGCTATTATATAACGGCGCTGATCACCATCACTTCCACTGTCGTCAGAACTTGATTCTTCACTCCCAGACGTCACCTTGATTGCGCGTACTGCCTTGGGCTTCCGCGCCGGGGAAGGTGCCCGATCGTCGCCCAATTTCTGGCGGAATCGGCTGGTACCTCCCGCCGCCGTAGACTGGCACCACTTATTGCGTGCATAAGCCCGCAGCGTCTCTACCAAATCCGTGGCGTTATCCAACCGCAGAAGTGCCAGTTCGTCAGCGAGTTCGCGATTGGCCAACGTGCCCAGAAAATGTTGCACATGCTCGCGTAAGATCGTAGACGATCCGTCCCTGATCGGCAACTTGGCCCGCAGTCCCGCCACATTCAACCGGTGCAGATACTCAATGGGAGTTTCATCTGATCGCTGCTTCGTGTAATAATACTGGCGGTATGCCGATTGACCACTTCCACAGTATTGAACTTCAAACTCATCCAAGAGACTTTTACAACTTGATCGAGTAGCTCTACTCAGCTGGCGATGCCAATTGCGTGCTGGTCCTTTTAGTAAATCGCCCAGGATCAAACACTTTTCGTGATCATAAGCTTGATCGCGCATAAATTTGACTTTAGGCGACTAATCCAATACCGCGCTTGATCTTCATCTCCTTCTTTTCCCGAAAATTCCTTCAGATCGCTGATCGCAGACATACGGATCCTGGGAATCGGCTGTTGATCAGGCATCCCAGTGTACGCGGACGCAACTGTGGCTCGTCGCGGCAGTGTGATCGGCTCATCTGGGACAATATACTCGCTCTGGGATCGTCGATCGTGGAACGAATACACGGATTCCATGTCAACGCCCTTGACCGTCGTCGATATTCCTGGCTTCGACTGCTGATCAAGAAGGGAATGCACGGATTCCATGTCGATATCCTTGATCGACGCAGCTCTTCCTGTCTTTAGCTGGCGGGTTTTGCGCCAACGACTCCAGGTGTCAACTTGCTTCTTTCTTCATCCAGAAACTTCTCCATACCTTGTCAAACAATGTCTGCAGCTGTGGACCTTGCGATACTTGATCATCTTCTACCTTGATCGATTGAGGTTCCATCTTGATAACCGAAAACTTGGATTCATCCTTCTGGCAAACTGTCATCCTGGTGATCTTGGGATCTATACTTCCGGCACTACTCGACTCCACTTCAGGTTCATCGCCTTCGGAAGGGGCAGATTCGTAACACGATGATCCCGTGTGCTCTGCCACGTTGATCGACGGGCCCGCTTCAATCTATAGCGGGGAGTGCGAGGGCTCCACCTTAGTAGTTTGGCCCACGATAGGTACCAACAAATAAAACAACTGCTGGGTAGCTTCTGCCAGATCTTCGTGGTCCTGATCAAACACCTCTTCAGCATCGTAGGCGCCTGTCGTCAGACCAGCCTGCTTGAACAGGAGTATTAGCCTTAGCACGATCGTGAGCTTGTCCTTCCCATCCGTAACTAGCAGATCGACCGGTCCGTTCAGCTTCCAGCTGATCATGACCCCAAGTAGGCTCATGATCGAGTTCGTCAATAAGAAATCTTTCAGTTCTCCTTTGTATACCATTCGGTAAAACGTCTTCACCAGATCGGCTTCCGTTGGTGGCGTACTTGATCGACTTTCGTCGCTCTCCGACCAGGCGCCTTCATCAACACCTTCGGCTGGTCGGTCTTGTAATACTTCACCACCGGATCCCAATCCGGATCATTATACACACATATATTTGGCGGATCATAACTTGCGTTATGATCCGCATGGGCTCCCGAACGCTTCGGGAGGTGGTTGAGGCTTCTCCTCATTTATCTCATCAAGATTCCTCCCCAGGTCCTGATGATCAGCATTTCATTTCTTCTTCAGGCATGACGACGGCGAACTGCCTTCCATCGTCACAACCACCTCCTCCTTTTCCACCTTTATCTTCAATTCTGCTTCCGCTTCCGTTTTCACTTCCGTATCAGCGCCATCTTGCGTAGAATCGCGGTGATATCCCGCGTCGCCCAAAGATCCGGGCACGCGCACCATTGTGGTGGAGCGGCTGATCAAAGTTTTTAACGCTTGATCAGGCGGTACCATGGCGCCCGGACTGCCGACTAACTAAGGGGGTCCTCCGGTTGTCTCTTGACTTCTTGTGTTCCTGCTCACCTTGTGTACCCGACTGCTTGGGCGTGGGTCGCTCTCCAGGTGGCGGGGATTGCACGCTGCAATTCCTTGTTGTTAGATTGAGTTAACTTGTGATGAAGACGGCTGCGATCAGGCTTGATAAGGCGCAATCAAGCTTGAATCAGGTGTGATCAGGTTTGATCAGCAGTGATCAGGCTTGATCAGGCTCTAAAAGGCGTTGATCAGATGTGATCAGACTTGATCAGGCTTAATCAGGTGCTAAAAGTCGTTGGTCAGCTGTGATCATACTTGATCAGGCTTGATCAGGGGCTAAAAGTAGTTGATCGGCTGTGATCAGGCTTGATCAGGGGCTAAAAGACGTTGATCAGCTGTGATCAGACTTGATCAGGCTTGATCAGGTGCTAAAAGTCGCTGATCAGCTAGTTAGCGCGAGTTGCGAGCAGATGAACGCGGGTTGCGAGTTGCAGGGTGTCGATCAGGTGTTGATCGGCGAATGGGGTACTCGATCAGGCAGAGGAAGTCTTCACTGCCTGATCGCGGAGCCTATGGAGTCTTAAACAGCTAAAGGAACACCGAAATATATGTATTCCTAGCCTAGACCTACGCGGGGGGGGGGTAAATTTCACTAAATCCACCCAGAGTTCCCGTGGGGCGCTTACAGCAGCCGAACTCTAGGGGCCAAACGTGAACCAAACGGGGAAGAGGTGAGAGCACTGCTCGATCACGTTCCCGAAACCAAAAACCTTTAAAAAGAAGAACCGCTGACACAGCGGGCGGAGTTGCGGCGAGTTCTCACACTCTACGCCTACCGGTGGGCCAAAACGCACTCATTGCTCCCGCCCGGGACGTAGAGGTATTTGTTAACGAGGGAGGCGCAAAGGTGCCGTCCCTTAAACGATCTACTCGATCGTACGCAAAAGGAGAACTTTATTATTGCTTAAATCCTATGAACTACCAATTACCTAATATCCACCAATCAGAACCACCCATTCCAGCGTCCTTCGTCGACCAGTAGACCTGATTTATCCGTCGTTCTTCGATGTTCGTTGAGAACCTGTATGTAATCGTCCCATCTCCCCGTGTCTCGTCTATGTTCTGTCTATGTGCACCACGGTTGTACACGCAACTGTATACACCGGGGTACACACAATCGTACACGATTACGTACCCAATTTGTGCCCGCAGTCAGACCCCTAATTAGGCCCCTAATTAGGCCCAATTTTGTAGCACACTTTACCACATTTATGAGTTCGGTTTTCAAGAGATTTAATCGAATGCTAAAGCAGAAGCAAAGGCCTACGTAGCATATCGACCGCAAGCCAACGGTAAACAATAAAAATCGGTTCAGACAGTGATCAAGGCAATAAAGTGTTATATAACGGATCTTGAGCAGAGGTATTGGGATGAATATAAGACTTTATTGGAGTTTGCATGGAATACCTCAGTGGATCTTCAACATCATCAAACTCCTTTCTACTTGATGCATGGTTGGGAGCCCAAGACCACACTGGAGGCAATGGTACCACCTAACACCTAAGGATCAACCTATCACAGAAACGGACGCATTGGAGTGGAGGTTAGCTGCAACTGAAAGACATATGAGGGCGCAAGCACCTGATATTATACAAGAACAAGTGATGAAAGATAGAGCCCAACGACATAACGAAGCAGTCGCATCTAAAGTATGGTCAACCACCAAAACTGCTTATCGACCGGGTGAATTAGTTTAGCTGTATCATGATTTGGTTAAACTAGGATTGGTAAGGAAATTGGCGCATTTGTGGCACGGACCGTACGTGGTCGATAAGCGGGTAAATGGTGGTGTATAGGTTAGTGATCCGACCGCTGAGAGCCGAATATTCCCGCTGATTCATATTGCTAGGTTGAAACCATATATCAATAAGATGAGACGGCCTCTGGAAAATCTTCAGATTGAGGACACTATGTAATTGGATGAGGCGTTACTTCCAGAAGATTCGTGGTATAAACCTGGTCGAGATGATGAATGGGAGGTGGAGCGCATTGTGGATTGTAGAATAAAACAGCGCACAAGGAACGGACGTCGGATGAAGGAATGTTATGTCAAGTGGAAAGACACCGATGCGATGATTTGGGAACCAGAAGATAATCTCTCATGTACCGTTTTACTATACGAATTTGACGCGCAGCGAGCTTGGGAGAATCGGCACTATGCAGCTCAGACGGCAGAAGAGGATACTGCAGAGGCTGAAATGTAGAAGCCTCACAAGATAAAGAACTAAAGGAGAATTAATAACAAGAAATTCAAGAAAATAACAAGAAAAAGGAAGAACAAGTAAGACAAGACCCATGAAGATGTAGTACATCCCTATCACGGACCCATCTTGGTTTTGATAAGTAGATTTCATACCCGAGTGTGTTGCATTAGGTATCATAACAAAAGAAAACCAAAATACAAACAAAGATAAATGTCTAAACAAGAACTGGAAGTTTGTTGGAACATGTGGATTAAGCACGTCACAAGTTAATGTTTAGTGGCATAATTTGTTTATGACGATGGTATTATGAAGAGTGAGCCTATGAGTGCTCCATGAATTAGTAATGAGATGTGAAGCTCGTGTATTAAAGAAGTGTGTACGAAGAGATACCCCTAGGGTCTCAAAGGCGCAAAACCTGTACGCCCGGTCGATGATAACGCGAAGAACGCATAAATATGAGATCTTACGAAGAGAAACCTATCAAGGTCATAAAGGTGTGAAATCGGTACGGCAAACAACAAGATGATACGAAGAGAAATATATCAAGGTACTTAAGGTGTAAGCCGTACATCTATTGTAAAACAACGCGGAGAAACGCATAACAAGAATGAGATCGTACGAAGAGAAACCTATTAAGGTCCTAAAGGTGTGAAACATGTACGGCAACAACAAGATGATACGAAGAGATACCTGTCAAGGTCCCAAAGGTGCAAAACCTGTACATCTATTATAACATAACACGAAAAAAAACGTGCATCGAGGGCAACCGTACGAAGAGATACCCGAAGGGGTTCAACAGGTGCAAAACCTGTACGGAGAGTCACAAGATGTTACGAAGAAAAAATAAGTCATAGGGCAACAAACCTGAGTATCAATGATAGCCTCATGAAGGGATGCCAATTTAGGTGCTTAAGGTGCAAAACCTGTATGGCAGTCAAAGGGATACATAAGAAAACGGAATGTAAGACAACTAGTTTGGCTTAGATACAATAAGGGCAAAACAGAACGTACGACATGAGGGGAAGGCCCAGAGACTATAAATAGACCTACAAGTGTGACGAAGCAATTCAGTGAGCTACCTGTTACATTAAAAAAGATGATATATATGGAGGGAGGAAGAGAAGGAAGTAGACTTACAGCTGGAAGAATGCCTAAATGATGGGGTCACATACGGCGATTCTTCTGGAGGTCAGAGTACATGTATGGGTCATGAGAGCGCGCGCGTTACCTGTGAAGAGTGAATACGAAATGTTGGGAATTGGAGTGACATTAAATTTTTTTTTTGGGTTAATATTTTCAACCAATTAGATGCAAGTATGGGCGGCCGTCTCGCGCTGGCATCTCGCGACCGATTGGATTATGGAGGGTTTGAGTGTAATTGGTGTGATATTGGAGTTTTGAGTATATGGGTTTGAGTGGAATTGGTGTGATATTGGAGTTTTGAGTGGACGGCCGCCCATGCTTGCATCTGATTTTCAACCAATCATATGCAAGCATGGGCGGCCGTCTCGCGCCGGCCATCTCGCGCTGGCCATCTCACGACCGATCGGATTATGGAGGGTTTGAGTGGAATTGGTGTGGATTTAAGGTTTTATGTAGAAATTTTCAACCAATAAGATGCAAGCATGGGCGGCAGTCTCGCGCCGGCCATCTTACGACCGATCGGATTATGAAGGGTATGGGTATGATTGGTGTAATATGGAAGTTTGATAGAGGTTTGCACCAACTAAAGGCTACTGGATACTATTTTCAATTGATTTCCAGAGAAACCTGCTAAGTTAGGACCGGCCAACGCATTCTCAACAAAAACAGTCAACACAAGGAATTGGCTAGTGAAACGCCCACCAGAAGTGCACATTATATCCAAGTTGGTTAACGTGGAAGTAAATTCAAGAAGAAGACAATATCGGTGATTGATTACGACTTCAACTGGAACGCAAGATGAACAACACGGATATGATAGAGACCCTATTAAATTTGAGCGCGGTAGGCCAAAAAGATGACAAAGCGGGGAGCGACAAGGAAGCTGCTTCCACCTGAGAATATAGCCCCAGAACCGAGCGCATCAACAACTACAACAGCACCAGAATCTATGTCTATTCCATTATGGACCAAGGAAGAATAGGAGGAGTTGTTAAAGATACAACGTGCAAGCGAAAGTATGAACACCTCAGTTCATGACATATATGACTTATATAATCAGTATTGCCACGCCAAAGGATGGATCAAAGGACTAAGAAAGGGGTAATATCCAAGTTAGGGCGAATGGGAGTTAAACGCAAACGGGGTGATGAGTGGGAAGAGAGTGAAGTGAAATGGTTGACAAGTATGATAGAACAGGAAGCTACTGTCGCAGAGATGGTTGAGCAATATCCAGTAAATTTCCCCCAATCTAAGAAGATACGCACTATAGAGTCAGTGCGAAAGAGGATGCGGATATTGTGTCGTTCCGGAAAAGGCAAAACCCAGACACCACCGAGTCAAGAAGAAACTCAACGTACAACTAAGGAAAATAGAAGAAGATGGACGAAACGAGAAGATGATATATTGGTAGAAGCGATGAAATGTGGATGCAAAGGTTATTGCTAAAAAGTTGCATGACGTCGAAAACAAGACTGGACGTAAGCAAATGCCAAGAACAGAAAGTGGAACTAGGCATAGACTCCTCCGACTAAATAATATGCTGTATATCACCAAACACTCTTTCATACAGCCAATGTCCACATCAGAACAAGGAAGTATTGTGGACAATGATGAAGAACTGAGTCATAATGACCAAACAATGTCCAAGAGCCAGATATCTGGATCAGAAGAGGAGGACAAGTCAAAACAATTAATCGAGTCTACGTCCAATAAACTAGATCAATTAATGGCCAGAGAGGATGTGAATGTAGAAGTTGTAGATATGGAACATCCCACCGTGTTGACACAAAAACTTAACTCTAAGGGTGGACAGACGATAGGAGCCCCACTAGATGATGAGAAATATAGGTGCACTTTAGAATGTGATGAAGAGGAAAAGTCATATCCTTTACTAGTGGTTGATTTGGTCGATTCGACAGAGGATTCGGAATCCAGTGCAAGTAATGGAAATGAGGAGGACTTGGTATCGAAAGGATAGGAGCTGTCCTCTAACAAAGGTTGTGAAATATTGGAAGAGGAAAAAAAGTACCACAGAAGGTTTTGATCTATCTAAAACAGCAGAGAGTGAACATGATGTGTCTTGTGGAGAAGTCTTGAGTAACCTCACTCCAATGGCTGATGTTGATGCAGAGGTGGCCCAAACAGTGACTCAGAGAGCAGACGGGTATCGAGAGTACAAGTTCACTAATGGTTTGGTCCCAGTAGAGCAACCAGATTTATTGTGGCGTAGTTATTGTCAACCGGGTCAACCGCGAGGCTAGTGATATTACGTATGACAGGTGTTGAAAGAGAATCGTGTCAAGAGGTCGATAAAAACACTATTGACCCAGGAACTATTATTAGTGGATCCAATCCTTTGTACTTACACAGATAACTTGGTGGAAGACAACAACTCAAATCAATCAATCCAGAAGATGCAAGAAACGTATTATTCGTGGTTAAACTATTGCTAAGAGATTCAGAATCCTTAGTGGTCTTCCTTCGGGAGTCTAGGTGTGGTGGTTGTGGACCTTGTAGTGATGACTTATGTTGTCTGAAGTATGATGTAACTATACCACAATTTAACTATCAAAGAAAATGAAGACATTGGAAGCCCTCCAAAACCTCAACAAACGTGCGCGAACAAAATAGATTTGTTCGGGTTGAACAAGCGAATTTGTTTCGCGAACAAATTTCTTCACAAATTTTGTTTTGCCCCCAAAACCGTCTCAACAAGCGCACATGCGCACAAACAAACGAACAAAAAAGTTTTTTCATTTGTTCACCACCCACGAGCCTTCCCGACGAACCCCAACCCTTCCTCTCCACCGCGCGCTCTCCCTCACTCCCCATGTCCAACAACAGCAGCAGCAGCAGCTGCTGCTGACCCCGCGGCACCTCTTTCAATAACCTGGACATAGATAGTCTGCTGGCTTTGTCCCGCCAAAAACTGCCACGAGGAAAGGAGGAATGGGACCTCGTCGCCGAGCTCTACAATGCTGGGCGGAGCGCTTACGGTGGGAGCCGGCGCAGCGGCGAGCTGCTGCGGAGCAAGTACAACCGGCTCCAAAAGAAAGCAGACGACAAGAAACGGATCGTTCGCGACACGAAGAAGGTGCAAAAGATTATTGAGAAGCGCAGTGCTGTCTTCGTTGCGTGCCAAACCCCAGGTGAGCTCGACGACGAGAAGGAGCTGTTGATGCTGGACTGCGCCGAGCTGGTTGAGCCAACGTTGCCGGCCGTCTGGGAGGACGTCGCGGCGGAATACAACAGCAAGCGCGCGGACGGCATCCTGGAAAAGACGTCGCGTGCCCTCAACGCCCACTTCGCCCGCCTTGCTCGGCACAAGAAGCCGACGGGCAACCCAGACTGCCCGCAGGCCGTGCAGCAAGCCAAGAGTCTCCGGCGCTCCCTTCTCGCCAAGGAGGAGGCGCAGAGCGTCAGCAACGATGCTGGCTTAGAGCTCGGAATTGAGACGGAGGAGGGGGATGCGGAGGACAATGAGGAGGATGGCGAGGAGGAAAGCGAGGTGGACGAGATGCTCGATGCCGACAGCGGTAATAACGACGGCGAGGCCGAGGTGAGCTACAGCGAGAGCAGCAATAGCGGCGGTGGCAGCTGCGTCGAGGGAGTTGAGGGCGTATACGGCCACTCATCATACCACAATATAATAACACAGGTACGCACCGACAACGACCAGGTAGACGAAATGGAGCTGGTTGCTCGAGGAGTGCGCCGTACCGCCGACCCACCCGCTTCGGCCGACGCCGTGCGTGTCGCCGATGATGAGCGCCTCATTGAGGATCCCGTCATGCCCGGCCTGACTGCTCTTCCCGTCCAGGTCGGATGCAACGTGAGCCGTAACTCGGGCCGCCCGTCGCGGAAGGGCACGCCCCAGCCGAAGAGCGTGACGACGACGACCCCAGCCGCCCCTCGGCAAGGGGGGCTGACGTCTACGACCACGCTAAAGAACTATGCAACCTTCACATCCAATTCCGCGCGCACTCGGAACCGCATTGGGCTCGCGGCGGAGGAGACCACCGCTTCTGCCAAGCAACTGGGCAGTGTGGCCGTGGGAATGGTCACCAGCCAGGAGGAGAGATGGGTGACGGAAATGAACGAGCGGAGGCTAATCAGAGAGGAGGCGGCGAGGCGTGAGGATAGAAGGCGGAAGGAGGAGAGGAAGAAGGAGAGGTTGCGGCGGCGCGACGAGAGGCGGAAACGTCGAGCGGAGCGACATGAGGACCGCAGGGAATCCCAGCGCCATGAAGCGATGATGATGTCGATGATGACGATCATGGCGTCAGCTCAGGGTTTGAGCATCCCCAGCGGCGAGATGGCGAAGAGAAAGAGGAATAAATCAAAGACGACTAAAGACCAGAGCGAGGGCGTGGGCGAGAGCTCCACGAAGGACGTTTGATTCGCACCACACTTTCTCGAATCAGATGTAGGTAAGCGACTCGGCTCGCCTTTGCAGGATAGCTGCCTACCGACTTCCTTGTATCGCCAATAGATGTTTGCGATGCATCGAAAGTCCTTGGCCTTATTCTCGCAGTTTCTAACCTATCTGCGTTCGAGTTATTCGCATTATAGGATTCCTTTTTCGATAGCTCGCCGGCGGTGGACCTGATGCGGACCCTATATACATACCGGCATTCTACATATGACCCTCCACTTCGTCGTGAAGTTGATAAACGGTCCTGATTTGACTGATAGAGGTCGTGCGCACACGAAGATTGTAGAGATGGTGGATGTTCGCCAACCGCCTCCGCCGCACTACAAGGTCAAAGGGCAGCAGTCCAAGAAGCCGCCGGAACACGCGATCGACCGCGCCCATGCCCCACTCTGCCGCCTGTCGGATAGAAGTACTTGCCGAGTTCACTCACTCTACCTCGGCCTCGTTTGCTCCCTGAGCCACGGCGCGCAGCAAGTCGCCGTTTTTGAGCGGCGTTACGATGCGGCTAAACATGAGTCCAGTGACGGGGAAGGCCGCGTCGGCGAGAACGCCGAGGTGTTGGAGGGTGGCAGTTGGGTCGAGGAGCTTCTCACGGAACTCGCCGCTCGTGTCGCCATCGTTCCATGAGCCCGGGCAGTTGTGCTTCATCCAGATGATGCACCCGTACCCGCCAAAGGCAATAGTGCCAGTGACAAGGACGGAGTGCAACCATCCATTGTACATGGCGTTTTGCGTGTAGGCGCAGCTCGGCGCCTGAACGCGGAAGTTTTTGCCTTCGATGAATCCGAACTTCCGCTTTACAATCGGCTCGCGCTAGGCGATCCACGACGCCCAGCGCAATTGCTCCCTCGCTGTGGGCCAGCGGATCTTGGTATCCGTAAGGGTCGAGAGGGCGACCTCGAGTGCCTCCTCAGAACGGCGAAGCATGCGCAGGAGCGTCGCGGGCGGGCGTCCAAAAGTCGAGCACAGGTGCTTGGTGGCGCTGTTGCTCACGTAGAACTGAAGGGTGACCGCCAGCGCCGAGCGATGACCGGCAAGTCGCGTTGGTCGTCCCGGGCGGCCCTCGCCGCTGCCGATTTCGTAGTTAGGCACGAACACCGCCAGTATTCGCTCAAAGGCCCTGCGAGGGATGCCCATCATGTGGATAAAATGGGCGTCGGTGCCGTGGCGGTCGAGCTGGGCCCAGGATGACTCGAAAGGCAAGGGCAGCAAATACGACGTCAGGTAGTACCGCTCTCGGGCGGCCATGTGCGCTTCGAGAAGGCGCAGAAATGCAGCCCCGTGAAGTAGCTGCCCGCCAGTCACGACAATCAGCGCCGCTGCCAGCTCCGCTTCGTCATCCACACAGCGTCAGATCGGCGTCGCCTTCGTTAGAAATACACCATAGATCTGTCATACTGCGCGAGAGAGCGAGAAAGCTAGAGCTAGCAGGGAGAGGGAGGGTTTTGTGAAGGTTTGGTTGCGAGGTTTTGGTGGGCAGGCACGCTAACAAAGTTTGTTCAAAAAGATGAACCCCCCAGAAATTTGTTCACCACAAACAAAGCTATTTTGTTCGTGCACGTTTGTTGGGGGTTTGGAGGGCTTCCATTGGTTATATTTCAAATCTCGGGAGGTTTACATGGATAAGTTTACATCAGTGAATGACTACCTTCTCACTATGTGTTTAATAACACATTTAGAAGCACTCTGTGTTACCAACCCAATTCAATACCAGTACGAGTCGGATACAAAGGATGTTGTGTCAACCATGGAGCTCCATGTTTAATCTTACGGAATTGGTCAGTGTCTAGCCAAACGATGGAAGACCTACGACAATCATCATGGACCCGACCATTTCATGCCATTAATGATAGGGGTATTATATCTGCATGTAACCGGAGATATCATTAATGAACATGTAACTACGGGTACAGTAATCTTGAGGAGATGGGATTATAGAAGACTTGGTATCTTACGACATAATAAGCTGAAATTTTTGGATTGGGGAATAGTGTGTTCCGTTTGATTCCAATACATTATTCTAACCACCACTAGTGGAAGGGATATAAGTAGAACCATCTACGGTTTGCGATGGTTACCCGTGGCCAATATTATGAATTATGTCAGAATATTCTGCATGATGGATAAATTGACTAGAGAGCCGCCCTCTTCATTGCTACAATTAATGACTAAAATAGAGACTGTTCAGTCACTGAGGGCTGCATCAGTGATAGCTGATATGGAACAGACACGTGTGTATAAATAATTTAAACATACCTTAGACACGGACCAAATGAAAGTGATACGGGCAGCTGTGGAGACAAAATGAATTGTTCTAGCTCGTGGTCCATGTGGATGTGGGAAAACTTCTAATATTACCGCTATTGTGTTAACATTATTAGCAGTGTTCCCACATTTTCGAATTGCTATCGTTTTGGAAACTAATGCAGCTATCGATGAGGATCTTAAAAGGTTGATGGATTCCAAATCGATACAGGACCAGGAAATAGTGCGTTTGGGTGAGATAAAGGATACTATGTTACTACCGGATGCTGAAGAATATCGACGAAGATTTCTTTCGGAGATATTGCAGCGAGAACGGCATTCATTGGAGGGTCATGTGACTCGAAAAGAAATCTCTGTGAGATTAAGATTGAAGTAGAGGAAACATTGGATCAAGAACGTGTAATTGTTGCTACCTTGGCACAATTAGGGCGACCGGATTTTCAAACGGTGTCTTATAATGTGATTAGTAATAATGAAGGTGCCCAAACAGCATAAGCGGCATTATTTCAGGCCATTAGAGCAAAGGTGGAGGTTCTTGTGTCAGTGGGTGATCTTATCAGCTTTTCTCATATTCTCCTATAGATGAAAAATTGAGACATCGGCTCCGCAGTGGTGCTCGTCGTCACAAAATTACCTGGGGGTTGTTACACTCCATACAACACTTTCGCGCAATCCACAAATTATCACCTGTGCTTTCCTGGGATCACCATGAATGCAGAATTCAGGAGACATCCAAAGATCACGAGACTGTTACAAGCGTTTTATCCATATACTATTCGAGATAAAGCAGTTACATCACATGATTATTTGGATGCGATGTATTTCGATAGTCTGGAAGTAATTTATTGGGCCAAACCAGCTGATCGTGATCATTCTAGGAGGCGAAATATCAAGGGCAATCGGGTTATATTGATTAGTTATCAAGAGTGGATGGAGGAAACTGAACGTCAATAATACAAGCACGAAAATGTTATCGAGCTGTAAACTGTTATATTCTTGTTGGACCAGATACATGTTAGGCTGGAGATTGAAAAGCGAAGAACGAATACTGCCGTTAGGAAATCGCTGTTAATCATTTCGCCATATCAAAAACAATTCACGGCAGTACAGAAGCGATTACGAAACATGGGTTATGCGTACGACGAATGTTTCGATATTGAGGTGGCTACGACCTATCTAGTCAAGCCCGTGAGGCGGATATTGTTATTGTGTCCATGTTTTGATCACATACACTAGGATTCCTGGAAGGATACCCTTCAAGATCTTTGGTAACCCTCAGCAGATCCCGTGAATATCTTTTCATAGTAGCGGCTCGCTATGTTTTTGGAAAAGAAAGTACTTGGAAAAAATTGATAAAAATATGCAAGGAAAGTGATGTTCCGGGTTTTGCTACGACTATGAAGATTCTGCACGTGAATATCTGAGCTGAGGCATTTAAGAAGTATATGTGTGCGTGCCTTTTGCTCACTTACGCTGACGTTACGAAAGGGGCGATTTTGTGAAGTAGCATTTTGGTCTCAAAGTTTCAAGTATTTGAAGATTTTCAACCAATCAGAAGCAACAGTGGGCGGCCGTCTCGCGCCTGCCATCTCGCGACCAATCGGATTATGGAGGGTCTCAGAAGTAACCGTCAAGTATTGGAGTCAGCACTGAAGTAACCAAGAAGTAGTAGGTAAAAGAAGTGGTTGACTTAAATATAGGATTTGGTAATAATTAATAGATTCGAATTTCCCTTGTAGCACAACAGTCTCTTGAAACCTTCCAGCAATCCTTCTTCATCGTTCCTATACTGAAAACAAGTCTAATACAAGAAGGTCTTTAAGTGAGTATATAGTCAAGATAAACAACCGTTATCTGGGCCACTAGAGTTGGGAGCAGCCTGATACTCTTTGGGAAGTGTGTCCATAACGTGTTTGGTTAATTTTTTTTGGTTCGGGCGTTAGTAGTAAGAACCTGTGAAGTTAAGCAAGAAGGATAGATTTATTGCCTTCTTGTGATATAATTTGAGTGAAAACACTAAAATTTTAAGTTACTTCACGACATAAACTTTGTATGTTCAAGTCCAAGGAATCCCTGGACTTGCCCATACAAAGTTAGTGAGGTTTTGACTGTGAAGGGCTACAGTAATGCCGATTATGGAGGTTCGAGGAAAGTACGAAAGTCAACTACAGGTGGTCTAATTTCGTTGACGACATGATCGCGAGCGGGATCTGCAAGAAACAAGGCGGTGTATCCCTATCGACCATGTAAGCTGAATACTATGCTGCTTCGACCAATTTAGTGAATCTACCTCGTTTAAAGGAATTGATCAATGAAATAAAGTCAAGAGCAAACTACCGATGCAACTTTGCATGGAAAACCAAGATGCTATCAAGATGTTCAAGGTAATCGAAACGAGCTCAAAAATGAAACATGTGGACATTCGAGGGTGATGAAATTAGCTCCAAGATGAAGCACGTGGATGTTCGAGTCAAGTTCATTATCTCAAAGTTAAAGGTTGGACTTATCGAAGCTACCTATGTTTAGACTAAGGATATGCTAGCTGATGAACTAACAAAAGCTTTACGTGCATCAAGATTTGAAGAGCTACGCGCCGCTCTCTGCCTTCAACATGTGTAATTTTTCGAAATTCACATTGAGGAGGAGTGTTGAAAATAGTCTACTTATTTTAATTATTAAAATTAGGTAGGACTATTTGTTTTAGTTAGCAATTTGTATTTCGTACTTTTTAGTTGCTAAAAATACGGTACGCGTACTCGGTTCTGAGTACACAGCGACAGGATGTCTTCAAAAAATGTACATGATTTTGATTCGCTCTTCCGGGATTTGAGCACCGCGCATTATTTTTCATATCAGGGGCTATGCACCTGATCATGTGCGCCTGGGGTCCCCCCTGGTGCACTCGTTTGAGCACCTATCTACAAGCGATAGGTCACGGGTTCGATACCCACCAAAGTTCAGGTATCCATACTACCAAATGGGACCCCGGTAGTTGGAGCGACAAACCTCCTGAACAAAATGACCTGGCAAAAGCAATACGACGGACGAAACCAAAACCGATGCAACAACTAATCAGAAAAGGACCGAAGAAAGAAAACAGCATTTCAGTAGCTTGTAGAAACTTAGTCATAGCCGAGAAGGTATAAGGTTGTGTTAATAAGTTAATACAAAGCCAACTTCAACTGATCATGTGCGCCACCAAGCTGAACTGGCGCGTGTAAAGATGGGAGAACCCTCGTGAGTATGCACATAGGCGCTCGGCTAGGCCCATTCTAAATTGACGTGTATTGAGGTCAAAGAAACAAATGAACGTCAACAAAATGAAGAATATGGTTTAAACGCACCGATTGACCTTATCGGTGGCAGAATTTGTAGCGACCAGAAAGGTCCAGTTGAGCCTTTTATCAGGCGTGGAAACAGATTTATGGTCGTACTAGTAGGCCATTCTTCGAACTATGTGCGATTTTTGGTGTTCGCACAAAATACAGAGCAGCAAAAATGTTCGAACATTTCCAGGTATGGTTTGAAAACGAGTTCAGGTATCATTTACATGTACTGACGATGGAGTTCAATTCCGCACAGTGAATTCATTTTGAAAAGACACTGAATATAGCATGATCCGGGTAAAAAAGAAGAATAAAAGGATTGAGATAACTATTTTCAACATGCGGTTTTTAGATCCGGGGGTGTAGCGTTAATTACTGTGCAGATGCGCCTGAGGATACCACGTGCAAACTCAACCGTATTTCCACGAGAGCTAATCCGATTAGAAAGTCTCCTATGTAAATGTGGACGGGCAACAACCAACAATCTGCGATATTGTGGTGTTTGGTCTTCATATATGTAGTTTCTGAGAGAATACACCAAAAGAGCCTTAAATTTTAGGTAAAAACGTAGCAAGGTTATACTAATGAGAGATTGGATGGTAACGACTACCCGGTACATTTCTTTAATTGAAACTGTGCGTAAAGATACAAGCAAGGAAATTGCGCAAGCCATATACTAGAAATTGAAATGATGCAATAAATGATGAGGATGATCCAGAAGTGCCTACAAAAAATAACCCATGCCAAAATGGAGAAAAATCTAATAGAAAGTGAACCGATTACCCCTCAATCCCGCAAATTAAGCAGAAGACGAGTAAAACAGCAAAAGCAGCGACGTACGATATTATCCAGGATAAAATAAATCAAGATAATAAAAGGTATTGGCACTGCTCTTGTCGCCTTTCCGTGTATAATGCTTCTAGAATAACTGACAAACGCATCCCTTGCCCCAAACCTCCACGAGATACAAACAGCCATATGAAAGACCGGATTCTGAAATGTAGAAAAGGATAAAGAAGTAAAGTCACAGGACCTAGGAGGAGATAAAATTACTGGAAAAGAGCCACACTGGAAAGAGCCACTGGCAACGAAATTGTCTACAGAACAACATCAAAGGCCAATGGATAAGTAAAAGTGTACAAATCCCGTGTAGTGCTACGGTGCAATAAACAAGATATGGAGAAAACCGTTTTCGGACAATAGCAACCGAAATGAACCTAATAAATAAAACAGATATTGGTGCAGTCGCAGATATGGGGGATCTCTGCGAGACATACAGATGTACGTAGCGCATACCCGAAAGCCGCGTCAGATGAAATGAGTCATTTAAAAAAAAACACCAGAGCTTATGACATTCTCCGAAGAGATACTGAAACGTATGGGCAGGAGCTCTTGTTTTAAAAAGGACATGTACGGATTAGAAAAAGCACGTAGGCTGTGCGACAAATTGTTGCAAACATCCCTACTGGATTTGGTTCACAGAACACATAACGACACATGCATCACAGTTAATTCAAAATGAGCACGTTACCGTACTCAAAGTGTACATGAACGATTTATTCGTTGCCGGTACCATCAATTTTTTCGTCAAGTGCGAATTTTAAAATTAAAGACCTTGCAAACGTGGAAAAAATCCCCGGATGAAGATTAAATAGATCCGTGTTACGGTACCTCCATTGTCAAGAAGAAACAATTAAATAAGTGGTTAAGAAACATGGTTTGGAGCACGCCACATAGTTCAAGTGCCAATTTCATGTGTGGAAATAATTGATGAAAATTCAAGCGAGTTGCTGCCAGAAACAGCAAAGGCAAATGCGACAACGATTAAGATGTTTCAATCGATTGTTGAAAGGTTGCTGTGGATTGCTAGGTGTAACGGACCAGACATGGATCGCAGTCCATCGGATCACTAGGCTACGTATGCCCCAGCGTGGAGTGATTCCAAAATGGCAAAAAACATTCTTGCGATACATTAAAGGAACAATGGATGTTGATTGGTATTGAAACATAATGAAGAGCTGACTTATGAGCACGTGCAACAGACCGGAAAGTATCAGTGCTGTGGTTGTTGAAAAGTTACGGTGGATATTAAAAACGAAGTTTTCGAAAGAATGGAACCACAGTGGCTCCAATTTTCATTTATGAATTTTGTGATTAGTGATTTGGGACTAAATTTTTAATTATATTAATACACTTTTACTCTTTTTTATCCTTACGAAATAACTCAGTCCCAGTGCCCTATACTGACACATTGGGCGCTACTCACTACGCGCACAAGAAGACTAAAGTACTGGCCGACTTGAGTGGAAGCTTTTGTTTACATGCGCCCCCAACTCATGCAACTTCCCACCGTAGTTATGTATATCAAGGGAATTGTCGTTAGATGGAGCTGTAAAAAACTAGGCCCCGTACGATTTTGACCCGATGAAGTGGATTTTGTAGCCGCTGCGGTAGCAGGAAAAGATGTTGGCTTACGTGAACTTATTGGAGAAATTGTAATAAGGACGGAGTGTATATGCCTTTACGTATCGATAATCTAGCCGCAATCAAGCAATGAGAATAAAAGCAGTGCATCCAGTGCTAAGTACATGATGTAACACCCAGGTGTTAAAAGACTCAGCAAGTGAAGCGACTTGTTGACTAAGACACTCAATGCAAGCAGAATTAAGTTACGAAAGCGCATACGTTTGATGCGAACTGATCCAGTGCCCTATACTTACCGATAGGGCGCTCCTCCTGTGAATTGTCCGAGTATCGGCCGACCCGAAGAAATGTTTAATAATTAACACGCGCCCCCAACTTGTTTCAGTATCCACACTTCAAACACTAGGTGCTAGGTGCGTTCTTGAGCATCATTTATCATATTCCGTGTAATATTGACAGCGAATATGAATTAGCTTTTCTTTGCTGCTCGTATATCTCCGTGCACCTTCTTATTTAGCTCCGTGGCGTACCAAAATCTTTGCCACATCTCATCTGCTTACTTAGAGCTCCCTGTTTCATGGATAGTCGACCCTGTTCAGGTCGCACTTAGGCTTAAAAATGTCCGTATTATTTCGGACTCGTAGTGTACTAGTGGGTGTCAGAATTGGTGGTTTTTAATGTAACAACCAAGAGGTATTCCCGGGAAAACAAAACCGTAAAAACCTAGTTATTTACACAAATAACTCTTGTCACCCACCTCCTGAGGTGGGTGATAGGAAAACGCTCTTATCCCGTCCGTGAAAGCGGGGTTTTCACACCCCGCACCTGCACAACTCCACGCCCCGCCGCCACACACCACCACGCCCCGCCACACCCCGCCACACCCCGCCCCGCACCCGCACACAGCACGCCCCGACGCACCCCGAACACCCCGAACACCCCCAACACCCCTCACAGCACGCCCCTCAACACCACGCACACCGCACCTCCACGCCCTGCACATCAGACCACGGCTGTTACAACGCAGACGCGTGCTCCACCGCTTTGTTTTACTCTTCAACCCACTTAAGCTACAGCCCGATCCCAGCTCTACACGGATAATGCCGTATCCGTCAGTGCGTCGCATGGTTATCAAGCAAGCAGAGTCTGCCTTGCTTCCCGTCTTGTTGCTGGAGTCACTTGAGGATGAACTGCGAACATTGAGGGATGACGAAATGTGCAGTGAGGAGGACCTGATTCTTGGACAGAACTCAGACATCCTCTTGGAGGTGCTTGCTGTTGCATATGCTTCCCGATATGTAGCCCCGCGCGCTAACCAGACAAAGTCTCGTTTGCCGCAGCCGGAAGTGCTCATTTACAAAGCGGACTACTCCGGTCTTCTTCTTACTCCCTTCATCCTTACCTTCTGGGGTATCGCCACGCCGTATGAGCTCTTCTTCAGGGTCGGCTGCCATTTTCCCGCAGTTTGGCTGGCAGCAGAGTGTGGGGGGTTGGCGGCAGAAGGCACTCTGGTGTTTCTTTTTTTTGTTTGGGTGAGGGGAGGGGCAGGGACGGAAGTTTTTTTTGTTTTGTTTTTCTCCAAACACGTGCTCTGGCTGAAGTTATTTGGTGGTTTGTCAAATTCTGAAAGGGGGAATAACGGGGAAGTGTAACAAACTTTTGTTTTTTTTACAAAAATCCACCCAAAATAGGATAACTTTGCCAGGAAATACAATATCTGGCACCCCCTACTACGAATAGAAGTTAACTAACTTAACAGGATATAGTCATGAAAAAAGCGATAGAACTGCCTAATAGCGTAAAACTATAATAGATCGATAATGTCTCAAGAATTTGAGTACAAAAAAAAAATTAAGTAGATATCCCGATGTCCGGATACATTTAACAATTAGTCAGAATGAAGTCACAATGTAGTCGCAACAGATTCCCAAGTCAAAAACTGAGAAATGGGTGGTACGAACAGTATATAGTAGCTAACTTTAGTGCTTTAGTCTCAGCAGTCGCTAATCCACTCCGTCTGGTATGCAGCCGTGGGATGAACACGCAGATTGTTACATTTTGTATTATTTTATGGATGACGACCACCTAAGTGGCTCCTTAATTTTTTGTATTACTACTGTCATTCCGGTGGACTCCATCATGACAGTGACGATGTGTACTTCGTTTCTCGGGATCGGAGGACGTGGTGGCGCCCGAACTGAATCTAAATCGCTCGTTGGATGTGGCCATGACGCCATCCACTGGCGCTGACTCGAAATGTCACGTGTGCAATGCGCCGCTCCGTCTGTTGATCTTTCGGGTGAGTTTGACTGTCCTTTGCGTTCTTCGTAACTCATAACGCTTTGGTGTACTGCAGTACACGCGTTCCAATTATCCTCGAGGTACTAGCGCGTGTATTTCCACAACGAGACGATAGCAATATAAAGAAACGTAACTCCAGTAATAAAACGCAAGAAAACTGTATTATCCACGTTATATTACACGTAATATCCACTTAGTGTTCCACGTCACTTGAAGCGAGACCGTAAAACAATCCACAAACCACGAGAAAACCAAAAGAAACTTCCGGCCGTAATCACGGCGTACTCACCTCCAAAATATCCACGTGATCGAAATAAGTCAAATTCAAAGTGATTTTATTAGTGTTAAGCTTTAGCATTAAACTAATAATATGCATATATGTAATTTGGTGCACCTAACACAAGTTATGTACACCACACATCGATTTCATCGAAAAGTCGCCAACAAACAGTTCACGCGACGCGAGGTGCTGCAGGAATCGCGCGCCCTTCCAACACTTTGTGGGTAGTTTGATCTTTTTTCATTCCTCCTGACCGCTGTGCTTGTTGTTTCCAGCGTCGGTTTCATAAATGTGGTCAAGCTGTTTGTTGTGTCTGTTCTGAATCGCTAATTTTATTCAGCGTATTTGTACGCGCGCGTTCCGACACAACCAGCAGGTACTAGCGCGAGCAGTTCCAACAGTAAACGACAGTAACAGAGGTAGTCGCGTAATGCCAATAATCAAGCGCAAATAACTTTTATTATCCACGTTCAACTTAAATATCAACACGTAAAACGAAACGAGATAACCACAAATTGATTCACAATTCCACGTAATCGATAATCAGAAAACTTCCACGCGTAACACGCCGTACTGGCTTCCAATCAATCACAGTCCACAAAACAAATTCAAATCCAAAGTGATTTTATTAGTGTTAAGTTAAGTACTTAAACTAATAATATGCATATATGCAATTTGCTAGGTTTTTACCGAAAAGTCATAAACCAAATAAAAGTTTCCGGCGACGCCGGGCGCTGCAGGAATTGCGCGCTCTTTTAACACTACTTCTTGACTTTCCGTCCGCCAACTACTAGCTCGACTGACCGCCTTCAATACGAGTCCCTCTTGCATCAACTTTAATTTCGTAGGACCCAATCCCTTGGTCAACCCGTCCGCCAACATAGTATCCGTAGGTTCGTAACTTTGCGCTATTAAACCATCGCTTGCCTTTGAAATAAAAAAATTCACCCGCACATCCATATGCTTGGTTCTTCCGGTTTTTCCATTTCCTTCAATCACAGTAATCGCCGCTTGGTTGTCACAACGTAAAACCATCGGTACTTTCACGTCGAAACCGACTTCGTTGGCCATCTCCATGAAGCCAATCATCTCACATTCTACTACCGACGCAGCGTAAACCTCCGCTTCCATCGTCGATAGTGAGACACACGACTGTGTTTTGCAAAACCAGTGCACTAGGCACCCATCCATCGTAATAATTCCACCGCTGGTAGACTTGCGGTCATCCTTAGACCCGCCAAAATCAGCGTCCGAGTAACCAGAAATCTTAATTCCACATTTATCACCAATAATTCGTCCTCGAACAATTTCCATTTGAAACTTTAAATAACTTTTTCCCTTCAGAAACCGCAGGATCCGCTTCGCCGTTGCCCAGTCGAATTTTGTGGGCGCATGCGCCCTGCACGTGGTCCTGTGAACCGCGTACGCAATGTCCTGTCTGCAAAAGCGTGCAATCCATAGCAAACTGACGGTCAATGACTGAAAGCTTTTAATTGACGGCTCATTACCGCGAGCATCCCTTTTCAATAATTCTTGGTCCTTGAGCGCTTCATTTTCGTACTCGTCCGCGATCGGAGTCTTCACCGCGTTTGAGTTTTCCATGCCATAGTTTTTAAGTAGATCAGCAATCATAATCTCTTGATCCAAACTATATCCATTCTCAACATCGTAACTAATTCTCATGCCTAAGAATTTCGAAGCATGAACGAGGTTTTAAATTTCCAAACCCTTCAGGTCACCGAAAAAACTTTCAATCGTCGCTTTCACTAGCAAATCATCGACATAGCCCCCCACAACCACAATGTCGTCATTAATCTTCTTGTAATATAAGCATCCATCCGTGAAACTCTGTATGTAACCACGCTCAGTTAATTTAGCGTGCAGGAGACGATTCCACTGTCTTCCGGCCTGTTTCAGCCCGTAAAGCGACTTCTTCAATTTTAACACCACTTGTTTCGTGTTCTCGATCTTCAACTCTTTTAACTTGTTTTCTTCAATTTTAATCCCACTTGGAATGTAGAGAAAAATATCGTGTTCATCCTCCAACGCTTTGACATAAGCGTTGGGGATGTCTCCGTGCCTCGTCTGCACCCTACACTTGCGTGACAAGCGAAAAAAATGTCACGGTTATTCTCTCCATCACTGCAGCGAAGGTGGACTCGTAGTCCACCCCGTACTGCTGCTCGTTCCCGCAGGCACCGAGTCTCTCCTTGTAGCGCTCCAGGGCACCATTTGCATCCGTTTTTGGCTTGTAGACCCACTTCGGATGAAGGGGTCTGACGTTATCCGGTTTCCGTAGAACGTCAAAAACTTCATTGGCTTCCAACGCTTGAATTTCTTCATCCATGGCTCGGATCCACTTGTCGGAATCATCTCTGCCAATTGCTTTCCGAACATTCCTAGGATCGACCTTCGAAAGCAGATTCACTTCGCCTTGGTCGTCCAAATCACTGTTATTTTTACTCTTTTCTTCACTTCCAGCCTTCGATTTTGCGTGTTGAAGCGTAAGATGCCGCTCCCTAGTCTAACGCGGCTTCTTTCCCGTTTATAAACCCTTCGAACATGCTTGATCTTACTCTTCATTATTTTTCACTCCTTTTTCTATATCCAACGCATGTCCATCACCTTCAGACACTTGTACCGCTCCTTCTAACGTTTGGGCTTCTCCTTCTGAGCCTTTATTTTTTCTTTGAGTCCTTTCACCTTCAATTTCGGTCAAGCATACTCTTGAGCTGCCGATTGTACATCGGTCAGCGTCTCCACGTCGAATTTGGGGCAATCCAAACGTGACAATTTCCCCCAAATTCGACTTGATACCTGTTAAAACTTCCAGCGGAGACATCCGTCTTGCATTAGCGCTTGTAGGGGTGCGGTTCAGCACATAAGCTGCGTACTCTTCCGCATCCCACCAAAATGACAAAGGTAAGCCACTTCCGAACAGCATGCAACCGATCCATATTCATAACGGTTCGGTGCATGCGTTCCGCCTTGCCGTTGCTCGCTTGGTTTCCGGCCTCGCTGATTTGCCGTGCAATGCCGGTGCTTCGGCAGAAATAGTCGACGTTCTTGAATTCAGCGCCGCCGTCCGTCCTTAGCATGTGAATTTCGCAATTTAACTTGCGTTCAAAAAACGCCATAAAATGTTCAAACTTTCTTGCAGCGACTTCCTTCGTTTTCGCAAGGAAAATCCTTACGTAGTTACTCTTATAGTCAATGAAATTGACAAGGTAACGGTTTCCCAACCGATCTCTCGGCGTGATCGAACCTTTGAGGTCGGTACAGATCACGCCGCCGATCCGAACGATTGGCGCGCTTCGTCCGCTGTCCTTCTTCAACTCTGCATTTTTTTTTACTGTTTACCCTGCGCACACGTAACACAATGGCGCCGGGTATACTCAGTAATCCTGATCCCATACTGGGGATCCTTCGACAACGCAACGATTGTGTCGAAGTTCAAATGTCCCATCCGAGAGTGAAAGTGCATGAGACTTCCACTCTGGAAATCTTGTGTGGCCACGAAATCATCATCATTTGCTGCAGCCACGGACATAAGCATTTCCTTTCGAGACTTTCTTGGTCTGTCTACCTTCCCTTGAATCGTCAACACATTGTGACCCGCGCTAACTTCGACGATCCCAACTCCGGAATCACGCTTGACTAGCGTTCTTATTCCATCTTTATATGATAAAACCAGTCCTCCAGCCTCATAAATTCCCTATGAGAAAATATTTCTCGCCACGCCCTCCCCGTAGTACACGTCTCTAACCTTGATTCGCGAACTATTATTTCCGCATACATAATTAATAAACATCGTCCCTTTCTTCGTGATCTTGACTCTTTTACCATCGGCTTGGTAACACTCCCGTGTGGCATTCTTCACGTCAATCAGACACGTTAGGTCTGACGTTATGTGCATACTGGCACCGCTGTCCAGTAACCACGTGTACGCCAACACTTCGCCACACGATTCGTCGTTCATAAGCGCGAAATTTCCTTCGCGGTCTTGTTCTTCGGGCAATATCTTTTAGTATGCCCCTCTTCTGCACACGAGTAGCACACGCGTTTCACAAATTTCTTCGGCTTTTCAGCAACCAAATTTACCGCACCACTCTGCGCGAACTTCATCGGCGTATCGTTATACTCCACGGCCTGCGCGAACTGGAACAGTTCCTCCGCGTGCCGTAGGTAACCTTCGCGTGTGTTGTCGTACTTGGAGACGAGTATCTGCCTCATCTCCGGCGCCGCGTGAAACACCACGTTGTTTAGGACCAAATTCGGCCCTAAACAACAGCAGTCAGGTAAGAAAGTGGTCTGGCCACGATCTTCCAGGTGCCTTCCGGGCCATAAAGAGTTTCAGGCCTTGTGCAGGGGTCACCTGCACATGAAAGACAGACAGTAACTTGTCCATCACGTACCAGAGGGATGGTGTCTCGCACCACCAACCCTCGACCTGCCTGTTATAATATGACTCTTCTGGTCCCGCCAAATAATGGCCCAGCAGGTCGACCTTCACATCTTCGGTCCAATGAAATCCACAGGCAGCTTCAGCGAGATTAATTTGCCGTAGAAACTTTCTCCCCCAAGCTTGAAACCAGGATCCCAATCCTTTGTAGGTTTGTTTACCGTCTAGCGGCCTTATCTGAAGCGTTCTTTGCTTCGGCGAGGGCGTACGAACCACTGCATAACCTTGGACCGGCACTTGTCCATGTAATCCGTATGCTTGTTGGTGCTGGCTGCCATTGTGCGCCTGCACCTGTGGCCCACCAGCACCAGGACTTCCAGCACGAGTAAAAACATCTTTTCCAGCGTGACTTATCTCCTCGAAAATCATTTTTACTTGTCTCCCAGTCACGAAATCCCTCTTTTCCTCGTCGTTGTCATCAAGGGAGGCCATACTCATTTTATCATCTCCCCTGGACTTGGGAGGCGACTTTTCTTCCTGCTTAGGTGCGTTGCTAGCTACATCCAGCTTTTCCAGGCGCGTCTTAGGTTTCCGAACAGCCGCATTACATCCGCAGCTTTGACTTCCTCATCGGATCCGTTACGGCCCTCTGTTGGGCTCATAACCTGTTCTGAATCGCTCTTTTTATTCAGCATATTTGTACGCGCGCGTTCCGATACAATCAGAAGGTACTAGCGCGAGCAGTTCCAACAGTAACGACAGCAACAGAGGTAGTAACGTAATGCGAATGATCAAGCGCAAATAACTTTTGTTATCCACGTTCAACTTAAATACCAACACGTAACACGAAACGAGATAACCGCAAATTGTTTCACAATTGCACGTAATCGATAATCAGAAAACTTCCACGCGTAACACGCCGTACTGGCTTCCAATCAATCACAGTCCACAAAACAAATCCAAATCCAAAGTGATTTTATTAGTGTTAAGTTAAGTACTTAAACTAACAATATGCAATATATATGCAATTTGCTAGGTTTTACCGAAAAGTCATAAACCAAATAAGAGTTTCCGGCGACGCCGGGCGCTACAGGAATTGCGCGCTCTTTTAACAGTGTCCATATTGTCGGAAGTTGACACGAGTTGGGGGCACGTGAAACTTTCCGTAATGGCAGTTCAGACCGTTAGCGCCTGAATGCCGTTGGGTTTGAAGTTTCTCAGAAAGAAGCGCGCCCTACCAGATCAGGGTAGGTGCGCGGGAGGGTAGGATGTAATGCGACTTAAAAGGTAAAAGATATACTAATTATAAATGCGTACTTAAGAACCTAACCTAAAACTTAATATAAAGATAAAATCCTAAAGTACCAAAAATGCATAAATTCAAATATGGCCACAGTGGTCGCGTACTACTAAAAAATTGTATGCAGCCTAACACCGGGTTGCACACACGCGTAGCATAGCAAATTTCCAACATCCTTCCGCGATCATCGTGCTACTTCTTGTGCAAACCATCATTAGTCCAATTCAATCTTGCTGCGTAAGCGAGAGACCCGCACTACACACAGTGGCTTCGTCTGAAGATATGCGATCATGTCATCACTGGGCACGTGCAGCGGTCTCACCGCTTCGCGCTTGACGTAGTCCTTCAGGAACTTGAGCTTCACATCCACGTGTTTAGATGCTGCACCACTTGCTTCGTCTTCCAGCTGCCGAATTGCCGCTTGATTGTCCATGCTCTAATGCATCGGTATCTCCACCTTGAGTCCAATCTCCTCCAGCAACTCCTTCAAGCCTAATATCTCCTTTTCGCCAACTGCGGCTGCAGCAAACTCCGCCTCCGCCGTTGATAACGCGACTGCACCTTGTTTTCTGCACTGCCAACCAACAATCATGCCGTTCAAGAAAACCACGCAACCTCTCACGCTCTTCATGTCTTGTCTGTCACCTGCAAAATCCGCATCTGTGTAGCCAATCAACTGCAAACTGTCTTCGCTCCTTGCTTTACAATCCAAACGCAACTTGAGCTCCTTCGATCATTTTAGGTACCTCATAATCTTCTTGGCCAAATTATAATCTGCCTGCCTTGGTGCGTGCATGCGTCTTGTAACTCTATGAACTCCAAATGAAATGTCCGGTCTTGTACACCTTGAAATCCACAGTAAACTTCCAGCTATCGATTGAAAAACTCTGTGTCGGAGCACCTTCCGGTGCTGTCTTAGGCAAGAAATTATCATCTTCACCTTCATCGTTTACATCCACAATCGGTACTTGCACGGGTTTAGCGTGTTCCATGTTGTACTTGATTAATAATTCATCGATCATCTGTTCTTGATCCATAGTATATCCACTGTCTTGACTTCCACCAATACGTATACCAAGAAACTTTTCTACCGGTCCGAGATCTTTCAACTCCAATATCTGCATCATCTCAAAAAAATTATCAACCAGCTGCACCGTCGTTCCTGTCACCAGTAAGTCATCGATGTAATCTCCAACAATCATAATGCCTTCAACATCCCTTCTTGAAAATATGCATGTGTCCGTCATGCATTGATCGAACTTCAAATCGATTAGTGTCTTACGCAACAGCTCGTACCACATGCATCCAGCTTGTTTTAATCCGTATAGGTTCCTATCTAAACGTAAAGCCAAACACTTAGTAGAACCACTTCGAAATCTCGTAAAACTTCATCCTTAATCGCCATGCCTTGGGGTATCTTCAACAAAATGTCAACAAATTTCTCCGTATGGGCCTTCGGATACGCGCTTGGGACATCTACGTGCCGTGCCGGCACATTCCACACTTGTGCCATCGCCAGCACTACCTTGACATTGCTCAAATCCATCACAGTCGAAAACGTAAAAATAAAATCGCGTCCGTAAACTTGTTTATCTCCACACGCTACGAGTCTTGCTTTGTATCTTTCTATGGTCCCATCTGCCTTGTTCTTAGTCTTCTATACCCATTTCGTAGGTATAGCTCGCTTATCTTGGCACCTCACGACTTCCCAAGTATCCATGTCATGTAAAGCTTTCAATTCTTCCTCTTCAGCCTCCTTCCACTTGCATGCATCATCTCGCTTGGTGCCTCGTTATAGTTGCTTATGTCCTTCGGGTATCTCGACTTGATTTCCACATCATCAGGTCCCATCACCGCGTATACAGCTAACGCGTGTTCCTACACATCTGCGCTCCTTTCGTTTGTTTGACTCACTTCAATGACGACTCCTTCCGTCCCAGGATTCTTCTTCGTCTTCTTTCGTTTAAGTGTGTTCTTCTATTCTCTGAACTTCGCCGTTTCTTGCGCTACACGCTTTGTCTTCTCGCTCTCCTTTCTTGATATGCTTGGTATCTGTTCCACCGTATCATCAACGCGTTCTGGCTCGCTTCATCTCTCTGTTCCACGCCATCTTCTTCTTGACTTCCAGCGTTCATATCCGCTCATTCAACGTAAGATCATCACCGGCCAACGCTCTTGTCACTTGTTAACTTGACTTGGTGTCCAGCGTCTCGAATTGACTGATGTGTCTCGTAGTCGTAACAACGCGGTCCTTAAATAGAAGACCTTGAAACCTTATGTCTCGTCACTTTTTCCTATAGTCAATCCTCTCTCGGCTCTCTTATTTAGCGTCTTCTTTCCGGGGTCTCTCCAAACCATACATGGCGACCCAAATACCACGATGTCGTCTACCTTGGGCTTGATCTTCGTCAACATCTCGTAGGGAGACTTTCTCCCGGGGTTTGATCGGGTGGGAGCACGGTTGAGTATGTATGCAGCATACTCAGCCGCCTCTGACCAGTATGTGAGCGGCACTCCCGATCCAAACACCATACAACAAACCATGTTGAATATGGTCCTGTTCAGTCTTTCTGCTTTGCCATTTGACGCTGGGCACCCATCTTACGTGACTTGACGTCTGATTCCTGTTTTCTTCCAGAAAAAATCAACATTCTTATATTCCAGGCCGCCGTCCGTTCGCAAAACGTGTATCCGGAAATTAAACTCTCTCTCATACCATGATAAGAAATGCTCAAACTTTCCTGCGGCCTGATATTTAGTTTTAGCGGAAATTACGGGTAAGTATGACGAGAAATGATCCACAAACACTACTAGATACCGATTTCCGCGTCGGTCCCGAGGTGCAATAGGACCTTTGATGTCATTACATATGAACCCACCAACCCGGTCGATGGGCGAGTGCTGACCCGAGTCCTTTTTGGGATGAGCCTTTCGGGCACTCTTCCCTCTTCACACGTTAGACAGTTCGGTCGTGCTGTACTTGTGATCTTGATACCCGACCTTGGATCATTCGCTAATCGCTCGATTTTGTCATAGGAAATATGTCCCAATAGAAGATGAAAGTGAAAGAAACTCCCTTCTTGGGTACTATCGTCACTATTCTCGATGATTTTATTAATTAGCACATCAGAAAAATTTGCTAAAGCGACTTCATTCAGCTTAGGGCGTAGATTCGCCACTAAAATCGAACCAATAATCTTCACAGTGAACATTAAGTTTCCACGAAGGCGAACTTCCATCTTGTCATTTCGATGTACGAAATTACAACCCTCCTGCATCAACTTGCCCAGCAAAATTAGATTTATTGCTAGCTTCGGCGAAAAATATACTTCTTGTAATGCTACCACGGTACTCGGATCATCAATACTTCGTAGACGCACCTTGCCAACTTTAGTGACTTGTATAAAATTTCCATCCGGTAAAGTCATCTTCATTCCATTCGCAATTGTCTTGAAATCTTCCAAAAGTGCTTCATTTCCGACGAGATGACGGCTCGCTCCGCTGTCCAGTATCCACGCGTCACTCTCTTTTAAGTCACTCGAGTTCAATACACTGTGCCAATCCGCGCTCGCCTCTATAGTCGCCAATCCATACTCTTTCTATGAAACATCTTGCGTCCTACGGTAGGCTTGCTTCCCATCAGGTCTCTTGCTGCAATCCCGGCGAATGTGCCCTTTACTACAACAACCGTAACACGTTACCGCCTTTCTGCTCTCTTGCACCGCGTCCACGCTCATCCTCGGTCCTTTCCGGCTCCTAACACAAGCCATCTCGACTCCTGTTCCCACATTACCAGCTCTTGAGCATGCATAATGTAGTCAGTCCACGACGGATTATAACGCGTCATCACAGCATACTTTAAACTTGGCACTGCGTACTTGAAGAGATTCTCCACTATCAGCTTTTCACTGGATCGCTCTCGCGCGCCAACGCTTTCAGGTAGAGAAGATGATCGTTCCACGATCGCCTTGGGTCCTTTCGCAAGCAAATAACTGCGCCGCCTGTGTGGTGGAGTCAAGTTCAAAATCGAACACCGTAGTGTCGAGAACCTGACCACCATCGTTCCCGGCCTTCCAACTTATGGGGGGTACCCCGCGAACCTTCGCCTTCGATCCGATCGGATCGTCCGCTGCTGGCAGACGACCGATCATCAACACAGGACGCCTTGTCCGATTTGTTATTCATCTCACCTTGTGTACCCGATGGATTGGACTGGTAACACACTCGGTGGATCGGTGCTGGGAATTGACTTGTGGTCTAAATGTGGTAGACCGTGCTGGGTAGGGTACCCTGGGCGGAACTCTTCACCCTGGGTACGGGTAGACCAGTTATATTTGGAGTGAGTATACTCCATAGGGCAGATCGCTGATCCGATCGTAAAGCCCAACCAATATGAGAAATAAACTCCAGTAATCCGATAGGGTCCAATAATCCAATAGGGATATCCAAATGAGAACGTGATATACTCCACGAACAGTATCTCCACGTAACGATCCAAAAGACTTAATAGCACGTTCCAAACGTGCGTAACTTAAACTTGAGGGGTCAACCAAAGTGTACTCCCGTCGAGGGACTTCCGGCGGGCCAAGTGCGTCTGTAACACGTCCCGGCCGGGTATAATGAGCTGGAGGGGATTACTCTACCCTCCGCTCCCAAAACACTCTGCGGCGTGCAGAGGCGACTGATGTACAAAGCGAAACGACCCCCGGTTGAGTTAGAGGTCCAACAATTAAGTCGTAAAGCCAAAAACGCTCTTCTTAGACGAAGCCAAAACCAAAACTCCAACCACCTACCCCCTATAGTCTCCAATATGTACCAAACATGAAAATATGTAGTACACGCAATCTCATGTGACTTACCCAAATCCGTGTTCTTGACACCCCTTGCACATGACCGGCTTAAAAGCCTCCTGTATTTCCACCAATCCGATCGCCGATAGGCCGATCGGTATGCTGCTGACCGGAACGACCAAAATTCTTGGGTCCGCTTTACCACACCTGTTGATGCGAGATCGTGACCTTGTACGCGCGCCACATCTGATCCAGCAAGAAATGTAGAGTCTGCAAAATCTGCCACCAAACGCCAATATTTGAACGAAAATACCTTGATGCCGCACCGTCCAGATGCTCACCAAGCTTGTTCACCTTTAGTCTCTCCGTCCACAAAAATCCAGACGAAATCTCCGCTACCTCCAGGGCTTCCATAAACAAATATGCCCAGTCCTTGAATTCAGGTCCTAAACCAGGGTAAATCTCGTCGCCCGTAAATTTTTGCACCGCTAACTTCGGAATATTGTAAGGGCGCGGCTGCATGCCCTGATTTCCATAATTTCCAGCCGCATGCCCATCTTCTGGCATACCACCAGGCACTCCAGGTCGCTCTCGCGGTGTAATGGGGTGCCATTACATAATTGATATTCAAGTTAGAATATCACAGTTTAATTTCAGACGCGTTGTCTGAAATTTAAATAAGAGCTTATAAGTTATTATAATCTACGAAGGAAAAGTCGATTCGGTATAAATACCGAATCTTGCAGGTTAACTAATAGTACAGTTAGTTGAATACTTGATATTATAGGTAGTTACTATACTATTAGCCTCTAAACCACCCATTAAATAAACACTCCTAATTTTGCGTTCTTAAGACAAAGTGAATATTTATATTTACTTTTTGTATAGGATTAGTTGTTATCAACTAATCCTGCCCTAATTGTATTGCGCGCTTCCTCGCAACTACAGTGTAAGCCTGTAACAGGATCAGTCCTGTTACACCTGGTAGCACTTTGTGGTCCTTCCTAACGACCACAGTTCCGTTCTGCTAGTTAACTAGCGGAGCGAAGATTAAGAGCCGCTCAGCATCATGTCGCGAGACATGACGCCTGCCGAGCGAGAGAGAACGCTGGAAGTGGTGAATGAACACTTCCCTCACTTCTCGTCGCGTAGTAAAGACGCGACGGTGGAAATGGTTCGGTCCATTGGGACCGACATCATTACCTTCCTCCAGGCTAAGTCCCCGGAGGAAGTGATACAGGTGGTGAATCGCTTAGGCGAAACCACCTAGAAAAGCCAGAACGGCCCGCGCAAGAGGCAGCGCGGACCGCATCAGCACCTACAACGCATAGCGTTGAAGTGATAAAGGCGCGAGTACCGCCCTTTACCGGCGAAGGGGGCGAGCCCCTTCGTAGATGGTTCGCAGAGGTGGAAGATGCCATCTCTGCGCAAAATATTGTTGACGAACGTCAACAGGCGTCTTTCGCCACAACATGTCTGGGCGGCAGAGCCACTGATGACTCTGCGTTCCTGACTTATCAGGAATTAAAAGCTGAGCTAAAGCTCAACTTTGAAGCTCCAGAAATGGAGCTAAGTAGTCGACAGGAGTTCATGGAACTCCGGCAAGGTAAGCTTGACCTTCAAGATTACGCTCAGAAGACGCAATATTTGCTGTAAAATATTGTGTATGAGCCGGTGCCCCCTGCTATGCAGGTCACTGTCTTCATGAAGGGACTCAATGATGGTCCCGTCAAACAGAGTCTCTACCGGCACTCACCAGAGACTCTAAGGGATGCCATTCATATGAGCATCCGTGAAGAGTTCAGCATGCGATCATCGTCATCGCATGCTGGGTACAGCCGAAGGGCTCAACAGCCCTTCGCTTTTGACATGCCGCAACGGCATGTCAACAATCAGCAGTCAGGCAGACGAAGTTCACACTTCGTCTCAAGAAACAGCCACCCGCGCCAGAGCATGGGCGGTGGAGGTCCAGAGCCGATGGACCTATCGGTTGCGGTTGCTTCGAACGCGAAGCAACCGAAATTTAAGAAGAATATTCGCTGCAATAGATGCGCGAAAATGTGGCATTTTGCCCATGAGTGTATGGCACCGCGTCCGGTGCCTTGAAGTCAGCGGACGGAACCGTCCGCTGCACGGCGACACCAACAGGGACATCACCCTGTTGGTGCAAAAAACGTAAATCACCAGTAGGGGCGGCGCGCCCTACTGGGAATGTTATCCCACATGCCGACATAGGGCATGTGAGGGTAATAGACCCAGACGGGACTATCTCCTGTCAAAAGGTGCAGGGTGATGGTAAGCCTCTTATCACCCTGGAGGTTAAGCCGCACGGGAGCGATGTCCCCATGCGAGCTTTGTTTGACACAGGAGCGTCAAACAATTTCGTTATAACTCAGAGTCTAACGATGTTGATCTTCGTGGAGGTAGAGACCCCACGAAGTATGTTGTCAGTCCGGTTAGCAACAGGTGCAACCGTGACTATTCCAAAGCGTGTGATTAAAACACGCTTCGAGTTGAATGAACTGTCATTCGAGGATGAATTCATCGTCCTCGATTTAGATGACAAGTTCGATGTGATACTTGGAATCCCATGGATGTCCAAGTTTAAATTTTCGATCGACTGGGTTAACCTGTCGATCGACTGCGGCGGACGCACAGGGTTTTATCACCCTGTGTGTAATCCGGCTGTATCAGAGGATACAACCGCAGCGTCAGACAGTATGGTGGATAGCGATGGCACCACCAGGTCTGTTCTGACACGATCAGCGGAAGGTACCTCCGCTGGTGAGAGTCCAGAGGGACTACCACACGCAACAGAAGAGTCGTTGCGTGTTGGAGAGAAACATTCCACGGGTGATAAAGACCACCGTGAGAATGAAGT
>CM047587.1:39896310-39906356 GCA_026184515.1 Peronosclerospora sorghi | reverse complement strand
GGTATCATCGAGCCACCTGTTTGCTCACAACCGGGTTCACATTCTGCATACACGCATAAGGCGCCTTCCACATTTTCATTAATTCCAGCAATTTTTTCCGGAATTTCCACACTTGGTGCCACCCTCTTGGCCCTTGAATCTTCATATTCTTGACCCTTCACTGTCTTCTTGAACTTCCTGCGTGTTTTTCTCGTGCCCTGCACTGGTTTCTCGGTGAGCCTCGGCTCATCTGCAGCCTCCGGTATTCGTTGACTTCCGCGCCCTTTATTTTGCGTATTCGAACCGACATTTCTTGAACGCGACTCGACCATTTCCTCGAGTTCTTGACTGCGTTCACCTTCCAACATCTTGGTTACCTTCTCACTTGTTTCTGCACTGAGTGTCTCGATCGCGGTGACGTGCCGCGTGACCACGACCACCCTGTCCTTCATCAGCAGCACCTTGAAACCTTTGGTTTCATCACTCTTCCCCAAAATTAGGGCGCGCTCGGCATGTTTCGCCAGAGTCTTCTTCTTTGGGTCCCGCCAAACCATACACGGGGACCCTAAAACCACGATATCATTTACTGCTGGCCTCTTGCCGGTCATCACTTCCAATGGCGAAATTCGCCCAACATTTGATCTCGTCGGAGTACGGTTGAGTATGTACGCAGCATACTCAGCCGCCTACGACCAATACGTGAGGGGTACACCTGACCTGAAAATCATGCACCGGACCATAATTGAAGATGGTCCGGTTCATCCGCTCCGCCTTCCCGTTCGACGCCGGATTCCCTGGCTCTGTTGGCGGTGGATACCGGTCTGCTTACAAAACAGATCCACGTTTCGGTACTCTCCGCCGCCATCCGTCCGCAGCACGTGCACCCTGCACGAAAATTCGTTTTCAAACCAAGCGAGAAAGTGTCCGAACATCATCGCTGCTAAATCCTTGGTGCGTGCCGCAAAAACTCTAACGTAACTCGAATGATGATCCACATATACAACCAAGTACCGGTTGCCACGTCTGTCGCGGGGAGTGATCGGACCTTTGAGATCACTGCAGATCACCCCTCCGATGCGATCAATTGGCGCATTTCCGCCCGAATCTGCCTTCGGTTGCGCCTTTCTGGCAGCCTTCCCTTCGGCACACGTAAGGCAATTGGGCCTATTCGTCCGTTAAGGCAATACCAGACCTCGGGTCCCTGGCCAACCTTTCAATGGTATCGTAGGCCAGGTGACCCAGACGCATGTGAAAATGGTGTAGGCTGCCAGTGTGGACGTCCTTAGTGACATCTTCCGACACACTGTTAGCAACCATGTCACCGAAATTTTCCGAAAAATTTTGCGCCTTTTCGGCCTTCAACTTAGCCACAAAGACAGAACCATACGTCATCACGTCGAACAAATTTTCGCCTTTTATCATGAGGCGCATCTTGCTGCCATCATCAACCATGGTGCAACCCTTTTCGCGCAACCTACCAAGTGAGATCAGGTTTCTGGCTAGTTGCGGAGCGAAGTATACTTCGGTCAAGACAACGACCATTTCACTTTTGTCGCACGTCCGCAACGTAAGACGTCCGACCTTGGTTGCCTGAAGAGTGCCACCATCTGGCAAGGCAAAATTATCGTCGGGACTGCAATCCCTAGCGTCTTCCAACAAACTAGCGTTCGACACCAAGTGTCTACTAGCCCCACTATCAATAATCCAGATATCTTCATTTTCGTTTCCATTTCCACACGCATTCAAAATACCATCCATGGTCGAAAGCCCGAAACGCTTTGACGACCCTTCATTTCCACCACGGCTCTGACTTTGGGTGCGTTCACCTCCACTCTTACGGCGCTTTTCGGGGAAATACCTCTGTATGTTCCCCTCGCCACCACAGCCGGAGCACACGCGCCGCCCCTGATCAGATATTGCTGCATGCACGTGCAACTTAGGGGCGGCTTTCGACTTCACCATGTCGTATTCGAGCTCCTGAGCCCATGCCTCTGTATGCGCCCCTCGCCACCACAGCCGGAGCACACGCGCCGCCCCTGACCAGATGTTGCTGCATACACGTGCAACTTAGGGGCGGGTTTCGACTTCACCATGTCGTCTTCGACCTCCTGCGCCCATGCGATTAACTCTTGCGCATGGCTTAGGTAATCCTCCCTTCTCGGGTCATACCTAGCCATCAACATTATCTTGAGTCGCGGCGCGGCATATTTGACGATATTTTCAACTATTAACTTTTCACTCGACCCGCTTTCGCGAGCCAGAGCTACTAGGTATAAGTAGTGCTCTGTCCAGCTGCGTTGCGGTTCCTTTTCCATCTCAAAAACTCGCAGCGGCTTGGTGGTGGGATATCGTCGTATTGAATCCCAACCACATCTGATCCATGACGTGAATCAACGTCGGCCGCACCCGCCACCACCACGCAACATTTGTGCGGTAATATTCGTCGGCGTTGCCCTCCAAATGTTCGCCGAACTTATTCACCTTCAATCGTTCACTCCACTGGAAGCCAGAGGTCATCTCTCAATCTCAATGGCTTCCATGAACAGGTAATCCCACTGGCGGTACCCTGCATCCAGACCGGGATATAATTCGCGTCCCGAAAATTTGTCGATGCTTTATTTCGGTATCTTGTACCCGGTGTACTGCACCGGTACACTTGGCTGCTCGGCGGGCACTTCGTCACCGTCTGCACCTTGCGCCGCAGCGGGCGCCCCACGAGGTACATCATGCGCTCTCGGGCGTGGCTTCGCGCCAGCTTGCACCCCTTCGTACTCGGCCAGATAATCCAATTCCATCTGCTGGCCGAACGGACGGTAATTTCGCAAATTTTCACGGAAATTATTTTCCGGTATACACACCTGCGCTTCTCTCTTGCGCTCGGGTGACCTCTTCGCTGGTGCAGGCCTAGCTTGTCCTGCATCAGGGTCAATCGCAGCTCTCGCAGCTTCACGCCAATTGTTCAATAGCTCCCGGAATTGCTCCGGAGAGGGCATATCATCGTCATCAAAATCAATCATCGTAAACTTATCGAAAAATCTTCAATCACGTCCGGTAACCGCTTCCCCTTCGACAGCGGGCTTTCCACAAGCTCCACGGAATTTAACAACAAGAAAAACGTAATACAAAATGCTCCAAACTACCAAGAAAACTCCACTGGATTACTTGACGCAACTTGGGCTGAACCTGTTAAAACAACACAGAAAAGGTTGCAAACACTTAACGCGATCAATACTCACCACCTGGCCAAGTTACAGTGTGGGAGGATCAGCGGAAGGTGCAGAAGGGTGTGCGTCGCGTCGTAGCCCTAGGATGTATTCAGTCTGGCACTGTGTGTTTTAATGCAAAACGGAAAGTAAAGTATATTATGTATAGTTACTTAATTCGCTATCCAGTCCTTACTGCAACTTAAAACTGTAACTGCTTTTTATATGTAAAAATGTATGACTTACCTGCAACAACCAATGGGCTTCCACTATACGGAAGAGTGCAAACTCCAAAATGGATACACACTCTTCCAACATATGCAAGGCTGCAACATCGATTACGAACGTCATGAGAATCAGCAACGCGTTGTGGCTATCATGTTATCAGGTCTTCATGGTGGAGCGGCTTCATTCTTAAGCTATCGCCTTATAATTGACAATTTTCCAATCCGCACGCTGGATGAGTTTGTTGAAGTGTTTTCAAAATAATTTGTCCCAACGGACCATCAGCAGTACTTGCAGTCAGATCTGCGCGCTTGTCGCCAGACAAACATCGTCCATTGACGATAACGTTGCTCGTTTCCGTGAGATTATTATGAAAGTGAGACAAATGTCTTAGTTGGATCAAGTGGACCATTTCATTTCAGGTCTCAAACCGGAAACCCAGAAGAAAGTAAACTACTTTAACCCTAAAGCCCTTCGTGATGCCATTGCTGCCGCCCAAGCATACGAACGACCCCATTTCGGTGGTAACACGAATCCGAGGCGTCCAAGGCAGCCGCGTCTGTCTCAATCGAAGCCGAAGGATATGTTCCACATGGAAGGTACCGATGGATTCATGGGGGTAGCTCAGTTCGCCTCCCGTGATACGCGTCCCACTATAGAAATGTGTCGTCGCCGGAGTCTATTCTTTTACTGTCGTGAGAGCGGACACTTACTGCCTGTCCTCGCAAACGCCAGGGAAACGACCGAGCTCAACAGATGTAAATGGAGTATCCTTTGAGCGCTCTGAATGCAAAACCCCACGCTATTCTGTTACTAACGATCCTATCATTTTTGATATGGAGGAGGCATCTTATTCCCGTGTTGCGGTTGGCGGTCGGCCCGTCTGTCTGCGCTATGGTGATCCGACTTGATAAGGTGCAAGTTAAAGGTGAATGACTTCTATTTGTGGACGCTAATGTTCAAGATAGAAAACTCAGAATATTGGTTGATTCTGAAGCGACGCACTGTATAGACGCCGTGACCTGCTTGAGGTCCCAGAAGATGCCAGTGTGACAGAGTTTCATGCGCGTGGCTTTGAAAGCAAGGTGACCTCGATGCAAGCACAACTTTTCTTAATGTTGTTGCACGTGACAGACAATGATTGTGTTCGTGAATCGTATCGTCTGCCATCACTACTTGTATACGTAAGCTTCCACTAATTTAACGTACTCCAAACGTGAAAAGCAACGTAATAGAAAAGGTAGCGAGATAACAACGTGAAATAATCAATAAAAACTTTATTCACTTCAATTATCCACTTCGTAAGACTCCACAAAGTAAACCGTAAGCAAACCACAGGGTTCCACACTCAACAAGAGATAAAACAGCGCTCCACCCTTAGTAGGGCGTACTTGCACCAAAAGTGTACTAATGCAACTTGAGTGCGAAGAACAAAAACAGAAAGTGACTATATTAAATTAAGTTTAATACTTAACCTAATAAATGTAAGTATAAAATTGGGTATGACACATCAAATTGGGTACTACCCAAAATGCATTTTGCTGAAAATTTGCATTCGAGCCATTTGCGTCCAGCATCAGCTGCACCCGGGGCGCGGGTCCTTCCAACACTCCTTCTCAACTTTGCAGTAAAACGAACTCATCCATCTTCAAGGGCACGCAATCCCAGTCCTTTCTGCATGTATTTCATCCTAGGTCCGCTCAATGCTTTAGTGAAAACATCTGCCAACATCGTTTCAGTCGGCTATTACACGACTTCGATCAGTCCTTCACGCCACTTCGAGACCACAAACTTCACGCGCACATCGATATGCTTGGTCTTCGAACTTTTAGTATCACCATTTAGTGTCTTGATAGCTGCTTGAGTGTCACACTTGAGCTTTATCGGCATATTTACTGCCAAACCAATTTAGCATGTCATTTCCTTTAGGCCCAGCAGCCCACACTCCATGATCGACGCAGCGTAGAACTCCGCCTCCATCGTAGACAGCGACACGCACGATTGCCGTTTACACAGCCATTGAATTTTGATGCCATCCATGACGATTAATCCACCACTGGTCGACCTTCTATCGGTCTTCGAACCAGCGAAATAATCCTCTGCAAATCCCACTAGTGTGATCTCCTTCTTTCGTATCTCCTTCTCTTCCACTGCAACTCCATCTGTAAATTTAAATTCATCGTTCCTTTCAAAAAACTTAAAATCTTCTTAGCTGAAATCCAGTCCAGAATTGTAGGTTCGTGTGCTCGCCGTGCTGCCTTGTGGACCGCATAGTAAAGTTAATAACAAACGTGCCACGTTGTTATTTGATTCTGGTGCCGAAGTGTCGATCATCGACTCAACCTTTGCTCGTAAGGTGGGTTGTCATATCGACACGAGCCAAACACAAAAATGTGTTGGTGTCGGAGAAAGTACATACCTCACAGAAGGGCGTACTAGAATCAAGGTGACGTTAGATGGATCTTTGGCTTATTACTTCCATGCATGGGTGGGAAAAACTCGTTGGTCAAGATGTTATATTAGGAATGGATTTTATGATACCATCTTGTGTTACATTGGACGTCGCCCACGGCGCACTAAGTTTGCCTAATCAAGTAATCATGGGATTCGGCATTTGTACGGGGCAAGTGGAAACTTTATGAAACTTGATCAGTATGAGCAGATCCCAGTAGGTCGATCTGCTGAGGTTCGGATTCGTGATCAACGATCTCGGAAATTATGGATTACTCGCGGAAAAGACTGGGTAACTACTGTGAATAGGGGCATGGGTAATCTACGGCAGAATCTCGCGTATCAAGCTTCTACCGATTCTGTGCATGACGATCAAGAAAGTGTCGATCAAGGTCCCTTGGTCGAGAAAAAGGAGTATCCTATTCCTCAAAGAATTTTGGTACGACCTACGAATTCGGGCACGGAATCTGTGGTATTAGTAACTGGAAGATCGCAGAAGGTGCAAGAAGTGCAAGAGAAGTGCGATCTGGAACCGAGTGTGAAGAGTCCGACACTTGATCATGAAGTTGAACGATCTGTTGTAAAAGAAGAGCCTGATCAAGATATGCGTGATCACCCCGTCTCAGTCGATCATAGTGAATTTGGTGTGATTCCTACCGATGATCAAGTGTGCTACCATGAAGGTGGAGATTTGTTCGTGGAAGAGTTGGAGAAACAGCTTGCCACGCTGCCTGAGGTGTCAGCAAGTACTGAGGAAGTGAACAAGGACGATCTGCAAGTCGGTGATCCATTGATCAACACAGCAGAGGAAATTGATCATATTCGCGATATAAGTTGGTCGAAGAAACATCTGTTGACCGGGAAAGGGAACGCGCTGCCTTCTGCTGCACGTGGAGTTGTTTGTGACATTGACGTAGACAATGTCGGAAGGTTGTTCCACAATTTTGCGAGAAGTTATCAGCCTTGATCAAGGGGTTATTGGCCACGAAGATCATCCAACCATCTACTTCACCCTGGGCATCACCTATAGTGATCATCGTGAAAAAGAACGGGGTTGATATTCGATTATGTATCGATTATCGCGCGGTGAATAAACTCACGCGCCTGATGGTGTACGCAATGACTTTGATCTCTGATCTGGTCGAAGATTTGGATAAGGCTTTGTGGTTTTGTTCTTTGGATATGGCAAGTAGTTTTTGGGCCGTGTCTATGACCGATCGAGCACGTCCGATTTCGGATTTTGTTACCCCGTTTGGATTGTTTGAATGGAATCGGATGCCCTTTGGCCTAAAGAATGCTCAGCAGATCTACCAGCGGTTGATCGATAATACACTGTATGGTTATATCAAGGTTAAGGATGGTGCTGATGAGTCAACTGATGTATTTACTATGGGAGAGCCTGATCAAGAACAAGGACCGTCTGTGTTGCAACGACGATCATATATCGATGATATTTTGATCCCTGCACCTACCTGGACGATCTTGTGTGATTAAGTGCGAAATCTATTGGAAAGTGCGATCCGTGGAACTTGTTGATCAGCGTGGCTAAATTGTATTGGGGGCGAAGTGAAGTTCCTTATTTAGGACATCACGTCTCTAGCCGTGGTTTAGAAACAAATCCGAAGAATTTGGATGATCTGATCGATTTGCCTTTTCCTGGTACTCTGCGTTCTATGCAATCGTTTTTGGGGAGTCTGAATTTGTAACAGGACTGATCCTGTTACTGGATTACACTGTATCTTGCGAGGAAGCGCGCAATACAATTAGGGCAGGAGTAGTTGGTAACAACTAATCCTATAATAAAAGTAAATATATAAATATTCACTTTGGTCTTAGAACGCAAAATTAATAATGTTTATTTAATGGGTGGTTTAGAGGCAAATAGTATAGTAACTAACTAATTAATGTAATAATATCAAGTCTTTAACTAACTGTACTATTAGTTAACCTGCATGATTCGGTATTTATACCGAATCGACTTTTCCTTCGTAGATTATAATAACTTATAATCTCTTATTTAAATTTCAGACAACGCGTCTGAAATTAAACTGTGATATTCTAACTTGAATATCAATTATGTAATGGCACCCCAATACATCACCCCGCACTTAAGGTGGTTGGCCAATATTAATTCCTTTTTTGGACAATCATGGGTGGCACTTGTTGGTCGGAATTTTTCATTCACCAACGGATTGACCATCGACTCGATGGTCAAAGCACGCGGCGGCGCTCTAAAGAGCGCTGCTTAAAACATCGAAGGAGCTTCTTCCTCCGCCTCAGCACTATGTGCTGAGGTGTTGAGTGACAACGGTGACGCTGCATTAGCAGCGTCAACTACGCAAAGGTCGGAAGACGTACCGTCTTCGACCACAGATGCTGCTAAGGCGGCATCTGGCAAAGAACAGGGAGATGTTGCTAATGCAACATCTCGCACGATGGCAACTTCCGAATGGCGTGTTGCCAAGAGGGCCATGTTCGGGAGTTCTGACTCCGAAGAAAGTGATGGGGATACAGCTGTCCCCACTAAAGGATCTAGCGAGTCGAAACTCGCTAGGTGCTCATCGCCTAACAGCGATGACGACTCTGGTGTCGCTGTCTGCTATGACAGCGACAATGATTATCACAGGTGGTTGCGGGAACGCAGAGCCCCACCTGGACCAAGTACTTCTCCACGTCGGGGTGATTTAACCCCGGCGCGTGGTGTTGAAGTAGGCGGTGCTCCGCCTGCTAAACGAGCTCGAACAGAAGCGGCGCCTGCCGCTTCTAAAGCGTATCATCGTGCGGAACGACATGTTCCGTACAGAGTGGGGTTTTAGACCCCTGGATGGGCTATTGTCCCCACCAGTGGCGGTCACCGTAAACGGGACTGCCAGAATGCGTTGTTCGATATCAACGTGCTGGATGACTGCGAAGACATCCAGTCACGTCGATTCGATCGAAGTACAGACTATAGACGTCTGTACTTTATTGACCTCTTTTTCCAGGTTCGATATTATTCGAGCCGGAAAGTGTAACAGGACTGATCCTGTTACTGGCTTACACTGTATTTGTGCAAGGAAGCGCGCAATACAATTAGGGTAGGATTAGTTGGTAACAACTAATCCTATAATTAAAGTAAATATATTAATATTCACTTGTTATCTAAAACGCAAAATTAAGAGTGTTTATTTAATGGGTGGTTTAGAGGCTAATAGTATAGTACTAACTAATTAATATAATAATATCAAGTCTTTAAGTAACTGTACTATTAGTTAACCTGCAAGATTCGGTATTTATACCGAATCGACTTTTCCTTCTTAGATTATAATAACTTATAATCTCTTATTTAAATTTCAGACAACGCGTCTGAAATTAAACTGTGATATTCTAACTTGAATATCTATTATGTAATGGCACCCCATTACATCACCCCCCACTTAAGGTGGTTGGCCAATAATAATTCCTTTTTTGGACAATCATGGGTGGCACTTGTTGGTCGGAATTTCTCATTCACCAACTGATTGAACATCGACTCGATGGTCGAAGCACGCGGCGGCGCTCTAAAGAGCGCTGCTTAAAACATCGAAGGAGCTTCTTCCTCCGCCTCAGCACTAGGTGCTGAGGTGTTGAGTGACAACGTGACGCTGCATTAGCAGCGTCAACTACGCAAAGGTCGGAAGACGTACCGTCTTCGACCACAGATGCTGCTAAGGCGGCATCTGGTAAGAAACAGGGAGATGTTGCTAATGCAACATCTCGCACGATGGCAACTTCCGAATGGCGTGTTGCCAAGAGGGCCATGTTCGCGAGTTCTGACTCCGAAGAAAGTGATGGGGATACAGCTGTCCCAACTAAAGGATCTAGCGAGTCGAAACTCGCTAGGTGCTCATCGCCTAACAGCGATGACGACTCTGGTGTCGCTGTCATAGCTGACAGCGACAATGATTATCACAGGTGGTTGCGGGAACGCAGAGCCCCACCTGGACCAAGTACTTCTCCACGTCGGGGTGATTTAACCCCGGCGAGAGGTGTTGAAGCAGGCGGTGCTCCGACTGCTAAAAGGGCTCGAACAGAAGCGGCGGCTGCCTCTTCTAAAGCGTATCATCGTACGGAACCACATGTTCCGTACAAAGTGGGGTTTTGGACCCCTGGCTGGGCTATTGCCCCCAACAGTGGCGGTCACCGTAAACGGGACTGCCAGTATGCGTT
>CM047587.1:39770927-39896210 GCA_026184515.1 Peronosclerospora sorghi | reverse complement strand
CTTGATGCCCCGAAATCGGTGCATCATGATACTCAAACATAATTTGATGTTTGAGATCATCGTCGTTTGGAACGACGATGCGACTTTCATCTTTTTGGTCTGTGCTGTAAAGCAGCAGACCATCGTGCAGTCGATATCGATGCACGCAAGCGCGGAGGAACTCTGGGAGTTCGTCGCGTTTCTCACTTGATTGATTACTTACGTAATCAATCAACAGACGTGTCTCCACGTCTGTTTTGTACGCCTCGCGTACTTGTCGTATAATTGACGACGACAAAGCAGTGCAACGGATCGCGTTTGCACTGGCACCTTCGGTTACGGACGGTTTCGTCTCGTAATCGGGCCTTCGTGATAGCGCATCCGCTATCACGTTCAACTTTCCGGGTTTGTATTCAGCCGTAAAGTTGTATTCAGCAAAGAATGACAGCCATCGAGCCATTCTTTGAGAAATGTGTGGTGAATTCACGGCCGTGCGTAGCGTCGCATGGTCCGTGTAAGCCACAAACGGTCTATCTCCCAATAGATAGATCCGAAACTTAGCCAGTGCGTACTTCATGGAAAGGAGTTCCTTGTCATGCACTGGATAGTTGCGCTCGGCTGGGCGCAACTGACGCGATTTATAGTAGATTAAGCGATCAAGATCATCGTGATCACGCTGCATCAAAGCACAGCCGATAGCGAAATCGCTCGCGTCGCAAACGACGTGGAACGGACACTCGCTATCGGCTATAGCCAAGACAGGCGCTTCAGTCAAGATTTGCTTGACTGCATCAAAAGCATCTTGACATTGGGTATCCCAATGCCATTCAACGTCTTTCTTAAGCAATTGAGAAAGAGGTCGTATCAACCCAGCATAGTTGCACGAATACTTGTGCAAATATGTTGCCAACCCAAGGAACTTTCGAAGTTCCTTAACGTTGTTTAGCGTAGGCCATTCAACGATCACCCTGATCGTTTCTGGATCAGGACGCACCCCGTTCTTGCCCACAAAACATCCAAGAACGGGTATCTCAGGTGCACCAAAGGTGCACTTCTTCAGATTTGCATAGAGCTTATGCTTACGCATAAGCTCTAACACTCGACGTAGATGCTCCCTATGGACATCTAAATCGCTTTTATCGTGTTCACCCTTACTATGGATGAACACGTCATCGAAATAACTCGGTGCGAATTCTCGCACCGGGCGTAATAGATGCGTTACGCATCTGTTAAACGTAGCAGGGGCATTTCTAAGCCCCTGTGGCATAACAAGCCACTCCCAAAGCATGCCGCTTGGGGTGCTTACTGCCGTGAGAGGGATATCCTTCTCACGCATTAGGATTTGATAAAATCCATCTCTTAGATCGAGTGAACTAAAGATGGTGCTCCCGCACATGCCATCAATGATGACATCCTTCCGCGGTATCGGTGTCTGTGCCGGTACCGTCGCTGCGTTCAGCTTGTTGTAAGCGTGAACGATTCTCCACCCACATGTGAACTTCTTCACACAAAAGGTGGGGGTAGAGTGCGGTGAGGTAGACTCCCGCACTTGGCCTGATTTACGACGAGCTTCGAAGAACTCGTCGATCGCTTTTACCTGATCACGCGGCAACGGCCATTGCCGCGTAACACAATACTTCGTGCCTGGCACGAGGTCAATCTCATGACGAGTTCCCTTATCCTTAGGGAGCTCGCTAGGTACTTCTTCTGGGAATACGTCAGCGTATTCTCGAAGTACCTCATAAAATGGGGAGGTCGCTTTAAGCGACTCCCATCTCTGCGCTTCAAAGCGCTGAACTTTGGTTTGATCATTGGGAACCTCTTTCCCAATGTTTTCCACTTGTAATGTGGATATTCGTTCACGAATATCCACTACATCATCTGTTGCTACGATAATACAGATCTGTTCGATCTGATCATCGTGCAAGTTTCTCATAAACTTCTTCCGGCTTAGCGCTAGTAGAGCCATCACCTCCGAACCTTCTTTCGGAGGGTGTTCCGTCAACAGAGACTGGGTAGCTAATCCGGTCTCCGTTTGCGTCAAGACGTTGATCGTCTCGACGGAACTGCCCGTGCAATCAGACGCACTCGTCTGATTGACTGCTACACGGTGATTACGATTCACCGTGTGCAAATACTCATCATCATGGTGGCCACTGCCTACCATGGAATTTTCTTGGCGATCAGATGTGCTCGTCTGATCGGACGCCTGTTTTGCGACACGGTGGTCTTTATCACCCGTGTGCATGGCTAACGCAACGTGGTGGTCACTGGCAACCACGGAGTTTTGCTCACGATTGCACTCGATCGTGAGTTCACTCTCATCAACACGGAATTTATTCGTCGTGTTGGAACCTTCGGTCGCACAGTGGGTGTTTCCCACTGTGGATACTATTTCATTCTCACGGTGGGTGTTTCCCACCGTGGATATCACTTCATTCTCACGGTGGCCTTTATCACCCGTGGAATGTTTCTCTCCAACACGCAACGACTCATCTGTTACGTGTGGTAGTCCCTCTGGACTCTCACCAGCGGAGGTACCTTCCGCTGATCGTGTCAGAACAGACCTGGTGGCGCCATCGCTATCCACCAGACTGTATGACGCTGCGGTTGTATCCTCTGATACAGCCGGATTACACACAGGGTGATCAGATCCTGTGCGTCCGCCGCAGTCTATCGACAGGTTAACCCAGTCGATCGAGGGTTTAAACTTGGACATCCATGGGATTCCAAGTATCACATCGAACTTGTCATCTAAATCGAGTACGATGAATTCATCCTCGAATGACAGTTCATTCAACTCGAAGCGTGTTTTAATCACACGCTTTGGAATAGTCACGGTTGCACCTGTTGATAACCGGACTGACAACATACTTCGTGGGGTTTCTACCTCCACGAAGCTCAACAGCGTTAGACTCTGAGTTCTAACGAAATTGTTTGACGCTCCTGTGTCAAACAAAGCTCGCATGGGGACATCGCTCCCGTGCGGCTTAACCTCCAGGCTGATAAGAGGCTTACCATCACCCTGCACCTTTTGACAGGACATAGTCCCGTCTGGGGCTATTACCCTCACATGCCCTATGTCGGCATGTGGGATAACATTCCCAGTAGGGCGCCCCGCCCCTACTGGTGATTTACGTTTTTTGCACCAACAGGGTGATGTCCCTGTTGGTGTCGCCGTGCAGCGGACGGTTCCGTCCGCTGACTGCGAGGCACCGGACGCGGTGCCATACACTCATGGGCAAAATGCCCCATTTTCGCGCATCTATTGCAGCGAATATTCTTCTTAAATTTCGGTTGCTTCGTGTTCGAAGCAACAGCAACCGATAGGTCCATCGGCTCTGGACCTCCACCGCCCATGCTCTGGCGCGGGTGGCTGTTTCTTGGGACGAAGTGTGAACTTCGTCTGCCTGACTGCTGATTGTTGACATGCCGTTGCGGCATGTCAAAAGCTAAGGGCTGTTGAGCCCTTCGGCTGTACCCAGCATGCGATGACGCTGATCGCATGCTGAACTCCTCACGGATGCTTATATCAATGGCATCCCTCAGAGTATCTGGCGGGTGCCGATAGAGACTCTGTTTGACGGGACCATCATTGAGTCCCTTCATGAAGACAGTGACCTGCATATCAGGGGGCACCGGCTCATACACAATATTTGACAGCAAATATTGCGTCTTCTGAGCTGAAGCTTGGAGGCCAAGCTTAACTTGCCGGAGTTCCATGAACTCCTGCCGACTACTTAGCTCCATTTCTGGAGCTTCAAAGTTGAGCTTTAGCTCAGCTGTTAATTCCTTATAATTCAGGAACGCAGAGTCATCAGTGGCTCTGCGACTCATCGCCCATGTCCTGGCTCTGCCGCCTAGACGTGTTGTGGCGAAGTACGCCTGTTGACGTTCGTCAACAATATTTTGCGCAGAGATGGCATCTTCCACCTCTGCGAACCATCTACGAAGGGGATCGCCCCCTTAGCCGGTAAAGGGCGGTACTCGCGCCTTTACCACTTCAACGCTATGCGTTGAAGGTGCAGTTGTGCTCCGCGCTGCCTCTGGCGCGGGCCGTACTGGCTTCTCTAGGTGGTTTCGCCTAAAGCGATTCACCACCTCTATCGCTTCCTCCGGGGGCTTACCCAGGAGGAAAGTAATGATGTCGGTCCCCATAGACCGAACCATTTCCACCGTCGCGTCTTTACCACGCGACGAGAAGTGAGGGAAGTGTTTATTCACCTCATCCAGCGTTCTTTCTCGCTCGGCAGCCGTCATGTCTCGCGACATGATGCCGAGCGGCTCTTAATCTTAGCAGAACGGAACTGTGGTCGTTAAGACGGACCACAAAGTGCTACCAGGTGTAACAGGGCTGATCCTGTTACTGACTTACACTGTATCTTGCGAGGAAGCACGCAATACAATTAGGGCAGAATTAGTTGGTAACAACTAATCCTATAATGATAGAAAATATAAATATTCACTTTGGTCTTAGAACGCAAAATTAAGAGTGTTTATTTAATGGGTGGTTTAGAGGCTAATAGTATAGTAACTAACTAATTAATGTAATAATATCAAGTCTTTAACTAACTGTACTATTAGTTAACCTGCATGATTCGGTATTTATACCGAATCGACTTTTCCTTCTTAGATTATAATAACTTATAATCTGTTATTTAAATTTCAGACAACGCGTCTGAAATTAAACTGGGATATTCTAACTTGAATATCAATTATGTAATGGCACCCCATTACAGAATTAATATCGTAGATTTACTGAAGACTTCGCGATGTATGCTGCTGTACTCTATGAGTTACGAGAAACGGACTATCAAGAATTAAAGGGTCGATCATCGTTCAATGAGAGTCCGGATCGCGAAGATGATCGATTGATCAGGGCGCAAGTGGCATTCAGTATGCTGAAGGCGAAGATCGCGTCAACCCCAACCCTACGCCATTTCGATCAAGCCAAAACACCGGTGATCGTGGTTTATGCTAGCAAATGGGCAGTGTCTGCCGCGCTAGTGCTAGAGAATGATCAAGTATATTACCCGTCGTATTTGCTATCCGGACACTGAAAAGCGGTGAGCTGAATTACAGCCCCGTCGAAAAGGAAGTTTTGGCTTTTCTGCGAATTCTGAACGTCTATTTTACGATGTTGGTCGGAAAGGAGATCACTGTCCTGTCACGTCGGTCTACGTTGAAGTGGATGTTAACATGCAACGAGCTAGATGGACGATTAGGGAAATGGGCTGCGGTCTTGTCACAATGGGACTTGGATATCAAATAATGTGTGCATGGAGAAGAGGAGGTACTAGGGGCGTTAGCCGCAAGTATCATCCCTCGCACCGAAATTGATATAGCCCTGATCGCAATCGCACCGAAAAAGCAACCTCGGCAGATGATCGAAGTACCACCTCCCACGGTTGAGAAAGGCGAAGATCTAAACGTGATCAGTTTCGATAGATCTGCTAGTGTTAAGCGATGTGCTGGTGCGTTTGGTGCTATTGTGTGGAAATTTCCAGAGTGGAAGATCATGATCGCGTTTGCTGACCATGCACCTAACATCACGGTGAATGAAGCCGAGTATCATGGATTTCTTCTAAGTTTGGATCTACTGTCGCTATATCCCAAAGGAAGGGTGATCGCGTGTGGAGACTCGAATTTGGTGATCAGGCAAATGCGTGACTAAATAGAGTGCAAAGCTCCGCGACCGCAAATATTGCAGCAGCGTGCCTTGAAACTCCTTCACGAATGGCCTGATCACCATTTGTTGCACGTAAAAAGAGAGTGGAACAAGAGTGCCGATCACATCACCAGTACGGCCATGTGGGATGGAACACGGTGTGAAATTGTAGATAATCACCAACTGAACAAATTAGACGATCTCAACAGATTGTCCGAGGTGATCACTTGGAAGGAAGATCCCACTGTCCCACAAGTGTTGGTGACGACGCGAACACGTAATCTTCGTCAACTGCGGCCGTCAACGCGGCCCGAAGTATCCATAGAAGGGATAAGGGCGGAACGTGTTAAAAAGGAGCAAGACGAAGAGAAATGGATTTGTGATCTGCGATGCTACTTGCATGGTAACGTTTCACAATTGAGCATAAACGAGGTGAAAGATTGCGCGAAAATCGCCGACACCTATGATGCGGATGATCAAGGGTTGTTAATCTACTGTGGAAATATGGCTAAAGGAAAAACAAGCTGTGATCAAGATGATCAAGAGATCGATACTCTATGATCAAGCTGGTTTTACCTGAGACCCTACATGCGGATGTCCTCCACCATTATCATGTGAGTTTGGAAGGAGTACATCAGGGTATAGGGTGTACGTATCAGCGGATCAAGCGACATTTTCATTGGCGTGGTTTATTTTGCAGCGTGCAACGATTTGTTGGGCAATGCGTAGATTGTGAAACGGGGAAAGGCCAACCTACGATCAAGGGTATGTCGCTGGGAAACATTGAAGCTACGAACCCATTTCAAGTGGTAGCTATGGATCATATTCCGTCGTTGCCCCGATCAACTGATGGGTATACGGAATTGCTGATCTGCACTGATCTGTTTACGGGCATGGTGATCGCGAAAGCTGGATCATCTCGGACAGCTCAGAAAGTTGCCGAAAATTATGAAGAATGTGTATTTCGTCGATTTGGAGCTAGTGAGGTGATCAGTCATGATAAAGAACCCGGTTTTATGTCTGAAGTATTTCGTGCGTTCAACAAGATCGTGGGACAACGACAGAGTGCCACTATGGCGTACCGTCCACAAGCGAACGGCAAGGCAGAAATAATGGTTCGAAAAATAACACGAGCGATCAAGATGTATGTATCAGACGTCGGTCAGAAGGATTGGATCTCCTATGCGGAACGATTGGTATTTGCACTAAATTCAGCCCCTGATCGGATCCGTGGAGATACACCATTTTACTTGGCGTATGGGTGGGATCAACGATCATCGTTGGAATCAACGTTGCAACTTGGTGGAATTCGGCTCAAAGATCGTGATGCTCGTCGGTGGAGATATAGGCTGCAGAAAGATTATCGTAACACTCGTGATCAAGTGAGTGCTCGATTGCACCAAGCCATGGCTGATCAAGCTGAAAAGCATAATGTCAATCGTCACCGCACAAGATCAAAGCCGGATCGAAGGTTTTGTTATACCTCGATCGGGTGAAAGAAGGGTTCGCGAAGAAACTGGCGCATATGTGTCATGGACTTTTCAGAGTTGATTGGATGATCGGTGATCATGCTGCAAGATTGATTACAGCCGGCACCGACTATCGTATATTTCCAGTGGTACAACTATCCAAGTTGAAATAGTTCAAAGAATTTCGAGATCGACCTACTACTGTGTTAGCAGCTGGGGTAGAAGATCGTTTTGATTTCGATGAATCCTTACTACCCAAAGACAGATGGGAAAGGACCCTAGAGACGGAAGAATTTGAAGTTGATCGCATCACCGATGTCTGATCTGTTCGAAAGACTAGGTATGGAAGAACGTTACGCTAGTATCCAGTTTACTGGAAGGGTTACGATGATCCATCATGGGTAGATGAGGCAGATCTAAATTGTGATGCTCTGTCAAGGATTTCGAAAGGAAGATAATCAACCGACATCGGTTCGACGTGATCCAATTGGACGAAGATTCCAACTAACGCATGATCGACGCATCTACTATTGAAATTGTGACTGAAGAACCCTCGGTTAGAGAAAATCGATTGATGAAATCACAATTTATGGAGAAGTGACGATTGACTTTAAGTGGTGAATGTACGATGGATATTGCGAGATATGTTAATGGAGCAACGGCGGATGAGCTGATGGAAGATCAATCTATGTATATGCATGAAAAGTGACGAAGCAACAATTGGAAATGGTATGATCAAGAATGTTTATTGATTAAGGAAGAAGTGATCAACCAGCTAGCCTGATCCATTAAACTTACGGCGAAGTCGAGGGATGTTATGGCCGGGATGGTCATCAAGGGAAAGGCGATACTGGATCCGCCAAGATTCCTCGGCGTCAACGTCACGTAGCGCATCCTTTAAGGTCCGAGGTGGTGGATCTGATAGGTACCCTGGGTACCATGATCTACCATCAGCTGAAGTATACTTCAAGGGGTGGTTCCGGGCGCAGTGCGAGATCGCCGGGTCCAGGGAAATGTCAAGATCACATACCCCGTCGATAATGCCCTGCAACACGAACTCCACTAGCTTCTTACACAATGCTACGGAACGACTCCTACGCTGACGTCAACCCTCGTAGTAATCGTGGAAGAAGATATCACGCTCCCTGAGGTCTCGATCTATCTGGACATGATGAGTCGACGCCCAGATTGCTTTTGCATGATGATCCAGGAATGGTTGGTACCTCGCTTTGAAGTCAGCAAACCAGCCGACCGAGCGGAAAGAGATGGGTGGCAGCATCTGTTTGCAGAACTCCCAAGGGCTTCGTGCATAGAGTAACTCCACTTCAGACCGGGTGATCAGGTGACTACACCACTGATCAGTCGCAGGGGCGTCCATAGCAACTGGAAACAAACATCCCACGGGGCGTGTCAAGTAATCGCAGATCACGCTTTCTGAGATGTTATCCAGATCGAAGCCGTTGAGTTGATCTGGGGTCCACGTGGCAAGGTGCCCACATCTTGCGAACCATCAGGTACCAAGATAAGAGATCTGGATGCACCTGTGCGAGGGAAGAGAAACCCAGAAGAGTCTTGATCGAGAAAAACTTCACTCTCAAGCTCGCAGATTGCAGGGGTGGACAAATTCTGCGTGCTGACCGATGGAGAAGTGTTAAAACCTCCTTGGTCATCATCCGGCCGATCGGGACTTGTAGGAGCATGCCCCATACCTTGGACTGACTGAATGGGAGAAGCTTTAAACGGACGATCATCATCCGACGATCCATTACCTTCTGGAATAGGAGGAACGCAACGTTCCCGCTTGGACAGAGGAGTAGATCGTGATCGTCGAGCACGTTTCTTGAGCGAAGAAGTTGGCCGGATGAAGGAATTTTTTATATGAATCGCCCTGAAGATCATCAGGCGAGCTTGCGGCCTGATCAGGATCTGCACAAAGGGCGCCTGTACTCGGGTCGATCTGCATGTGTAACTCCGCACCAGCCAAAACGGATTGGACGTAAGAATGTTGTGATCGCAATCGCGTAGCTTCGTTCTGAGCGCGTTGCAACTCGTCGCGTAGTGTGTCACGATCTGCTGATACCGACTGAAGACCACGTAACTGAGAAGCTTGGTGACTGAGGCGGCGCCGTGCCGTCGAAATTTCAGACTGCAACTTTGAATTCTAGGCACGTAGATTCTCCAGATCGGCATTGATGATCGATACCTCATCGAGGCGTGCAGATAGCTCTTCTACCGTGGCTTTGGCAGCGACGAATTCATTCATCATGACAAGATTAGCTTCACTGTCCGCCCGGACGTGATCTCGTTGGTCTTTGCCCTTAATTGCCTTAGATGCCAGCTTGATCACCTTCTTGGTCAAGTGCTTGTTTTTGGAGATGGCATGATCACGCTCTTTTTGCATCATGCCCAAGAGTTTGCGGAGTTGATCGATCGTTGCTCGATCTTGGAGTGCCGGCGCCCGTGCGATCTTGTTATTAGCCTCGCAGAGCTCTTCCTCAAGGCGTGAGATCTCATGAACTTGATGATCGACGGTCTCCGGTTGGACTGATAGCTGATATCGATCTTGATAATGACCACACTCCAGATCGCGGATCCGATCGTTTTGCTCTAACATGGTTTCCTCGGCGGTCTTCAGTTGTTTCTTCAGTTTAGACTCACTGGACTTGAGCTTGTTGACAGTCGCATGAATGTGATCGCGTAAAGGCGCAGCTTTTTCGCAGAGCCACTCGATCTGCTGGTCACGATCAGCGAGTTTTCTGGCAACGCGTGGTTTTTCCCCCTGAAGCATCTTGACAGTGTCTTCAAGCATCGACAGCGAGTTGTTCAGCATGTCGATCTCCTCTTGTTGCGTGCAGGCTCGGTTGATCATCGAGATCAGATCGTTAGACTTAGATCGATCAAAGGATGATTTGTCGTCCATGATCGACTTCATGATCGAGTTGTGGAAAAGGTACTAATGGAAATGGATGATCACGACGGACATGATCGATGATGACCTGATGGGTGAAATGGATGATCGATGTTTGGCAACGACCAGATCGAACGACGCCCCAACCGCTGTACTGATGGGACGAAGCTCAGGGGCGGCTGTGGAGAAGCGCATTGAAGAATTTTGGTCAACTGTCATGAACATGGACGGGCCATTCGGAGCAAAAGCGACGCAGGGTACAGTTACGTGATGGTAAGCGAAAGACGAATGATATATCAGTATGGGTAGAGTTGATTTGGCCGATGGTGCATATCAGGATGGGTAGAGTTGATTGGTCCATATTAGGTAATTGGTTGATTTTAGGATACAAGGAATAATATAGTTTCTTTTTGCGTCCGATCATCTAGATTATCGATTGGGACGGCGTGATAACTTCAAGCCTCCCTTTCATTGCATACGCACCTTTACACGTCCCGGGCGGGAGCACGTAGTGCACTTTTTGGCCCACTTGCAGACATAAACTTCCGCAGAACTCGTCATCAACTCCGCCCGCTGTGTCAGCGGCCCCTTTTCGTAAAGGCTACTGGGAGGGTGATCGAGCCAAGTGTTCTCACCTCTTCCCCCATTAGTTTACACCTATCCTCTAGAAGTTCGGCTGCTTTAAGCGCCCCTTGGGAACTCTAGGTCGAATTTTGTAAAATCCGTCGATCTGCACATAGAAAGTGCAGATCGACCCCTTTCTTCTTAAGTTTAGGCTAGGATACAAATATATTGGGTATTTCCTTAGCGATCTAGGCTTAAGAGGCTCGACGATCAAGTGGTGAAGACTTCCACCACGTAATCAAGTACCCCTTCGCTGATTTCCACTAGATCGACAGCGTCGACCTGCGATCTACAGATCCGCAATCTTGCCAACCCGCACTAGATTAACTGGGTCGATCTGCGATCTGCGATCTTCGACCCCCAGTTTTTCCCCGGGATCTCGAATCTGCGATTTTCCACCAGATCTACACCTGTTGATCTGCTACGAATTTGCTTGATCTATATCGGAATTGCACTGATCTACGTCCCCAGTCACCTGGTGAGCAACCCACGCCCAAACCGTCGGGTACACAAGGTGATCAAGACATAGGCCTGTCACAGGACAACCGGAAGACCCCCTTCGTTAGTCGGTAGTCCGGGCGCTGTGGTAACGACTGTCCAAGCCTCAAAATTTGGCCAGCCGCTCCACCACAAAAAGATTACGTGTTTATTACTAACATCGGTGACGAACCACTGACGTTAGACAAAAATGCGATCGTTGGTACGTGGCTGGCCGAATGAAAAGTTCCAGGGAAGAAGGGGTTCATTTCGATCGGATAGAGAAGATATGTTGAGTGGCAAAACTTGGCATATCAAGCTACAATTGATCTGGTCAGCGATGACGAACCGGTGGAAGAATACCCCTCACCTTTAGTGGAAAGGCCAGATTATGTAACCCCTCAGATGTGCCGATGGCCGTCAACACAGTTTCGTTACAAGTTTTCAATTTGCCGGCTGGCCCACAAGCGACATTAGCGAGCCTCACGAACAAGACTGAAGAATACCCCTCTGCGACACGCCTGCTAGTTCAATAGCGCTAGGTTTTATATTTCCATCCGCCGCGTATTCTTGCAACCAAGCCATCTCCCAGACGCCCTCAGTCACCCGTTTACAATGGTGGCCCCACCCGTCCACGTGGCACGCCTGCGCCTCTCAAGGAATACCGCGAGAAATTCGGACGCCCGGCCCGCTACGTTCCCACTGACAAGTTCTTCGCCGCGTTTGAGGAACTTCGTCAACGCGACGCGTACGCTCAGGAAATCCGTATGCTGGCACTCCAAGAAGTACAGCGTGCCCGGGTTGCCCCGACGGACAAGATCAAGATGTTTATCCCCGCTCCGAAGATCGCTAGCGTGCGCGATCGAAGACATACTCCATGCGATCAACCGCTAGAAGCAGTCGCCGAGATGGGACGGCGTGCTCAACCCGCTCTGCGACTTCGTGTGTGTACGGGGATATGGCATCCGGTTTTCGTGCACTAACCGCGACATCGGGATCAAACTCGGAGGCACTGTGGTCTCATGCATGGGAGCGAAGCTCATCGTGAAGCCTTACAGCGTCTACGAGCGCCTGTACTTTGTGGATCTGACACGGGTTCCATAGTAGCTTGACGACAACGTGATCTACGACTACTTCGTCAGTCTGTGTCTACAGCCCATCATCGCGCCGACGCACCAGGACGGCACGCTGATGTCTCGTGACCGCTCCGTGTGGTTCCCGCAAGTCGATGTGCCGGATGCGCTGTTTATGGACGGCCAACCGCTACGTGAGATCGACTTCGCCGGTTTTGCAAATCCTGTCTATGTCCAGCATAAGAAGCGCGTGCTGAACCGTGTGATTCCGCCGTCCATTGTCTCCAAGCGCGCTGCTACCGAGAAAAATGCGGGTAAGGAGAAGGCGGAGGCGGAGGCCAAGCCGGAAACCCTACCAGGTGCACCGAAGCCACAGGCCTCGACAACTCCGTCTTCTTCTGCCCCAGTCGCCGACGGTGGTAGTTCTGACAGTCTCATCATTCTATAGAGACCCTCTGCTACCGAACCGGTGCAGGAATGGATCAAAAGCAGCCATCATGCACAGTGCACGGAGTCAACCTTCTCCCAGGCGTCAAAGACGGTGGGCTTCGAAGCCAAACCTTTCGACGATGGCCATCTGGTCTTTGGCTTTCCAGTCACGCCTACAGGGTTCGAACTGGCTTTCAGCGAACACGACGACGAAGACACCGTGGGGATGCAGACTGCGTCGTGTACGTAAATGATGACACGGTGTGTGCCACCCCCACGACTACCCCAGAAGTTACTGGTGCCCTTGTGGTCGCTCGGTGGTGCTGGGCTCCACTAAACCTCGATGAAGCGCTCAACCTACCGCATGAATGCGCGCAAGGCGGCCAAACAACTACTTGACAGCTGTGATCCTGAGGATCGTGTGGTAGCTATGATGGCCCAACCATGTGCCTACGCGCCCACAGCTCACGCGAGTCTACCCGAAATGGCCCATGTAGAGCTAGATCACGCACTACTTCGACTTTACTGCGGACGCCCTGCGTCCAAATACGGCCCGGATTGCAGCCTTACGCGACGTCTCTGCGTCGATTACACGAAACAAACCGAAGCTTCCTCGACTATTCTTACTGAATAGCTTCCTGACGAAACGTACCGTGACCTGTCTCGAGCGTATGCCAGTATCGACTTGTTCTTGCGCACGCACGCCCCCGCCATCTACTACGACCCAGTTAAGGTGGAAGCTCTTAGTGGCGACACACCAGTGACGTGTCTACAATACTGCCACTTCCTTCTTTGGTCTGATCAAACGCTGGCGGCGCTTTGTGCGTCAAAACTAATTTCGGACTACGCTGAGTTCCTCAGTGCTCCTGTCAGGGACGCAATGTCGATGTCCTTGATGACCTTGAGGCCACCCCCTCAGACGACAACGACTCCATGGCCTCGTCTGATCATTATTCGTCTACGGACGAACCGCTTGCACAGACTGCTGACGACACCATGAGCTCGGGCTCCAACGAGACCACTCATCTCTAAGTCTCCCTGGTCCCTCTCTGGACTGTCCATGAATATTAATGGACTTAAAGCGCCCAAGTCAGACAAGAAACGCATGCCGTTCAAGCGTATGTTCGAACGCTTGCTTGCCAAGTATCAACTCATCGCTTTTCAAGAAACAAGGTTTTCCAGATTCGACAACATCAACACTGCAGAACACTTCATCCATGTCTCAGAATCGAAGGAACGCGCTTTCTGGTCCAACCGTAACAAAACGAGCTTCAACTTCCGCAATGGAGTTGGAGTCGTACTATCTGGAACCCATCCCATCACGGACGAGGAGGATGTGACCTCTAAATTTGCAGGTGACGAGCAACTCACTCGTTACATTGTATTGGACGCGCGGATCGATGATCTTCGGGTTTTCATTCACGTTTTCTACGCCCCAGTCCAGCCAGCGGATCGTAAAAAGTTCTTCGACGCTCTACCCACCCGGTTTCCGGAAGAGGCAGAACACATTGTAATTGGAGATCTTAATACACCGATAGACCCGTTACTGGATGAGCGAACGGAGATCCAGGCTTGGATGCTGGAGCTGGGAGTACTTGACCCGTGGAGGCTTACTTTCTCGGACCGTCGGCAGTTCACTGGAAAGGCAGATACCCATCGGATCGACTACTGCTTGATCTCGAAAGGCCTCCTAGAGACATACTACGTTGGGTTGCGATACATCACGGACGAACGGTGGCTTCAAGAAGATCATCTTCCGGTGGAATTTCACCTAACATCCCCTTCGATGCCCGAATCCAAGAATCTACCATGAAATGCCCGCGGTGGCTGCTCGACGTCGCCATCGTCGAAGAAACTTTGGAGCATACCCTAGAGAAACTCTGCCAGCGTATTCGACTCTTTCCAGGTTCAAATCCAGGAGCACTGCTGGATGAGCAAAGCGCGCCGACCGAACCTCCTCCGCCAAATGCAGCGGGAACTGAAGAACAAGGACGACGATAGACGCAAAGAACTTCAACGGGATCTCAACATGGCCAAAGCGATTCACTCGTCGTGCCCATCGGACGCCACTAAGGCTGAACTGGACACTGCGAAAGCGGAGTTGCTGTCGCTCGACGAATACTTCACCAGTAGCCGCGAAAAAGCCAAGTTCGACAGGGATGTGTCCGAAGGCGAACGTGGTAGCGCGTATTTCTTCCGGTCCCCGACCCCGTCTAACTTTAACGTGATCATTCCGGACTCTCCGCTCGGAATGCTCGGGTGGAACAACGACCTCAGTTGACGGCGAAATGGCTGCCGAGCATCGTGAATACTGGGGGACGATATACCAATCCCCATCGAACGATCTCCGCGACTCCATTCCCATGCGACGTTACGATCCCATGAGGATGCAAGATTTGCTTCGATATACGGAAAAGAGGCTGACAGAGGCGCAATGACGGCGTCTTGATGCGCCTATGACAGCTCAAGACTTCTATGATGCGATCCTGAAGTCTCCCAAGGGGAAATCGGCCCGGTTACTGAGGCTGACAGAGGCGCAATGACGGCGTCTTGATGCGCCTATGACAGCTCAAGACTTCTATGATGCGATCCTGAAGTCTCCCAAGGGGAAATCGGCTCGGTTACTGAGGCTGACAGAGGCGCAATGGCGGCGGCTTGATGCGCCTATGACAGCTCGAGACTTCTATGATGCGATCCTGAAGTCTCCCAAGGGGAAATAGGCTCGGTTACTGAGGCTTCAAGATCTGCAAACGTTATCCAAAGTACTCGACCTGCCCAATGCGGGAGTAGTTCTTTTGGATTTCGCCAAGGCCTTCGACAGTGTTATATGGCCCGCGCTGGACCTGGTCTTAAGCCATTACGGCTTTGGATCCACCTTCAAAAACTGGGTTCGAACCTTCTTCAACGGAACTCTGGTCAGATTCCTCGTCAATGGGACGCCGAGCGAGTACTTCGAGCTAGGATGTGGCGTCAGACAAGGATATCCATTATCGCCAGCACTTTTTGTGCTGTTCATCGATCCGATGTTGTGCTACCTGCGTGCCAAGACGGGTCACATGTGTATCAGGGTTCCCGATGCGTCTGACCCACACCACTTCTTAGCCTTCGCTGACGACTGCAACGGACTCCTTCGTGACTTCAGGGATGCGACTATCTTCGTGGAAACAGTAAGACATTATGCCATTGCGTGTGGCCTCCTACTTAACGTCAACAAGACCCACCTTCTACCGTTCCGGCCACTACCACCCGACATCAGACGATATCTCGAGGGGCAAGGCTGGGATGGAGTATCAGTCGATGTAGAAGTACGAGTTATTGGAGTCTTCATCATCCCTTCCTTGACGACGAGAGCTGAATACTCGGCTCCTCAACGCCATGATCGCTAGATGCCTCTTGTGGAGATATAGCGCCCGTACACTACTCGGGCGAGCGGTTATCTTACGGAGGAATGTGCTCCCACTACTGTGGTACACAGCGGCAGTCACGAAATTACCTGAGGCGGTCGCAGACCAAGTTAATCGACTGTGCAAAGCTTTCCTTTTCAAGCGTGAAATTTCCATCGATACGAAGTTCTCAGCGCCCTTTGCCCAACACTGGATGTATGTGCCGTTATCTCAAGGTGGTCTAAGTCTCCCAGACCCCCGGAAATTCAGCCACGTCTTACAGCTCTTCTCACTACGGGATGCGATGAAAGCAGTCACGACTACCCACGTTGTTCCTCGCTGGTTCGAAGCAGCGAAGGCGCTGTTCACGCACGAGATGAACGGTGTCGGGGTCAGTTTCGACATCCTTTACGCCCCACTTCCTAAGGCAATTTACCCGACATTGCGGTGGCTTAGCTTGGATTATTTCTGGGTCGAACCGCTTCAGACATGACTCACACTGGTTGAGAGGCAATGCAAGCTGGATAACCTAAAGTTGGCCTCCACAGAGCTTCCTTTATGGCGAAACACCCTCATTCGCGTTGACAACGCAAAGAACATGGCGAAAAAATCGACGAACGCGCACTGGTTCTTTGGACAAGGATACATTCGTGTCCAATATTTCGTGGACCGACACGGGAAAACTCCCGACCACCGCTCTCTGCCTCAACATCCTGGACCGCGTCAACTTTCCCTCGCAAGATGTCTGGTCCAAAGCGGCCAGACACTTTGCGAGCACTGTTCAGCGGCTTCTCAGTTAGCGGTCCCCCAGTGCAGGGCCCCCACCTGCCTGCTGACCAGTGTGCAGCTTCTCATGCGTGGACATTCGACAAGGTGGAGTTTATCAATGGATCCAATCACGAGTTTTATCACTTGGTGCACGCGCAGCCTAAGAACAAGACGATGCCCAATTCCGCTCTTGGAGTCCCTGATGGTCTTGACTGGTAGAACCATTGGCGACGGGAGCGGGGCCTTGACAAAGATCTGCTGCCAATCCTGGGTGACATCAAATCTCGTCACCAGCACAACGGCCTCAATTCCCGGTCCAAGTATCGATACCGAGAGCGGGAAGCTGTTTGTGTCTACGGCTGCGACACGGATGAAAATGCCCGTCATGTTTTCTGGGACTTCCCGGTGGCCAAGACCGTCTTGGAGTCCCTCTTATCGCCGTTCGAAGAGCTAGTGGAAGGGTCGGTGACGTGGCCCATGGTATTATACCACTTGAACATTGAGTTCAGGTCTGGAATGATGAAAGAATACGGCAGTCAAAATATGCTCCGTGTCTTTAACGTGCTGCGCTGTACAACCCTGTACATGCTGTGGCTTTATCGGAATGACCGAATGTGGAATAACGTGGCCACAAGCACGGAGTTTGTAAGACGTCGAGAGAAAGCGTATATCGAGCTCCACTTCTGGAGGATGTGCTCGGTAGTCAACTCCCGAATACTTGCGTTGTGCCGGCGCTGGGTGACGAATCTGCCGGTCCCAACTGAGTACGACGACCCGTCCGACCCTACGGCAGCAATCCATGCGTAAAATGCGTACTCTCCTCCCGCAGCCCAGAGGAGCCACGCTACCATCACCTTGGTTTCCCTCAACATGCTCCGATCGCCCCCGACTACATTGGCCGCTCACGTCGGTCGCAATGAAGTCCCTTAAGGAGGAATGTCTACCCCCGCTCGTTCCAGCCGTCCCACCATCGGCGCAGACCTGGGATGTCACGGGGGCCCTCAGGCACACTGGGGAACCCACGGCGTTGGCTTTCTTGCGGTCCATGATCTACACACAAGACAACCTTCTCAGTTCACGTCTGGGCAATACAATCTCAATTTTCTTGGCTAAAGTCGCGCGGATCTCGGTTAAGTTGCGCTGGAGACTCTCTTATGTCGACTTGTGCTCGACCTGGAAAATTCGCGAATGACGAGTTCGAGCCTCGCGCAGCCACACATTTTGGAGCAACCTTCAAGTTACCTTGGGATACCTCTGAAACTTGATGAACCTCTACAACTTGGATACATCTCAAACTTTATATCGCCAAAAGTGGAACTCAGTCCTTTTGACCTATCAAAATCTATATGTACTTTTTTTGTACATGTGCTTTCTTGTACAAGTACAAAAAAGGACAATTTCAAGAAAACGAAGGCCACTAGTATAGGCAACCTGCATTATCATTCGACAGCATTTTTACGCCCTTCACAGTATAATGAATTATTATTAAACAGTTGTGTTACAAGATCAGGTGACAGTGGAAACGATGGTAGATGGGGACGGTCGTAATAATCTTGAAGACGAGTGTAATGGCGCTCCAACCCAAGTTGATATCGCAGAAGGACAGTCCGCCGATAGGGAACAGCATTGCCCGTTTGACAGGGGTGGATTGAGCGAAGTTACACCAGGGGATGACCAGGTGTGTGTGTACACGGGGGTGGAGAGAAGTGCGTTGAAGAATTATAGAGCCAGATGGCGGCTCTACTTGAAGTGTCAACCAATCCGCCTGAAGTTTCCCTAGACAATCCGCAAGCAGGTGATCGAGACGTCGACACCCCTGAACAGATCGATCAGCTCAGAAAATATTTTGGAAGAAAAGATATTTGCTGGGAAGGTTATTTGTGATATCGGCTGGAGTAATGTCAAGCCGATCGCCTAATGATGTCGACACGGGGAGCCGCAGTATCTGGATAAGGATGGCTACGCGGAAGTTTTACCGATCACCCATATTTCCAAGCTAATCTGGTGGACGAATCGGCCAGATGCGACTTCGACGAAGTCCTATTTCTCGAAGACAGTCAGGAAAGACCACTGGATAACGATTAGATGAAGTGGAGAAAGTACTGGATGTCAGATCGGTCAAGAAAACGCGTTTTGGTCGGACTCACCGTGGATATCTGATTCGCTGGAAAGGTCACGAAGAAACAACTTGGATCGACGAGATCGATCTGAATTGTGGTGCTCTTCTAAGAGATTTCGAGCGAAATTGAGTCAGCCAGAATCGTTTCGGAATGATGAAAACTTATGAAGTTGAAGATCAAGACTCACAATAATATTGGTCGGCATGGATTAGTATCGATTGAAGTGAATATGTGCGATGTTTATATTATGATTACGATTATGAGTGTGCAACGATTGCGATGAACTGGAGTGATATATCGATGGCAGTAGAGTGACTTAACGATATGGGTATGTTTCGATGGGAATGGCAACGATTCTCATGGTGTGGATATAGATTGGATGTGCTAAGGGTGGACGTGACTACTGTGAAAAAAGGCTGTAACAGATGGAACAATCGGGTGATCTGAAAATGAAGTTGATATTGATGAATATATGAACGATTACCCGATCGGTTCCTACGACGTCAAATTTCGCGATCTCCACATAGACGACTGACACAATCATGGCTGGATGATCTGCAATCTTGTGACGAAACTGGTTACGCCAAGTTTGATCATGGTCAAGCTGAGTTAGTGCGTCCTGCAAGTTGTCGATCACCTTATCACAATGATAGCCGGGATACCAAGCGCCGTCTTCAGTCAATTCCCCGGCTTTCTCCATACGACGCTTGGTCATATGGAGGACGATACGGTACAGGAAAATGTCGATGTTGCATCCACGTGTCTGCATGCCCTCCGGTACGAACTGGCATTTGGACAGCCAGGCTTAACCCGCCCGGATCGCGGGTGGTTTACTCTTCTTCTGGAAGGCAGCCAGTTCTTGATCCCGTTTTACCCGACCGATGGGGAGCACGGGATAATGTGAAGACTCCCAGATCGCTTGACCATGGGCATCGTAAAATTGTCCGAGACGATCCAAAAACAAGGTGATTCAGGGAGTCGACGCAAACATGGTGTCCAAATCGGAGCGAAGTAGAACTTTCCATGGCTTGGCCTCGTACAGACGGGCGATATGTGGCCCCGTGACAAGATCGGGCCGCCACTCAGACGAGTCGGGATGACTTACTGCAGGAGGGAAAAGCCAGAAGTCTGTCCGTGACAAGGTCCGGGCCAGCAGCTGCTTAGTCAAAACTGACCGGCTCAAGAGATCGATCTGTGCCGGCGACCAACGGGCGGCGAAATCCAGATTGTGAGCGGGGAGAGGCACACAGACCTTCAACCCTCCTTATGACGCATGAATGTGTAACCCAGAAGCGCCAGGCCGGAGAGAGGGTCCATACGTCTTACCGTCAGTCGTGATGCCCCATCAACACTGTTGTCCTTCATGTGCGCCAATTTATCGGCTTCTGACGCTGGCTTCTCGATATCTGCAGTGGAACGACGACGTTGGGTGGATCGAGATTGAAAGAGCAACAAGTAGATCATACAGAAGCCATCGATCCACTCTCATAGTCTTCCCCAGGCGAGATCTGCAGGCGCTTGAGTCGGATAGTGTGTGGAGTCGAGGGCACATGACTTTTCGGTGTTTACCGGCGCAATTGGACCCGCCGTCGTGCTTGGGAGCTTCGCTTGTGTCTTAAACTTCTTTCGCGGTGCTGTCGGTTTCTCCTCATAGTCTGGTTCGCTTGTTACACCCCGTGCCCTGGCGCCTCTCACCGCGTCCTAACGCTTCCGATTATGTTTATGAAGTTTGTGGGGTGGAAATTCAGCCAATAAATGGCGTGATGATCCACCCGGGCTTGATTTAGAGGCTTAGCCGGAGAAATCCGATCGAAGACCCGCGAGGACACCCGAAGTAGATCCGCACGGATTGAAGCTAGCTTTCGTTGGATTAGATAATAGGCTAGTCAACGCATGACGGCACTGGTGTATGGTGGTCGAGCGACGATTCCACTCCTGAGTCCAAACGTCTATCTGTCCTTGGAAGGAGTCGACTCTGTCAGCGTAGCCTCGTACCGAAGTCGCGAGTCGGTGATTTGGCGCTCCAATTCGCGCTGCTGCGAGTGCAAGAACGACCGGTCGGACTGATTTTCCGACCTCTGTCGAGTGATCAGCGCGATCGGTTCTTGGAGATGTGACTTGCAGACCTCGAAGCGATCCAGATCGTGACGAGCACTGATCAGACCCTCCAATATCGGTCGGAGCTGATATAAATGGTTATGCATCTGGCGATTGGCGGTGAGCAGCGCGTCCAGTGCTTGGTTGATACCGATCGGCAGTGGATCTACACATGGAAGAAAGTGAGACATATTCAAGGTGGAGTTAACGGACGATCAACATACCTTGTTTGGCTTGTTACGAAACCAGAGTCTGGAGACGCTAATTATCGGTAGTCAGGAGTGTACGATCGGCCTCCACTTCATCAATCTGCTTAGATAGTCGATCCACATCCTGACCCAACTGCCTAATGCAGCGTCGACCTTGATCCGCTTCTAACGTTCATCCTTTGATTCTTGCTGGAGTGTATCGTTCACCTTACGAAGCCGATCGACCTCGACTCGATACTCGTCTTGTTCACCGACAATTTGAGTAACGCAGGAGTTGTCAGATCGGTACGATCGGCTAGGGAGGGAATATGCGGAGAATAAGAGCAGCGATCGCCTACGAGGACAAATGTTAACGAAGAAAAAGGGGCGATCGGAGATCGAGCGGAATTACCTGGCGGAGTAGACCCTAATTTGTGCATGGAATAATTGGAACTGTTTGTGAGATCGGGTAGCTACCGTTGTGCGGCTGCAACCAGACTCAGGGGTGGCTGTGGTGAAGGGTGAAGATGAAAGTTTGTGACCAGTTTATACCGGTATACCGTTGATCGGTTTGGAGCGATCGGTTTGGTTGAAAGGGGGGAGGATTATTGGCCAATCGTGTGTCAGGAGTTTCAAGTACGCAGTTTTAGGTGGGTCACACGATGTTTCATGTAGTTTACATATTAGTTTTTTTATTGGATATTAAATATAGTGTTCGTTTTGGTTTCTTCTTTTGCATAAGTCGCCCCCTCCTTCTACGGCGTCTTTGGGAGCAACGCTTTTGTACTCCACCGGATATACCATATCCTGGTGTACTGTAATGAGACCTTGGTTGAGTGGCCGGTGTGTGATATGGTACACTAGTCGCTCCTCTCATAGTGTTAGGTGTGCGACTAGCTGAAAGAGATGCTGTCATCTTCGCCAACTCCTCCAAACGCAAATGCCCATCTTGCATCATTTTAACCAGGTTATCCACTACTAGATCTTGCTTAGGCGCATCCGGTTGTGGCGAAGACATAACCTCATCTTCGTCTGGGGAAAACTCCAGTTTCTTTCTTTTCTTGTTAAATTTCTTTGGCCGTAACTCTGGAGTTTCCACCAACTCATCTTTTTCACAAAGCTCTATCATACCCGGTGGGTTCGACTCCTTAACAAGCGTATGCGTGCTATCTGGTACTATATAAGAAGTGGGATTAGTGCTGGTTGCTTCTTCTCGATACACCATTAGTGACGTTTCCCACTGATTTTCTGCTAGTAGCAGTGATACCATTAATCCAATATCATCTGCGGTACGGTTCAGATTAAAATCACAAGCGCTATCAAACTCTTCCCGTCGAACAACCTCATATCCATACTTCGGAAACAACACTTCCGACGCTTTAACAGACTCTTGTAAATATCCAAACGAACTAATATCTTCTCTGACTCTAAAGTTGTGCGCAGCTTTCACCACCTTTCGTATTTCATAAAGTGAAAACCAACTACTTGAATCACCCGGTAACTTGGGCACCTGTTGCTTGTACCGTGCCATCTTTGCACAGGCCTCCTAAAAGGTGTATGTTCTGATGGTATCATCCTGAGAGTATTGAAATGTGAATAGAGCGCTTTTCCTTTCCATTTTGATAGCAAAGCCATTTTATGTGTTGGAACTTAATGTCATCGTTAATTCCGGGTCGCGGCACCAGTTGTCGTGAAGTACCTCAAACATTCAGAGTTTCCAATCAAATTACAACACAAGAAGGCAATAAATCTATCCTTCCTGTTTTAACTTCCCAGGTTCTTAGTAGTAATGTCCGAACCGTCACCAAACACTTTATGACACATTTCCCGAAGTATCTCAGGCTGCTCCCAATTCCAGTAGTCCCAGATGACTGTCGCCCCTCTCACTTAGATGTTCACTTAACGACCTTCCTGTGTTAAACTTTGTTTTACTATAGGACTGTTTGATAGGATTGTTGTAAGATTGCAGACTACGGTTGATATAAGGGGGAAATTATAATCTATTAAGTATTACTAAATCTTATCTTCGAACACTTTTTCACCTACTACTTCTCGGTTACTTCAGTGCTGGCTTCAATACTCGATAGTTACTTCTTAGCCGACCGCAATACCTTATACCCCTTCAATACATGACCCACATCTGGATTTTCTCATAATTGAAAAGTCACTTCACCACAAATATGAATCCATTTCATTCTTCGGAATCAGTTCGCTTCCATAAGCCATATGAGTAATCTGTCTCCAATCCGTCTTGAATTTATTTTCCTCTCTTCTTAACCACTCAATCTTCTCTACTCTTTTATCATGCTTATACAAATATTTTCGAGTGTCTTGTTGCATTGCATGCATTCATTATCATCCACATCCTCGTCCATGAACATTTTCACGTCATGTAGTGGTTGCGTCGAGAGGATTGCTGGTTCAGGTTGCACTAGGTCGAAGTAGACGCTCCCGAGCACCGTCAACAAAAGACTTAAGTCGTAGTAACGATAATATTTTCTCTGAACTTGCAATTTGTTCGCGGCATTGACAACATGATCAATGTCAATGTTGAGCTTCTTCATCCGTCTTCTGAGTGTTCAGTTTTCTTTAAAAATCAACACATCCCGCACGTTTAGCACGTTCCATTCAATGATACCAAATTACATTTTCTTTTCCATTACCGACACTAAGGTAACGATAGGTGGCACTGCTTTAACTCTTTTATCACCTGTTTCTATATCGTGTACTCGAGGGGCTGGTGCGGCGGGAGAGTTGTGGACATCTTGTTGAGCAGCTTTGTTTTTCACCATAACGAAAAATGAAAATAGCCTTTAATTCACGTATCCACAACGTAATATCTCCCCGTGTCCTTGCGTTCGTAATCTCCACGATATGTCCAGGAAACGTAACCTCCGCGATGTATTCCACAATCGTAAGTTCCACGTCAAAAAGTGTCATGCAATCGAAATCTCCACTATATCCGCAGTTATACGCTCGGTGTGCCCAGCGTTAGCGTAAGGGGTCACAGGCGCAATAGACTAAAATTTTTGACGATCAAGAAGATATTAATCTTGATGAAGAAGAAATTAAAAAAAAACTTGAAGAATTTAAAAAACAATACTGTCACACGATCTTGTGATACAACTGCGCTAACAACTCTCGGCACATCTGCCTTTGAGTCCACTGTATCGGGTGACTGCGCTGATAACCTTCGGCACATCTTGATAGCCACATGATATGGCCTTTCCGTCCGAGATGGGAGGTCTTCTTCGGCTGACTTGTCGTCGCCGATCCGATCGGTGGTGGCCTTACGCGCAAAGCTTTTCCACTGCATATAACGCCTTGATTCGATCGAAATAAATCCCATCCTCCACGGAGCTTTTCCTTCGGCCAGCCGCATACCGACGATCGTACCGTTGCCTAACATCAGCGGTTTATTACCGACTTTAGTAACTCGTACGCGATCGCTTCGATCTCCACCGTCCACAAACGTCGGTACCCAGTGATCGCCCCTGGTCACGCACACCTTCTTCTTCCGATAGTCCTTTCCAACCGAGATATATGCCTATTTACCCAAAGCAATGGTGATATCTTGGTCCCACCTCACCAGATCAGTACGTGATCCGTATAGGGGGCGTCGACCAGACAGTTGGATCTGGACTTCGTCTGCAAGTGTAAGAAATCGATGCGACAGATCGAGGCGCATGCCTGCCGGCACCATAAAATCCATACCAAGTAATGCGTCTTGGCCGGCTAGCTTACCAACCCAGGTGCTGAAGAAGTAGATCAACGAACCAGATAAAGTGATCTTCACACCCGTCCTCCCTTCGGTCATGTAGGAATTCTCGCCTATTCCAATGCATTATTGCCTCTGTGCATAGTCGATCTGACACCCAACCTTACGAGCAAAGGCGGAGTCGATAATTGAGACTTCTGCACCAGAGTCAAACAGTATCGTGGTGTGGTGAAGTGTACCACAAATTTGGTCACTTTTGGTCAAGGCAGTTGGTCGAGTTTCCGATTGGTCTAAACAAGGGGGCTTTTTAGCCTATCAGATTCAAGGAGTATCAAGAACGCCGGTCTTGGGTGAGTCACCTGACATTGGGTATTTTACATAATTTTGTGTGGGTACATTAGGGACCATAGGGAGGTAGTATTATTGGTTAGTTGCGGATTTTCCAAGTAAAAGTCTTTTGGGCTAGGAATAAGTGGCAGAAACCTCTTATGGTCTTGGTCTACACCGCAGCAAGGGGTCGCCGTTATTCTTTTCACGTACACTAGTCGCCTCCGCCCGCCGCGGAGTGTTTGGGGGAAGAGGGTTGAATTATCCCCTCTTGCCTATTATACCCGGTCTGGACGCGCCGCACGCGCACTTTGGCCACCGGAAGTCCCTCGACGGGAGTACGATTTGGCGATCTCGACACTTTAAGTCAAGTACGTTTGGAACGTGCTATTCACTGGATTGGTCTTTACGTGGAGATATCGTTTGTGGAGTTTCACGGGCATATTGGGTCTTTACGTGGACATATTGGCTTATTGTAACATTGGTTGGAGTTTAGATCGGTTTTGGTCTTCTCTCATATTGGTCAGGGGCTAGACCGGTTGATTGGTCTACCCTCTATTATTTCGTATTGGTCAGGTCTAGATCGTTTGGACGATCGAACTATTGGAATTTATCTTTTGGAAGTGTTTCTGGTCTGTACGTACCTGTGGTGAAGAGTTCCACCCTAGGTACACCTAGCCAGCACGGTCTCCGATATTCAAGACAGAATCAGATGATCTGCGCTCCCGATCCACCGAGTGTGTAACTAGCCCATTCCATCGTGTACACAAGGTGAGATGAACTTAAGTTAATCGGACCAAGTGTCTTTGGATGATGACCGGTCGTCTGCCAGCAGCGGACGATCGGACCAGATTTCAAGTGGAGGTTCGCGGGGTACCCCCCCTGTAAGTTGAAAGGCTGGGCACGATGGTGGTGGTCAGGTTGTCGATACAAATGTATTCGATTTCGAACTTGACTCCACCACAATGGTGCGCGTGCCCGGATCACTTGGTGATCGTTGATATCACCGCGAGGTGTCATCAAAGATTGAATTTAAGATTTGAATATGGAATCGTTCTGGAGAGGGCGTAAGTAAAGGCTATCAACTTACGTCTTCGTTCTCGATAAAGATGGCGATGTCCGGTCTGGCCTGGTGGAGGACCAGATCGGGATTAATATTTTTTTCCTCTCAAAAAGGCTACCACCGGAGCCGATCGGGACTATAGCAAGTCGTGCTATAGCCCCGGAAAGGATCAGGACCTTGGTCCTGATCCTATGTATGTGCTTAAAAAATTTGATGGGAAATAAAAAGACGAAAAATACTTGGAGGCTGATCAGAACGATCAGACCAACCTCCCCAAGGTCCCCAAGGTCCCCAAGATTCCCAAGAAAGGGTTGGGAATGCCGGCCGACGAAGACGACCTCGAAGAAAAGTCGCAAGTCGGAGATGGAGGCATCACTGAAGAAGACCTAAACAAGATGTATTACATTTTTGAGCTGAAACGATTTGTTCGCTTTGACGTGGTCTTTCGGGTGTTGAACCTTCAGATCCCTGACCATCTTCTCGGTCCCACTACCGAGCCGATCCAGAGTGATCGCCCATTACTGTTGGTGAAGAACTTGGTGGCGATGTTGGCGGAGGTTGGCATTAAAATGCAGAACCCCCCCGATGTCCAAAAACTATTTGAATTTGAGACTTGGAGGCTGAAATCGTCGATGTCGACCTTCCACGACCATTTGGTCCCACTGGTGGGGCAGGTTCGCCGTCCAACTTCCACCGCAGCAGTGAAGGTCGCTGAAGCCTCCACAGCGCTTGTCGACATTGGTTCTGATGACGAATCGGTTTATCAGTCTACACCGGCCTCAAGCAGCTCATCAGAGTTGGAAACCGGTGTCGAGCGGATGACCATGGGGGCGGACCATGCCCAGCCTGAACAAAAAAGGGACATTCAGCAGCAAAGGGCTGCTTGCCAGTAGGGGCTCTAGCAGCCCCCACAGGCCTCAGTTCCGCAAAAGAAGGGTGTCAACACGTTGCCCATGACTCCAGCTAACGTACAAGCCATGTTTGAGACGATGATGGAACGTTTCATGGAATACCAGGTTAGACCACCTCTGCGCCCACATGTCCAAGACCGGTCTACCCAGCAAAGTGCCAATATTTGCCGAGATGTGGATATGGAATCGGTAATATCTGTGGACAAGCCCACTCGAAGTGATAAGCAAGGCGGCAAAGGGAAGCGCAAGCCGCAACCGGCCAGACCGCGTAGACCAAGCAATACAAGTGACTGTGACATGGAGTCGATCGGCGGTCTTGACGACCACTGTGGGTCAGACGGTACGGGCGCTGGCAAGCCACGCAAGGCTAACCTAGCCTCCACTACTGCTTACGACTTTGGATCTGCTGCGATTCCGCGCATCCGTATGGCCGCGACGACCGACCTCAAGGACTTCACTGGCAAGGATGCTGATGAAGACCAGGCCCGGTCTTGGTTCGGTCGGGTCAAGTCTGCGTTCCTGCGAGACCAGACCCCGAAAAGTGAAAGGTGTCTGATCTTCTGGGATTTGTTGAAAGTACCGGCTGCCAACTGGATCCAACAGTTAGGTAGGGATGTCCGGTCTGACTAGGACAAGCTATGTGCCGAGTTTGAAGGGCAATATTGTAAATCCGGATTTTCGAGTGCCCGCAAGTATCACCATATGCAGAAGCGGAGCGACGAGACACCGATCGAGTATTTGCATCGGTTGAACGTGGCTGCACTTCATGCCGGCATAAAAATTAAAGAGAATAACCCGCCGAACGGTGCTGCTTTGGAACATGTGGGTCACTACATTAGTACCCTGGACGATCAAGAACTGGCGGACCAGCTTACTCTGCTGCGTCTTAGGGACGCGGGTGAAGTTGAACATACTCTACGGACGCTACAGCAGTCGCGTAGCATGAGGGCGAAGAGTGCTGGTGGATCAGGTTGCTACCGATCCAAGATCCAGACCCAGACCGATCCGGTCGCTACCGATCCAAGACCCAGACCCAGACCGATCCGGTCAAGATACCCTGGGCCAGACCGACCCGAGAGGTCAAGGCGATCGTAGCCGAAGACAGCACGGGATCGGAAGGGGGAAGTGGAAGTCAATCCAGCCAGGAGTCATCGGATGAAGACCAGTATCGTTACGTCTATGTTGCGGGACCTGCCCCAAAGACCAGGTCGAAGCCCGACCAGGTAGACCGGAAGGGAAGGAACGGAAGCAAGTCCGATCCGGACCGACCTCGTCAGAAGTGCTCCCACTGTGGGTCGAGCAAACATGATGGTCCAAACTGCTGGAAGAAGATGGTGTGCAAGAAGTGCGAGAGACGCGGCCACCCGACTGACCACTGCCTTTTCGTATGCAAGTCATGTGGAGAGATCCACGAGTCCGGCCACTGCAAGATTGAAGAATTTTTTAACATGATACGCAAGTGGTACGTGCCGGACAAGCACGCGGGGATGCTGCCGCCGGACGCGGAAAAGATGTTAAACTAGAACGCTCGCCAGGTTGGAATCTGGATAGAGCCGAGCGTTCTACGGTTCACATCTATGCATATGTCGGCAAGGAGGATAAGACCGACAATACACGTTCTATTCCAAATTGCGTAGACCGAGACCATCCGGTCTACAGTCTGAAGACCGATGAGTACTCCCGGCCCAAGGTGGTTATGCAGTTGGACTTGCTGCCTGGAGAATCCCGCGGATACTGGAAGTATCACGCGCCTGATAAATGGTTCAAGCAGGCGAAAGCCTGTGGCAAGATTAATAACCAGAAAGCGACGATGTTGTTCGACTCTGGAGCTGAAGTCTCGATAATCGATTCCGCCTTTGCTCGTAAGGTCGGATGTCGTATAGACGATACCAAGAGACAAGAATGCGTCGGGATCGGTGAAAACTCATATATGACCGAAGGAAGAACGCGTGTGAAAATTACTCTGTCGGGATCGCTGGTCTAATTTTTCAGCGCTTGGGTTGGCAAGTTGGCTGGCCAGGACGCTTTACTAGGTATGGATTTCATGGTCCCAGCCGGTATTCACCTAGACCTGTCACATGGAGTGCTTACACTCCCGGACGAGGTCCAGGTCCAGTTGGCTGGTCGAAGACCTCTGTATGGTTCGTATACCGATCTGGTCCGGTGGGACCAAGACCTCACTATCCCAGTCGGTCGGTCTGCCGATACCCCGGTCGAGAAAGGTTTTCGTTCGAAGAAGTTATGGTTGACCAGGGGCGATCGGTGGGTCCCGACCTTCGTAAAGAGTGCTGGTCGACGTGATTTTGTCCGTGTTACCAATATCGGTGACAAGCCGCTGACACTGGACAATAACACTATTGTCGGTATGTGGTTAGCAGAAGGGAAGGTACCAAGGAAGATGGGGTTCGTCTCGATTGGATCGAGGCGGTATATCGAGTGGCAAAACCTGGCGTACCAATCGACCACCGATCTTATCAGCGATGATGGGTCGGTGGAAGAGGATACCTCACCTTTAGTGGAAAGACCAAGTTATGTCACCCCAAAAAAGATGTTGGTCCGAAGAAAGGCGCCGCAGTCACCAGGAACGGTGGACCATCAAGTAGACGAGCCAAGGTTAGTCAACGTGGTGTCAGCACAAGACCAGGCTACAGCGGAGCAAAAAACGGAAGAAGGGGAACATGAAATTGCTAGGTCGAACCATGACGGTGTTCCTAATCAGACCGATATCAGTGAAGGACAGCCCGTCAATCAATACCAGGGGCGTTCAGCCGGTCCAGATGGTCTAGGTGATATCACCCCAGAAGATGAACAAGTCTGTATACATGAAGGCGGGGAAGATTATATTCAGGAGCTGGAAAGCCAAATGACAGTCCTCCCTGAAGTGTCTGCCGACTCTCCCGAAGTTACAATGGATGATTTACAAGTGGGTGATCAAGACCTTAACAGTACAGACCAGATCGAGCAGTTGAAGAATATCATATGGAAGAAAAGACATCTACTGATCGGAAAGGGAAATGCCTTACCACCTGCAGCCCGTGGTGCGATTTGCGATATTGACGTTGGAGATGCCAAGCCGATTGCTCAGCGATGTCGACGCGTGGCGCCACAGTACCGGGAAAGCTTTCTGATCTTATCAAAGGACTGTTGGCTACCAAGATTATTAGACCGTCGACCTCGCCATGGGCCTCGCCGATCGTAATTGTTATCAAGAAGAAAGGCGTCGACATTAGGTTGTGCATCGACTATCGGATGGTAAATCGGTTAACTAAACTTATGGTGTACCCGATGCCTCTGATTAATGATTTGTTGGAAGACCTCGACAAGACCTTGTGGTATTGTTCGCTGGACATGGCAAGAGTATTTTGGGTGGTCTCGATGACTGATCGAGCCCGTGAGATTTCCGCATTTGTGACACCGTTTGGTCTTTTAGAGTGGAACCGTATGCCGTTCGGTCTGAATAACGCACCCCAGATCTATCAAAGGTTAATAGACAACGCACTGTAAGGACACTTCAAAATCAAGACCGATCGGGACCCTGCCGAAAGTTATGATGTGTTTACAGAGGGTGAACCCGATCGGGAAAGAAGACCGTCCGTTCTAGGGAGGCGGTCGTACATTGACGACATTCTGATACCTGCCTCGTCATGGAACGATCTGTGCGAGAAGGTTGAACGATTGTTGGAGACATGCGACCGCTGGAACCTGTCTATCAGTGCCGTGGAAAGTTTTTGGGGTATGTCCAAGGTCTCATATTTAGGCCATATGGTCTCGAACTATGGTCTAGAGGCTAAACCCAAGGACCTGGATTCGCTGAGTAACCTCCCGTTCCCCAGATCGCTTAAGGCAATGCAGTCCTTCCTGGGAAGCTTGAATTATTATAGCCGATTCATTGAAGACTTTGCTATATACGCGGCTGTGCTGTACGAGCTCCGGGAAGTTGACTATCATATGTTGCGCGAAGGAGATCGGGCAACTTTACAGGAGGGCGCCGACTCTGGTCTTGCTGCAGTTTGTCCACAAGTGGAGGCCGAAGATCATATGAAGCGTGCACAGTTTGCTTTTGGTATGTTGAAGGCTAAGATGGTGACGGCACCGATTTTGAAGCATCTCGATCCCGAAAAGGTCCCGACCATTATTGTATATGCTAGTCAGTGGGCCATTTCGGCCACTCTAGTACAAGATCATGATGGTGTGTACCATCCGGTCACGTTCACGAGCAGGACGCTGAAGCCAAATGAAGTGAACTATGGAATTGTCGAGAAAGAAGTTCTGGCGTTGCTACGAATTCTGTATGTGTGTTACAACCTGCTGGTCGGACGACCTATAAAGGTCCTGTCAAGGCGGTCTACTTTGGCCTGGCTACTATCAGCCAATGGGATGGACGGACGTCTAGGCAGATGGTCGGCGTTCTTGTCGCAGTGGACCCTCGAGGTCGTTAAGTGCACCGGGGCGAAGAAGAGATATTGGGCACATTAGATGCCAGTATCACCCCTCGGTCTAAAGTGGACGAGGCATTGATAGCGATTGCCCCGAGGAAGCAACCTCGGCAGTCAGTTTCGAGACCTCCACCGACCGTCGACCATGATGAAGAGCTCTTGGTCTTAAGTTTTTACGGATCAGCAAGCGTGAAGAAGAAGGTCGGCTCGTATAGTGCCATATTGTGGAAGTTGCCACAATGGTCTATAGTGCAGCCGCTGCCGATTTCACGACGGATATTGCTGTTAACGAGGCGGAGTACCGAGGTCTACTTCTATGTCTGGACCTGCTGTCGTCGCAAGAGAAGGGGTGAGTCATCATATGTGGTGACTCCAACCTAGTGATCAGGCAGATCACCGGAGAGATCGACTGCAAGGCTCCACGACTAAGGACGCTAAATGATCGAGTAATGAAGGCATTGAAGGACCACCCCAACCACGAGCTAATGCACGTGAAATGGGACTGGAACAGAAGCGCCGACTACCTCGCGACCAAGGCCATGCAAGACCAGACCGGGGCTACGATCACCGAGAAGGCCGTTCTGGATGAATTGGTGAATATAAACAGGCTCCCAGAGGTGATCGGACCCAAGAACGCCCCAGTCCAGGTGCATGTGATTGTAGCGACTAGATCGAAAGCTCATACGTCTCGCCGACCGTTCCCGAAGGAAAGTTTGAACGAATATGCAGTGCAACAGTTAAGGATGGAACGGATCCTCAAGGAGCAGGACGAAAAAGAATGGATTATGAACCTGAAGACCTACCTGCGTGGTGAACTGTCCAATTTGACGAACGATCAAGCGAAAGAGTGCACCAAGATCGCGGATAGCTACGAAGTGGATGATAATGGATTATTGTATTACTACCGCGATGCCGACCAAGACAGTGCAGACCGGGACCGACTGGCGAAATTAGTGATCCCCTAGTTGCTGCAGCCGGATGTCCTTCATCACTATCCCGTGAGTCTATAAGGGGGGCATCAGGGCATAGGCAGGACCTATCACAAGATCAGGTCCCACTTCCACTGGATAGGTCTTTTCCGCAGTGTGCAGAAATATGTGGGCTTTTGCACGGATTGCGAGACCGGAAAGGTAGACCGGTAATAAAAGGGCGATCGCCCGGAAATATCGAAGCTACCTACCCTTTCCAGGTCATAGCGATGGACCACACACCGTCACTGCCTAGATCGACGCGCGGCAACACTGAGCTGCTGATCTGGGTAGACCTTTTCACTGGTCTAGTTATTGCGAAGGCAAGTGCATCTCGGTCTGCGGAGCAGATCGCCCAGAGCTACGAAGAATGTGTGTTCCGAAGATTTGGCGCCAGCGAGGTCATCAGGCACGATCGGGAACCCGGTTTTATGGCCGAGGTGTTCCGTTCGTTCAATAACATGCTGGGCCAGAAACAGAGTGCGACGATGGCATATCGTCCGCAAGCAAATGGATCGGCGGAACGCATGGTGCAGACCATAACGAGGGAGATCAAGATGTACGTTGCTGACCCAGACCAGCGAGATTGGGACGAGTATGCAGAAAGGCTGGTGTTTGCACTCAACTCGTCGACCGATCGGGTCCGAGGAGAAACGCCTTTTTATCTGACATATGGATGGGACCATCGTTCGACACTGGAAGCTGCGATACCTATCGGTTGCACCCGGACCCGCGATCGCGATGCTCGACGCTGGCGCATGCAGGTCCAGAAACACTACCAGCATGCAAAAGAATTCGTCAACGAAAAGCTGCGTCAGGCCACACAAGACCGGGCAGACCGGACCAATGACCAGGTCCGACCCCACGGTATAGAACCAGGGGCGAGGGTATGGCTATACCTAGACCGAGTGAAAGAGGGCTATGCGAAGAAGCTGGCTCACATGTGGCACGGCCCTTTCCGTGTTGCCGAGCTGATCGGTGAGCACGCTGCCCGTCTAGTAACAACTGGTACAGATTACAAGGTCTTCCCGATCGTGCATGTGTCCAAGTTGAAGCTGGTCCGAGAATTTCCTGATCGACCCAAAACTCCCTTTCTGGTAGATGAAGAGAAAAGATTTGAATTCGATGAAGCGTTACTGCCGGAGGACAGTTGGGAACGACCATTAGAGGAAGACGAGTTTGAAGTGGAGAAGGTCTTGGATGTTCGGTCGACCAAGAAGACCAGGTTCGGTCGGACTCACCGAGAGTACCTGGTCCGATGGAAGGACCATGATGAATCAACTTGGTTCGACGAGCTCGACTTGAATTGGGGGGCTCTTCTACGAGAGTTCAAACGAGAACGAGTCAGTCGTAATCGCTTCGCAGTGATGCAGACCCATGAAGACCAAGACCAAGACACGCAGTAGCATCGGTCGGTCTAGACCGGTGTGAAGATGTGGAAGGTCCGGAGTTGATGTGAAATTGTGATCAACTGTGACGAATTGGAGTAGCGGAATGACGAATGTGATGACTATTTTTCGTGATGGGAGTGGAACTGTTTACGATAACGTGTTTGGTGCAACTCTAAAAAAGTGGTGAAATTAGTTCAAGTGATTTGATGATCAGATATATGAAAAGAAATGATGACATGTATTACGAGTTATCTGGTCGACTACCTACGACTTCACTTGCTATCGCCCCACAGACGGCCGATGACCATTGACGGATAATGTTCCACTTGATCCTGAAACTGGTTACGCCATGGGTCCTTCCGGTCAAGCTGGACCAAAGCATCCTTGAGGTCCGCGACCGGCTCAGCGCAATCAAGACCGGGGTACCATGTGCCGTCGTCGGCCAGAAGTCTGGTCTTCTCAACGCGACGCCTTGGCATGTGGAGGAACACCGGGTACAAGAACACGTCGACTTCACACTCGCGAGCTCGCATCCCGTCCAAAATGTACTGGCACAGGGATTGCCAAGCCTCGCCCGCTCGAATTCGACGTCGCTTGCGCTTTCTCTGGAACGTCGCCAGGTCCGGATCTTGTCGCACCCGGTCGGGAGGAAGCACCAAGTAGTGGGACGCTTCCCAAATTGCTTGGCCGTGGATCCTGTTGAAATTCTTCACCCGGCCTAGCAAAGTGCCGATCCATGGAGTCAAGTGGAACACAAGTCCTATCTTGGAGTGTTCGAAGATTTTCCATGGTTCATCGCCGTACAGGCGGGAGATCTGCGCCGACGTAATCAGGTCCGCCCTCCATGCAGACGCGGCAGGGGTTTTCTTGGCCGGTGGAAAGAGCCAGAGATCCGGGCGGGAGAAAGACCGGGCCAGAAGCTGCTTGGTCAGGGTAGACCGGCGCAAACAGCCGATTTGCCCCGACGACCACGGCAAGGTGATTTCAAACGTCCGCGGCGGAAGGGAGCTGGTGTCAACTGCCATGCTCTTCAGTAGAGCGTACTTGTGAAGCTTGGATGTCCCGGGGAGAACAGAGGGCGCCGGCTTCGCTGGTGCCGACACTGGTGTGGCGTCACTTGTCAAACCGGTCTTCTGCTCTGACCCCAATGTCGACGCCACTTGGATGAAACTTTCACGCAAATTCGTTCGTGACTTGAACTGGATGGTGACCATAAACTCGGAATCGCAAGACTCTTCGCTGGAGTCCGACTCGGACGAGACCCCTGTGTGCTTGGTGCAAGTTGCAGTACGGCGCGAGTGCGCTCGAACTTCCGAGGGGCTGTAGATCTCGCCCGTGTCCGACTCCGAGTCCATAAGAAGCGCCTGTGTCTTGGCTCGATTATGAGGCACTGCACGCTTTCCCTCGAGTCTGGGTTCGCGCGCAGTGCCCCGCGCCCTCGAGCTACCCGGCGCGTCCGCGCGCTTCTTTGATTTGTGTGCAATTTCAGGCTGCTGAATATCAGCCAATGAACGGTGTCGGTCTTGGTCCTGCTTCAAGCGGTCTTGGCCTGCTCCGAGGCGACTAAGGTTGCCGACGCATACCAATCTATGCTGGAGGAAGCAGTCGAACACGGATGCAGCAAGTCCATCAAGCGCTGGCGGCACTGGTCTAGTGCCACCTGACGACGACCCGACTCTAGCGTCGAAGCGTCTGACTTGTCTTGATAAGACCGGACCTTCCCGGTCTGGTCTTGAATGGAAATTTGAAGCTCGGCAATGCGTCGCGCGAAGTCGTCGCCTTGCATGCGCAGTGAGGTCGCTTCAAACTGTCCTTCCAGTTGCTGCCGGCGAACAAGTGCAAGTTGATCCCGGGGATGGGACTGATAAGCCTCCAGACGGGACAGCTCATGACGTGCACTTACCAGATCCTCTATAATTGGTCGGAGCTGGTCAACATGATCGTCGGACTGCCTATTAGCATCAAGCAAGGCACCTATTGCCTTGACGACGCTGGGAGGGATGAGAGCTGAAGACAAACGAGAGTCAAGACAAGTACAAGACGAAGACCAAAGATGCGCACCTCGTGTTGCCTGGTGGGCCACCTGGGTCCTGAGACGCATGTTTTCTTCAAGCATGTCCTGCATCCGCATGTCGGCTTCAGTCTGACACCCTTCCGATGTTTGAAGTGCAGGAGAGTTACATGGGCTGCCAGACCGAGCCGGCCGAACAGGTGAAGCAATGTGGAGCGACTCGGCACATAGAGTTTCTACAAGAACAAGCGTCAAGAGGAATCATAAGAGGATCGAGTGCAGTAAAGTAAGTACCTGGAGCAGGTGGCGAAGATGGCTGGTCCATGGTGAAGAAGTGTGAGTGACCAAGGTCCAGTTGGTCGAGTGATGGGTGAGTCAGACCGTTATCGTTGTGCGACACGGTCGGACTCAGGGGCGGCTGTGGTGAAGTGTATCACAAATTTGGTCACTTTTGGTCAAGGCAGTTGGTCGAGTTTCCGATTGGTCTAAACAAGGGGGGCTTTTTAGCCTATCAGATTCAAGGAGTATCAAGAACGCCGGTCTTGGGTGAGTCACCTGACATTGGGTATTTTACATAATTTTGTGTGGGTACATTAGGGACCATAGGGAGGTAGTATTATTGGTTAGTTGCGGATTTTCCAAGTAAAAGTCTTTTGGGCTAGGAATAAGTGGCAAAAACCTCTTCTGGTCTTGGTCTACACCGCAGCAAGGGGTCGCCGTTATTCTTTTCACGTACACTAGTCGCCTCCGCCCGCCGCGGAGTGTTTGGGGGAAGAGGGTTGAATTATCCCCTCTTGCCTATTATACCCGGTCTGGACGCGCTGCACGCGCACTTTGGCCACCGGAAGTCCCTCGACGGGAGTACGATTTGGCGATCTCGACACTTTAAGTCAAGTACGTTTGGAACGTGCTATTCACTGGATTGGTCCTTACGTGGAGATATCGTTTGTGGAGTTTCACGGGCATATTGGGTCTTTACGTGGACATATTGGCTTATTGTAACATTGGTTGGAGTTTAGATCGGTTTTGGTCTTCTCTCATATTGGTCAGGGGCTAGACCGGTTGATTGGTCTACCCTCTATTATTTTGTATTGGTCAGGTCTAGATCGTTTGGACGATCGACCTATTGGAATTTATATTTTGGAAGTGTTTCTGATCTGTACGTACCTGGGGTGAAGAGTTCCACCCTAGGTACACCTAGCCAGCACGGTCTCCGATATTCAAGACAGAATCAGATCGATCTGCGATCCCGATCCACCGAGTGTGTAACTAGCCCATTCCATCGGGTACACAAGGTGAGATGAAGTTCAGTGAATCGGACCAAGTGTCTTTGGATGATGACCGGTCGTCTGCTAGCAGCGGACGATCGGACCAGATTTCGAGTGGAGGTCCGCGGGGTACCCCCCCCCCGTAAGTTGGAAGGCTGGGCACGATGGTGGTGGTCAGGTTGTCGATACAAATGTATTCGATTTCGAACTTGACTCCACCACAGTGGTCTTCTCGTTATTAATCTTCCCATAGGATTTTGCCTGCTTGAACCATTTCTCGGGAGCGTGGTATTTCCAGTATCCGCGCGACTCGCCGGGCAGAAGGTCCAACTGCATGACGACCTTCGATCGGGAATATTCATCAGTCGGAAGACTGTAGACCGAATGATTCCCGTAGCCTGTCCTTTTTGCCGTTGTGTCGCTGTCTTTTCCGACGAATGCATAGATGCTAAACGTAGATTGCTCGGCTCGATCCAGATTCCAACCTGGCGAGCGATCTAGTTTAACATCTTCTCGACATCGGGCAGCAACATTCCCGCGTGTTTGTCGGGATCATAACACTTGAGCATCTGATTGAAAAAGTGCACCATCTTGAATTGACTATCGTAATGAATCTCTCCACATGCCTTGCACCCAAACAAGCAGTGATCGGTGGGGTGTCCTTGTCTTTCACATTTCTTACACGTAATTCTTCGCCAACAGCCCCGATCTCTGTGTTTGGTCGACCCGCAGTGAGTGCACTTCTTGTACGGCGAATCCGGGTCCGATCTGTTGCCGTTTCCTACCTTCCATTCGGCACGGCGTGACGCTGGTCGATCTCTGGGTGCAGACTGGTCGACGAAAATAGGACGGTACTGTTCCTCGTCTGTCCCCAGACTGGACCAGCCACTGCTCTCCCTTTCTGATCCGGAGATCATATCAGCCACGATCGCTCTGATCGCTCTGGACGGTCTGGTCGCAGGTCTCTTCACATGATCATCCTGCTTTTCGATCGTGATCGGTTCGATCCGACAGCAACCTTCGTCCTCATACTGTGGGAGTGGCGCAGCATACGTAACGTATGTTCAACTTCTTCCACGTCCCTTAGGCGCAATAAGGTCAACTGATCGGCCAACTCCTGATCGTCCAGCGTACTGATAAAGTGGCCCACGTGTTCTTGGTCAGCGCCGATCGGCGGATCGGTCTCCTTAATCGGGATCCCTTCGCGCAGTAGAGAAGCCGGAGTGACAGTACTGCTTTTGAAACTCCATGCACAGCAAACTCCAGTCAGATCGGACATCCCGACTTAACTGCTGGATCCAGTTCGCAGCCGGTCCCTTCTCCAGATCTCGGAAGATCAGACACCGTTCTTTGTTCGGCGTCTTATTCCGGAGGAAGGCGGACTTCGTTCGGCTGAACCATGATCGGGCTTGAACCTCATCAGCGTCCTTGCCCGTAAAGTCCTTCAACTCGGTGCTTGCGGCCATGAGGATCCTTGGTATCACCGTCGAATTGAAATAAAACGCCATCGTCGAGGCTAAGTTCGCCATACTTGTCCCGACTCTTCCCGTACCACCGTTGTCATCGTCAATTTCGCTGATCGACTCCATGTCGAAGTCGCTGCTACTTGCCAATCGGCGGGGGATGATTCGGCATGACCTGCGTTTTGTCTTGAAAACAGGTCTAACACCTTCGGACAGCTTTTCTGTTGATGTTATTGACTGCATTTGGACGTCCACACAAATTTCCTCGTTTTCCTGGACAGATCGGCTTGGTGCACGAGGGCGAAGAGTTGATCTGCCTCGATCTGCGGCGTAACGCTTCATCATAGCCTCGAACATGGCTTTCATGCTTGCTTCCATCGAGGTCGAGGTGATTGGATCGGTCTTGGGGGGTTTCGATACCTGTGGGCGCCCCTGGGGCCCCGACTGACATGCCGCCCTTCGTTGCCGCACGTCCCTTTTTTGTTCCGTACGACTGGTACCGTGACTGGTACAGCGATCCATGGTCATCCGCTCCACGCCGACCTCCAACTCGGACGGGCACTTGGAGGAAGGTGGCGACCCATATAGCGAGCTATCCTCGAATAATGACTTCCATACGAGTGATTGCACGATGTTTGGGGCTTCTAATGCGATTGTGGGAGTTGGGCGGCGCACCGCCCCCACCAATGGCGTCAGATGGTCATGTAGCATTGACATCTCTTGTTTCAACTTCCACGTATCCATTTCAAATAGCTTGCCAACACCATTAGCATTCTTGACCTTTATCCCCACCTCTGCTAGCATCGCCAAAAGATTCTTGACTAGTTGCAGTGGCCGATCGGAGTCGGTCGGTTCGGTAGTCGGCCCGTATAGACAATCCGGAATTAGGGGCTTGACAATTCGGATGATTTCTTTTTCGCGAACGAATTTCTTCAGTTCTTACTTGTAGTACATCTTGATCACCTCCTCGTGATCCACAGTCCCATCATCTATCGGCGACTTTTCCTCCAAGTCGTCGTCATCCGAAAGCATTGCGATCCTCTGCTTGGTCTTTTTAATTGGTAATTTGGGCAGATCGGAGTGATTCGCCCCCACAGTGTTATTCACATGCAATTTTTTGTCGATATGCATGGGATCAGGAACAAGGTCCTGATCCCTACTGGGACTATAGCAAAACTTGCTATAGTCCCGATCGGCTCCGATCGGAGCCTTGTAGGGAGGAATAAACTTGTTAATATCGATCTGGTCCTCCACCGTCAGATCGATCATCGCCATCCTTTTCCACAACCACGACACGAGGCTAAAAGCGTTCCTCGTGCCGATCGGCTCCGCCAGGGGCGGTATGGGGAGTCGTAAATTCATTAATTTCTATCTTATCCTCCCCGTGATCAGATCGAACATCGCCATCCTTTTCAACAACTAGCACATAAGGCGATCTGCGTTCCTTGTGTGCTCTCCAGAGAGTATCCATATTAAAATTCGTAAAATCCACACTTTGCTGAATATCGCGGTTATATCCCTGGTTCGAATCCGATCACGCGCACCATTGTGGTGGAGTCCAGTTCAAAATCGAACACGAAAGTGTCCGAACTGAACCACCATCGTGCCCAGCCGACCAATTAACGGAGGGGGTACTCCGCGGACCTTCGCCTGGGTGCCGATCAGGTGATCGGTCGGCACTGTAGGACGCCGAGTCCGATTTATCACGCGTCTCATCTTGTGTACCCATTGGTATGGGTGGCTACACACTCGGCGGACCGTTGCTTGGTGGAGACTTTAGAGAAGATCGATATGGATGTACCACTTCTGGGGTACTGATCCAAAATTCCAACGAAAGATAATGCGATATAGCCGATCGGCAAACGAAGCGGAAATCTTCACTCAGAATGCGGTTAAATCTGGCACTTGACCTCCCGAGGCAGTGAGTAATCCAGCCAATAGTAAATCCTGACACTTTATTTAGAGAAATGAGTAATCCAGCCAATAAATGTTTCTGGCACTTGACCGCAGATCGCGATGAGTAACCCAGCCAAAAAATAACCCGCCTCCCTTGAGCGTGGCCGAACTTGAGTGGTGAGTGAACGTAACGAGTGCTCCCTGTCGTGGGGCTTCCGGTGGAGCTCTGTCCTGGTCGGGCTTATAAGCGTGAGGGGATTCTGTCAGCCTCCCGCTCCCAATGACTCATATCAGAGCCACTGGCGACTTACACAACCCGATGTAATACGAACACTGTATTTAATATCCAATAAAATCCAATATGTAAACTATATGTAAACCGTGTGCCTTACCTCAAATCCGCGTACAAAACACTAGAAGCACACGATTGGCCCAAAATACTTCGTCCTTTCAGCCAACCAGATCGATCTGCATTGAAAACTGGTACACTGGTACAAACTGGTCAAATATTTTCACTTGCACTTCACCACATTTGTACCAATACGTGGCAGGCTGCCACGCCTCCACCAAGGGCTCCTGCCCTGATTGGTTAAAATAACCAATAGGTCCAAACATTTCGGACCGGTCAATACTGACCCCAACCGTAGTGTATTTACGTACACAACATAACTAAATGTAACCAAAATGTAACCCTGTAACATCCCCCCATCAAGACTATTGTTTACGCAATAAATAAATAATAGTTGGAGAACTCCAACTGCCATAACTTCTGGCTTACCTGAAGCACCTTTAGTGGTGCTGAAGATTCTCCTCGAGAAGAGGGTGGAGACTATTCCGATCACTCGGAGGTGGATACCCTTGGGGATATCTCCCCAAAGGCTGACCGCTTCGACAACGCCGAACGGCGATGTCGGCAGTCCAATCCGTTCCCCGCATGTGGGGAAAATGCACTAACGCGTGCGCCACCTCTACCAACTGCGGATGATGCATCCGGGTCGCCTAAGGCGACCATCACCAATGAGCCAAACACGGCTCATGTAACAGGGTTACATTCGAGTCACATTAAGTAGGTGGTGTACGTGAGTACACTACGGTTGGGGTCAGTATTGACCGGTTCGAAAGGTTTTGAGCCATTGGTTATTTTACCCAATCAGGACAGGAGCCCTTGGGGGTGGCGTGTCAGCCATCCACGTGTTGGTACACAGGTGGTGTACACTACATTTTAGCTAGGTACGAATTTGTAAGTTCTACTTAGTATTACATATAGTTTACATTAGTTTAAATTAAGGAAAAGTCTAATGCGCCCCCCAAATGAGAATTTCGAATATTTTTTCCAAAAAAGTTATCCTTTTTTCTAGGAGTGATAAATCCACTGGCAAATAGATATGTAAACAGATGCATACACGAAATTCAAAGTTAGTGCTGTTTTTCGTGCGATTTCCCTTACTTTGAGCTGGAATTTTTTTTTCTCCAGCGAAATGAATTTCTATACCGTATCATGTCATTTCTATCCCGGCTCGACGCAATGACGGACAACGCAAATCCATCCCAATGCACAATCTGCGTCTGGATCTCGTACGCATGAAAAGGCGGAATACTATGGCGATAGCGGATCGCTTGCGATGCAGCGATGAACATTCGTCGATGTTTTAGCGCTTACCATAGGATTCCATTTGACCTAGCACGACACGACGATCAGTCGACCACTCAATCAAAAGGATTCTTCAAGCGCGACGTACGCGGTGAAGTGCCAACGCGCGAGCTCCATGCAGTAGAGATAGGACGAGTTATTAAAGTGCAGATTGATATCGCAGTCGAGAACGCCTGTGCGAGCTTTCCACACGGCAGTACAGTACACACCTGCAAATCCCGTACGCGTGTATACCGCCGTGGACGAGCCCCGAGCCGATATTCCAGAGAACGCGAACGACCATTCGTGTTATCTACTGTATAGTCCAAATCAAAAGTGGCACCCTATGAGTACCGGTACTGTGGGACACTGACGTTGGACGTTTCTAGAAAAGGCACCTATCCATTTCTACTCTTGTTCGAACGAGACCTTATACACATAGTCGTAATAGTCGGAAAAGTGTACGACCAAGTCCTTCTGGAGATACTCTTCTAGCTCGTCAAAGTCGCGCTTATTCCCGAGCGGCTAGATGAGCGTTTTCACGCCAGATCGCTTGGCAGCAATCGTCTTCTCCTTAACGCCACCAATAGGCAGAACTTTGCCTACGAGATAGAGCTCTCCCGTCATGGCCAGTTCCGGTTGGACAGTCCTAATGTCATAATGGATAAACATGACTAACGGTACTTCGTGCTTCTTCATGTAAAAAAACAATGTACGTACATGTTCAGGGCGAGAGACAATAGAGCCATCACCATGGTACAACCAGCGGAAGGTCCATCCTTGGGCGTTGCTCCTTCGGGAACATGAAGGTGTATTTCATGCTCTTGGAAAACAAATTCGCCGGGTCCAGTGCGCGCAATTTCGTGCGTGCAAAAGTGTACGCAAGTTTTGTACTCTCTTCCATCACAGATCCCATTTGACCCGTAGCAATCAAGCCGGCCCGATCATTTTTCATCCACACACTGGTCGTTTCAATGTAGAGAGCGGATCCTCCCAGGGCTGTCCACGCAAGTCCCATCACAGCCCCTGGAAACTTCTTTTCAAAAAAACGATCACTAAAGCATCAAGCGTGAGTGCACACAGTGAAACAAAAAACAACCGATGGCAATGCAGCGTACGACGTGAAAATGGGCTTGCCCACGTATTTCGACAGCTTGTCCGGCGTAATCTGGAACCGATCCTGGTCGTCCACGTCTTGCGCGCTCTCACTCCTCGATCACGTTGTTTCCCCTGCCTCTTGAGACTCGACCGTCTGTTTCTTTTCGCTACTTTCAACCACTTCCAGCGTCATTTTCCGAAACACTTTTTCCACGTGCTTTTCGAGATTTCGAACGCCATTTTCACGACAATACTGCTTAATCAGCATTAAAATCGCATCTTCCGTCAAGCCAAACGACTCGTTCGTGGCTTGGACCGTCTGGAGACCCGTTTTCTTACAGGATGTGGGGATTACATACTCTTTTGCGATTGTCATCTTTTCGGGCGAGTCATACCCCGGTAAACGCAAGACTTCCATCCGATCGATCAAAGGGCCGGGAGCCGGGGGGGGGGAATCGTATCCGTGACATTGGCCGTACAAATGAACAATACGCGCGACAGATCCACGGGTACATCCATGTAATGGTCGACAAACGCGCTATTTTGCGCGGGATCTAAGAGCTCCAAGAGCGCGGACGCAGGGTCCCCTTGATAGCCACGCCCGAGTTTGTCAATCGCATCAATCAAAATGAGTGGATTCGAGCTCTGCGTGGACTTGAGACACTGAATGATCTTTCCTGGCATGGCACCCACGTACGTACGTCTGTGGCCTTTAATTTCCGCGACATTACTGAGTCCACCCACGGAAAGCGATAAAACTCGCTATTGAAGGCCCGTGCAATAGATTTGCCAATACTCGTCTTCCCGACGCCAGGAGGACTGGCAAAGCAAATGATTTTGCCTTGGACATCCCCTTTGAGCTTGGAGACAGCAATGAATTCCAGCACACGCTCTTTGATCTCTTTCAGTACATAATGATCTTCATCTAAGATCCGCTTATACTTGGCCAGATCAAAGTTCTCTTCCGTCGCTTTGCCCCATGGTAACTGCGTCAGCCAATCGAGATAATTCCCCGTGACATTAAATTCCGACGAATTTTTCTCCAACATGGCCATTTTCGACAATTCCTCGTCCACCACCTCGGCCACAGCCGCTGGCAACCTTCAGGCGCGACGGCCTCAAGGCGTTCTCGGTACTTGGTAATCATCGCATCTTTATCGTCTCGTTCCATCCCCAGTTCCTTCTTGATGGCTTTTAGAGACGAGGAGGGCTAGAGTTGCAATTTTTTGCTTTCTTGCTCATTGGACGGAAGGGTGAGTGTATGCATCTTCTGTATACATATCTATTTGCCAGTGGATTTATCATTCCTCGAAAAAAGGATAACTTTTTGTGAGAAAATATTCAAAATTCTCATTTCGGGGGGCGCATTAGACTTTTCCTAAATTAATTTAGGCTAATTATATATTAAATATACATTCAGTTTACATTTTCACTCAACGACTACAGACGCACGACCTCGACCAGTCACGCGTGTAGTGAGTGTAGTAGCCTAAACGGAGCCCTCCCTTTACCTACACCCTTAGTAAGGGAAGCCTTGCGTTAAGGCATTAGCGAAAGCTAATTGTAAACCAAAGTGGGAATCTTGGCTCCGAGTAGGAGAGCTCTCTCCTACTAAGCCCTTTTATAAGGGCGTATCGGCTAAGTAGCGGCGAACGCCGCTTAAAGGAAAAGTCTTCCTCTGTGCGCTAGCCGCACCGTGCGTATACGCACCGGCTACATCTGGTAGCACTTGTAGTCAATCCAACACCTGTGTTGGTAGACTAAGGCATCCTCTGCAAGGGATGACTCAGGACGATTGGGATAGGTTAACCCTCGTCCAGCAGGAAGCCTTTAACAGGCTGTTACCCTTATTGGGTGACGAAGTCATGCAGCTCCTAGTGGAGCAGGGCCTTGAGGCCGTAAAGGCAAGGGTCAATGCCCTCATCGCCCATGAGGAGAGTTTAGGTGGAGGTCGTTCCACGGGGGTGCGTCCCCCATTGTCCTTTAAGATAAAGGAATTCACCGGGGAAAAAGGTGATAACCTTTATGTGTGGTTACGAGAGGTCGAAACGGCCTTCGCCACAGCGAATGTGATCGCTGATCACTTGCAAGTGGGACTTGCGTTGACCCATCTTACGGGTAAAGCCCATGCATGGGCGTTTACGTGTTCGTATTCGGTCACGAACGTGTTCCCTACCTTGTAGGTCCTTAAGCAGAAGCTTAAGGACTGTATGCCACGCCTTATCTGTTTTTCCAGAATCAGCTGGCGTTTTTGAGGTGCAGTCAGGGCACTAGGCACTTGGAAACATATATCCAAGAACTTAATACCCTGCTGGCAGGGATGTACGCGAAAGCGTATTGGACGATGTGTCCATCCCCGTCTTCATGGGAGGCCTGAGACAAGGGCCAGCTCGTTCGGAGCTCTTCCGATGACGGCCCTAATCCCTGGGGGAGGAGTTCAAGATGGCGTTCAACGCCGAGAAAAACTTTCGTTCCTCTAAGGTGGGTCCTGAACCCATGGACCTGAGTCAGGTCGAAGCGGAAGCGAAACCTTCCGCTAAGAGTCACTCTGACTCTTTTTCGCAGAGCTTCGAGGCAGAGCTCTTAGCTATGTTGCAGCGGCATGGGTCGCTGAGATGCTTCCTGTGTGGAAGCACGGATCATCTTCGGAACAGGTGTCCGAAAAATCCTTAGCGAGACACTCGCTACAAGGGGCAAAGGGTGAAAAAAAAAACCTTTCCCAAGCTTTCAGGAAACGACGGCTCCCAGTAGGTGCGGGGCAACCTACTGGGGGATCTCCCAGTGCTGTTAAGACCCAGGGTAGGGGACGACAGCACAATGCCCCGAGGGAAACGGTGCTTTCTAGCACCTAGTTGATGTACCAGCCAGGTTTGCTGGTAGTCCTTGCGAACCTGAAAGGCTTTGATAAGCCTTGGAGAGTCTTGATAGACTCTGGAGCGTCTGACAATTATGTCAGACGAACTTCTGTAGAGAAGAGTCGGCTGTATGCCGAGGCCCTAGAGGCAAGTTCTCGTGACGTTGTCACGGTCCGTCTTGCGATGGGCGTACAGGTTTCTGTACCCAAGGTCTCGATTGACCTTAAGCTGAAGTTTGCAGACTTCGACAGCTTAGAACGTTGCCTAGCCCTGGATTTGGACTCGAGGTATGACCTCATTCTGGGCATGAAGTGGCTGGAACGCCACGAGCCATGGATAGACTGGAAGTCTAAATCCTTTGGCTCAACGCACCCGCGATCGGGTGAAGCATTGGCTAGTCATGAGCCCACCTTTGCTCGATCGCAAAAGCGATTCTGGCGTGAGATGCCTGAGATTGGGATGTCTGAAATGATCATTCCCAATGAAGTTAAAAAAGAGTTCCTTAACGAGGGGGATTAGGCGGTTAATCCCCACGCCGTTAACGGTGAGACTGGTGAGTTGCCAGTGGCAGAGGTGGATTCCTCTGAGGCGACTCCAGTGGGAGGGGTAGAGACCCCTGTGGTTAATCGCGAGGCACTTCCAAGCGAAGAGACCCGTAGTTCGCCACTTTCGCACGTCGGAAATTATTCCGACTACGCCGTTGTAGGTGAGACCGGCGAGTCACCGGTGGTAGAGGTAAAGACCTCTGTGGATAGGCGCGAGGTGCTTCCAATAGATGGGTCAATTGACTCCCCCCATCTGGGTCCCGGGATGAGTCCCGAGGCCAGTAGTCAGCAGTCCTATAGTATGGTGAATAGTGTGACAGGTGTTGTCACAGAAGGCGTAAGCCTTGAACGGTTTCCTGGGGTATGCGAACTGTTGTCGTTGGAGGAGATGTCCTTCAACGAGTTTGAAACTGCTTTGAAAGCAGATGAAATAGACGAGGTCGTCGTATTGCGTCCGGAAGAGAAGTTGAACTCCTCATCCACGATGGACGAGTCAGTTTTGGTGCAAACCAAACAGGCATTGAATGCCCGAAGCGGTCTCAAGATCCTTGCTGATCCTGAGGACCCTTACCATTCCTTGTTAAAGGAATTCGGAGATGTCATTAGTGAAAACCCGCCGATGGGGTTACCACCGGATCGGGGAGTCCGACATGAAATCGATTTGGTTCCTGGAACCAAATACTGCGCACTAGGCAGTGGCCTTTCCCAAGGAGCAATGCGACGTCATTGACGCATTCTTCAAGGGGAAAGAAGAGACAGGGATGGTACGGGGGAGCAAGTCTCCCCACTCATCTCCCACTTTTTGTGTTCGTAAGCCGAACGGAAAGTGGCGCATTGTGCATGCGTACAACAAGCTGAATGCAGCTACTGTACCCATGCAGACTCCGATTCCTCGGAAGGATGTCCTCCAGAACAATATGGCGGGCTGTACGGTGTACAGTGCCTTAGATCTGGTGGACGGGTATTATCAGGTGCTCATGCGAGCGTCCGATATTCCGCTGAAAGCGGTTAGCACGCCTAGTGGCATGCTGTGGGAGTGGCTTGTTATACCACACGGGCTTTCGAAATGCACCAGCGACTTTTAATCGCTTGGTGACTCACCTCTTCCGGCCTCATAGAAAGTACGCTCGGACGTACTTCGACGATATATTCGTTCATAGTCGCGCGGAAGGCGACTCGTCTGATGTTCTGACGCATCTGATACACCTTCGAGCGGTGCTCGAATGTATGCGAGAACATAAGTTATATGCGAACGCATCCAAACGTATCTTTGGTGACGAGGAAATTCCTCTCCTCGAATGCTTCATCGGTAAGGATGGAGTGCGGGCGGATCCCGCGAAGGTGAAAGCCACTGTGGAGTGGCCTTCACCTGTAAATCTTAGAGATTTACGGAAGTGGCTTGGATTAGCCAATTATCTCCACAAGTACAGCGAGAACTACGCTGAGATGGCGAATCCATTAACTGACCTTCTTAAGAAGGACGTGGATTGGTGTTGGGAAACCAAACACCAAACCGCCTTTGAAGCGGTTAAGGGAAGTTTGTTAAAATCTCCCGTTCTTTCTCTCCCATACTCTGGGAAACCATTTAGTGTCGTCTGCGACGCCTCCAATTTCGCAATCGGATTTGCTTTGTTACAAGCAGATGATGCAGGAAGGGTACGCGTGATCGCGTTTGAGTCGAGGCATCTTAAAGCTGCGGAACAGAATTATCCCGTTCATGAAAAGGAGATACTTGCAATGAATTATTCCCTTGTCAAATTTAGGGTTCACCTACTCGGCTCAAATCCGTTCGTGGTTTATACTTACCACGCGTCCTTACGGACAGCGATTAAGTCGCCTCATCTTTCCCAACGGATGGCCCGTTGCCTCTACTTCGTTGCGGAATATAACTTTGAGGTTAAGTATAAACCTGGCAAGCAGAACGTGCTTGCAGACGCGTTATCGCGTCGTCCCGATTACGAGCTCGCTCACGCGACATTCGTCACCTCGTCTGTGGTGGATCTCATACGTCAGGCGTATGAGAAAGACCCACAGTGTACGGCGCTTATCAGCGTTGGGTGGAAAGGGACTTGGCTCGTCTGAGCCAACCCTGTTAAGTCGATCTAAATCTCGTTTACACCGTTACAGGTACTGTGACGGTTTGCTATATTATAGCACGAGCGCGGAGGACACTCCGCGGGTGGTAGTTCCTCATGATGAGGAACTGAAGTAAAGAGTCCTCTTCGAGGCACATGACGCCCCTACCGGGGGTCATTTAGGTCGGGATAAGACCTACAGCGCTTTAAGCGCTTTGTATTGGTGGCCCAAGATGTATAAGTGGGTCGGTGCGTATATACGCACCTGTGAGACGTGTCAGAGGGTTAAACCCTCTGCAAGTTCAGCTGCGCCTATGGCGAGCTTATCCGTTCCAACGGGGTGTTGGAAATCCATTAGTGTAGATTTTATCTTCGGTTTCTCTGAAGGCCGGTTACACCGGCATTTTCGTATTTGTAGACCGTTTGAGCAAGATGCTAACCTGGCAACGGTGCCAGAGTCCATTGATGGACCAGGAACAGCGGAAGTGTTCTTAGACCGTGTCTTTCGACAGCATGGTCTACCGGATCCCCTGATATCGGATCGGGATACCCGTTTTACGGGACAGTTCTGGGGAGGGGCGCTGTTTAAGGTGCTGGGCACCAAGCTCCTCATGTCCACTGCGGATCATCCGCAGACGGACGGACAGACGAAACGCGTTAATCGCGTTGTTGAGGATATTCTCCGGAGCTAATGTCCGGATGCTCCAAAGAGTTGGAGTGAGATGCTTCCTATGGCCGAATTGGCCATAAACAATTCGGTGCATGCATCTACGGTGTTTACCCCGTTTAATGTGAATGGATTAGTAAATCCGCGGGTTACGTTGATGCCGCGTGTGTGTGGCCCAGGGATTGAGGGAGGAGGATTTCCCGATGTCAGCACTGTATCTGTGCGAAAGCACATCCATAAGTTTTTATCGACGCGCCTTAGTTCTTACGACACGTTTGCGATGCCATGGAGGAAAGCCAATACAAGCAAAATGTGGTTAGCCATAAGGTACGGCAGGAAGGGGTGGGGCGTCTGATGACGCGACGCCATCATCGGGGTCAAACCCAGTATTTGGTGAAGTGGAAGGGTTATCCACATTCACAGAGTTCGTGGGAGTTCGAGGCTCCCCTGCGGCAGGATTGCCGTGACGCCGTTGACGCTTTCGAGCGGGAGAATCCCGCTGTGACTCAACGAACAAAGGGGCGGGGTAAGCCCCTTCACTCCCAGTAGTTGGGAGGTCTCCGGAGGCAGATGCGGAACCCGCACTGTGCTCCGGCACCGCAGTGAGTGCACGGGGGCTTGCATAGCGCATGCGATAAGGGGCACGTAATTTACTCATGGCTTTGGCTCTGGCAAACGCCAAGCGCAATGCCCTCTCTATCCGAACGTCACGTTCGGAATAGCTGTTGTACAGCTTTAAAAACTCGGGGAGACGTTTCTCCCCTCCGCCCAAGCGCGGAACTTCTGCTCTGCCTCTTTGGCATCTTCTCCTTGAAGGAACGAAGGAAACCTCGCGGAGGTTCCCAACAACGGCACCCTGTGCCTGTTTTTCGAGGCGCTCTCGATATGAGGTAGCAGTGAGCTGCTTCTGCGTGGACAGTTTTTCCCGGAGTTGATTCCGGAGTGTGATGTGTTGCGGCTGTACAGCCGCGAGGCCAGGGGTATAGAAGACTAAACCCTTCTTTACCTCGTTCTTGGCCCACTTTGGGAGGTCGCGAGGACCTCCAAAACGGTATGACGCCCGTGGAGGGCGCATGGGGGCGTGCAAGGCAGCCTGTAATGCCTGTGCGTCATGTCGGGCTTAATGAACCGTATTCGGTTCATTGGTGATGGTCGCCTTCGGCGACCCGGATACATCATCCGTAGTCGGTAGAGGTGGCGCACGAGTAAGCGCGTTTTCCCCACGTGTGGGGATGGATTGGATGACCGACACCGACGTTCGGCGCTGTCGTAGTGGTCTGCCGTTGGGGAGATATCCCCATGGGCATCCACCTCCGAGTTATCGGAATAGTTTCCATTTTCAGCACCACTAATGGTGCTCATGGTTAGCCAGAGGTTCTGGCAGTTGGAGTTCTCCAATTAAAATTGATTTATTGCGTAAGCAATAGTCTTGATGGGGGAGGATGTAACAGGGTTACATTTAGTATGTGGTGTACGTGAGTACACTACGGTTGGGGTCAGTATTGACCGGTCCGAAAGGTTTTGGACCATTGGTTACTTTAACCAATCAGGGAAGGAGCCCTTGGTGGAAGCGTGGCAGCCAGCCACGTGTTTGTACACAGGTGGTGTACACTACATTTTAGCTAGGTACGAATTTAGTAAGTTCTACTTAGTATTACATATAGTTTATATTAGTTTAAATTAATTTAGGCTAATTACATACTAAATATACATTCAGGTTACAAAAATACTTAAGACTGCTAGGCGCGCGACCACGCCCGGTCGCGCGCGCAGTGAGTAGTGTAGCGTAAGGTAGTTCTCCCTTACGCTTCCTTTTTAAGGGAAGCCTTGTTACAAGGCGTTAGCAAAAGCTAACTGTAAACCATCCCGGGAATCTTGGCCCGGAGCAAGAGAGTGATCTCTTGTTAAGCCCTTATACAAGGGCCTATCGTCTAAGTACCGACGAAGGCCGCTTAAAGGAAATTCTTCCTCTGTGCGCTAGCCTCACCGTGCGTTTACGCACCGGCTACACGCCATCACGCGCTCCACATGGTAATGTGGAGTACCCTCCGTATCGAGAACTGGCGGAAGAGGTCGCACGATTGTGACGTGAGTTCAAAGAGCGCTGGGATCGACACAGCCGTCGCATCCAGGATGTCCAGGAGGGACTCCGCGACGAGGGGAGTGAGAATGAACGCATCGAGAAGCGGCTTGCCTCTCTCAAGTCCGTCGTTGCGGAGTTTCATGGTCGCATTTCGACCCTGTCGGCGCTATTCCGACCTGTTGGGCCTTTCGGCTATCCGGCTTCCCAGCCTCCTCCAAGAGGGGACCCGCCTCCGGTTTCTGGTATGGCTTAAGCATGCCCACATAGAATTGGATGAGTACGCATCGCCTTCGGGATATCCAAGGTATACGCCAAGCCTTTTCGGGATAGCACCTTGAAAGGACCCACAAACCTGGGGCGCAGTTTGTTCCGTAACACGTTGGAAACTTCATGTGTAGGAAGATTCTTAGCGTTTAATAAAACACTTTCTCCTACTTTATACGCCCTTTTGTTGCGCGGACTCTTGCGGTCAGCCTGCTCCTTTTGCTTGTCTTCGTTTTCCGCCATGGCATCGCAAACGTGTCGTAAGACACTAAGGCGCGTCGATAAAAACTTATCGATGTGCTTTCGCACAGATACAGGGCTGACATCAGGGAATCCTCCACCCTCAATCCCTAGGCAACACACACGTGACGTCAACGGAACCCTCGGATTCACTAATCCATTCACATTAAACGGGGTAAGCACCGTAGATGCATGGACCGAATTGTTTATAGCAAATTCGACCATCGAAAGCATCTCACTCCAATCCTTTGGAGAATCCGGACATAAACTCCGGAGAATATCCTCAACAACGCGATTAACGCGTTCCGTTTGACAGTCCGTCTGCGGATGTTCCGCTGTGTACATGAGGAGCTTGGTGCCCAGCACCCTAAACAACGCTCCCCAAAAATGTCCCGAAAAACGGGGATCCCGATCCGACACAACGGAATCGGGTAGACCATGCTGTCAAAAGACACGGTCTAGGAACACTTTGCTGTTCCTTGTCCATCAATGGACTCTGGCACCGCCGCCAGGTGAGCCATCTTGCTCAAACGGTCTACAAATACCAATATGCCGGTGTTCACGGCCTTATCCTTCGGAACACCGAAGATAAAATCCATACTAATAGATTTCCAACACTCCGTTGGAACGGATAAGCTCGCCCAAGGCGCAGCTGAACTTGCCGAGGGTTTAACCCTCTGACACGTCTCACAGGTGCGTATAAACGCACCGACCCACTTATACATCTTGGGCCACCAATACAAAGCGCTTTAAGCGCTGTAGGTCTTATCCCGACCTAAATGACCCCCGGTAGGGGCGTCATGTGCCTCAAAGAGGACTCTGTACTTTAGTTCTTCATCATGAGGAACAACCACCCGCGGAGTGTCCTCCGCGCTCGTGCTATAATATAGCAAACCGTCACAGTAACTGTAACGGTGTAAACGAGCTTAAGCTCGACTTAACAGGGTTGGATCAGACGATCCAAGTCCCTTTCCACCCAACGCGATGATAAGAGCCGTACAGTGTGGGTCTTTCTCATACGCCTGGCGTATGATCCACCATAGACGAGGTGAAGAATGTCGCGTGAGCGAGCTCGTATTCGGTAGGACGCGACAACGCGTCTGCAAGCACGTTCTTCTTGCCAGGTTTATACTTAACCTCAAAGTTGTACTCCGCAAAGAAGTAGAGCCAACGGGCCATCCGTTGCGAGAGATGAGGCGACTTTGTCGCTGTTCGTAAGGACTAGTGGTCTGTATAAACCACGAACGGCTTTGAGCCGAGTATGTGAACCCTAAACTTGACAAGGGCATACTTCATTGCAAGTATCTCCTTGTCAAGAACGGGATAAATCCGTTCCGCAGCTTTAAGCTGCCTCGACTCAAATGCGATAACGCGTTCCCTTCCTGCATCGTCTGCTTGTAACAAAGCACATCCGATTGCGAAATCGGAAGCGTCGCAGACGACACTAAATGGTTTCCCAGAATTTGGGAGGGCAAGAACGGGGGCTTTCAACAAGCTCCCCTTTACCGCTTCAAAAGCGGTTTTGGTGTTTGGTTTCCCAACACCAATCAACGTCCTTCTTAAGAAGGTCGAGTAATGGCTTCGCCATCTCAGCGTAGTTCTCGCTGTACCTGTGGAGATAATTGGCTAATCCAAGCCACTTCCGTAAATCTCTAAGATTTACAGGCGAAGGCCACTCCACAGTGGCTTTCACCTTCGCGGGATCCGCCCGCATCCGAGGAAAGGAATTCCTCAGCACCAAAGATACATTTGGATGCGTTCGCATATAACTTATGCTCCCGCATACGTTCGAGCACCACTCGAAGGTGTATCAGATGCGTCAGAACATCAGACGAGTCGCCTTCCGCACGCCTATGAACGAATATATCGTCGAAGTACGTCCGAACTTTTTATGAGGGCGGAAGAGTTGAGTCACCATGCGATTGAAAGTCGCTGGTGCATTCTAAATCCCCTGTGGCATAACTAGTCACTCCCACAGCATGCCACTAGGCGTGCTAACCGCTTTCAGCGGAATATCGGACGCTCGCATGAGCACCTGATAATACCCGTCGACCAGATCTAAGGCACTGTACACCGTACAGCCCGCCATATTGTTCTGGAGGACATCCTTCCGAGGAATTAGAGCCTGCATGGGTACAGTAGCTGCATTCAGCTTGTTGTACGCATGAACAATGCGCCACTTTACGTTCGGTTTACGAACACAAAAAGTGGGAGATGAGTGGGGAGACTTACTCTCCCGTACCATCCCTGCCTCTTCTTTCCCCTTGAAGAATGCGTCGATGACGTCGCATTGTTCCTTGGGGAGAGGCCACTGCCTAGTGACGCAGTATTTGGTTCCGGGAACCAAATCAATTTCATGTCGGACTCCCCGATCCGGTGGTAACCCCATCGGCGGGTTTTCACTAATGACATCTCCGAATTCCTTTAACCAGGAATGGTAAGGATCCTCAGGATCCGCAAGGATCTTGCGACCGCTTCGGTCATTCAATGCCTGTTTGGCTTGCACCAAAACTGACTCGTCCATCGTGGATGAGGAGTTCAACTCCTCTTCCGGACGCAATACGACGACCTCGTCTATTTCATCTGCTTTCAAAGCAGTTTCAAACTCGTTGAAGGACATCTCCTCCAACGACAACAGTTCGCCTATCGCAGACAACCGTTCAAGGCTTACGCCTTCTGTGACACACCTGTCAAACTATTCACCATCCTATAGGGCTGCTGAATACTGGCCTCGGGACTCAGCCCGGGACCCAGATGGGGGGGAGTCAATTGACCCATCTATTGGAAGCACCTCGCGCCTATCCACAGAGGTCTTTACCTCTACCACCGGTGACTCGCCGGTCTCACCTACAACGGCGTAGTCGGAATAATTTCCGACGTGCGAAAGTGGCGAACTACGGGTCTCTTCGCTTGGAAGTGCCTCGCGATTAACCACAGGGGTCTCTACCCCTCCCACTGGAGTCGCCTCAGAGGAATCCACCTCTGCCACTGGCAACTCACCAGTCTCACCGTAAACGGCGTGGGGATTAACCGCCGAATCCCCCTCGTTAAGGAACTCTTCCTTAACGTCATTGGGAATTATCATTTCAGACATCCCAATCTCAGGCATCTCACGCCAGAATCGCTTTTGCGATCGAGCAAAGGTGGGTTCATGACTCGCCAATGCTTCACCCGATCGCGGGTGCGTTGACCCAAAGGATTTAGACTTCCAGTCTATCCATGGCTCGTGGCGTTCCAGCCACTTCATGCCCAGAATGAGGTCATACCTCGAGTCCAAATCCAGGACTAGGCAACGTTCTAAGCTTTCGAAGTCTGCAAACTTCAGCTTAAGGTCAATAGAGACCTTGGACAGTAACCGGTACGCTCGTCGCAAGACGGACCGTGACAACGTCAGGAGAACGTGCCTCTAGGGCCTCGGCATACAGCCGACTCTTCTCAACAGAAGTTCGTCTGACATAATTGTCAGACGCTCCAGAGTCTATCAATACTCTCCAAGGCTTATCAAAGCCTTTCACGTCCGCAAGGACGACCAGCAAATCTGGCTGGTACACCAACTCGGTGCTAGAAAGCACCGTTTCCGTCGGGGAATTGTGCTGTCGGCCCCTACCCTAGGGTTCAACAGCACTGAGGGATCCCCCAGTAGGGCTCCCCGCACCTACTGGGATCCGTCCTTTCCCGAAAGCTTGGGCGAGGGCTTTTTTGCCGCCATCGGCCCCTTCCAGCGACTATCTCGCTGGGGATTTTGTGGAAATCTGTTCCGCAGATGATCCACGCTTCCACACAGGAAGCACCTTAGCGGACCACGCCGCTGCAACATAGCTAAGAGCTCCTCCTCGAAGCTCTGCGAAGAAGTGTCAGCGTGACTCTTAGCGGAAGGTTTCTCTTCCGCTTCGACCTGACTCAGGTCCATGGGTTCGGGGCCCACCTTAGAGGAACGAAAGTTCCTTTCGGCGTTGAACGCCATCTTAAACGCCTCCCCCAGGGATTGGGGTCGGCTTTGGAATAGCTCCGAACGTGCTGGCCCTTTTCTCAGGCCTCCCACGAACACGGGAATGGACACATCGTCCAATACGCTTTCGCGTACATCCCTTCCAGCAGGGTCTTCAGTTCTTAATTATATGTTTCCAAGTCCCTAGTGCCCTGACGGCACCTCAGAAACGCCAGCTGATTCTGGAAAACCAGATCAGGCGTGGCATACATGTCCATAAGCTTTTGCTTAAGTACTTCCCAGGTTGGGAACACGTCCGTGCCCGAATCCGAACAAGGGAACGCCCATGCACGGGCTTTAACCGTGAGATGGGTCAGTGCAAGTACCACTTGCAAGTGATTAGCGATCACATTAGCTGTGGCGAAGGCCGTTTCGACCTCGCGAAGCCACACATAAAGGTTATCACCTTTTTCACCGGTGAATTCCTTTATCTTAAAGTACAACGGAGGGCGCACCCCCGTAGACGTGGAATGACTTCCACGAAAATTCGCCTCATGGGCGATGAGGGCGTTGACCCTCGCCTTTACGGAATCAAGGCCCTGCATGCCTTTACGGCATCTGTAACAGGACTGATCCTGTTACAGGCTTACACTGTGTTGTGCGAGGAAGCGCGCAATACGGGAGGGGTAGGATTAGTTGATGACATCTAATCCTATATTAAAAGCAAATAGAATATTCGCTTAAGCTTGAGAACGCAAAATTAAGAGTGTTTATTAAATGGGTGGTTAGCGGCTAACAGTATAGTAATTACCTAACTAATATAATAATATCAAGTACCAAACTAACTGTACTATTAGTTAACCTGCACGATTCGGTATTTATACCGAATCGACTTTTCCTTCGTAGATTATAATAACTTATAATCTATTATTTGAATTTCAGACAACGCGTCTGAAATTCAACTGTGATATTCTAACTTGAGTATCAATTATGTAATGGCACCCCATTACATCACCCCCCACTTAAGGTGGTTGGCCAATGATAATTCTTATTTTGGCCAATCATGGGTGGCACTTGTTGGTCGTTCTCATTTACCAACTGATTGACCATCGACTCGATTGTCAAGGCACGCGGCGGCGCTCTAAAGAGCGCTGCTGAAAACATCGAAGGATCTTCTTCCTCCGCCTCAGCACTAGGTTCTGAGGTGTTGAGTGACAACAGTGACGCTGCATTAGCAGCGTCAACTACGCAAAGGTCGGAAGACGTACCGTCTTCGACAACAGATACTGCTAAGGCGGCATTTGGCAAGAAACAGGGAGATGTTGCTAATGCAACATCTCGCACGATGACAACCCCCGAATGGTGTGTTGCCAGGAAGGGTTCTTCCATGTTCGGAGACAGTTCTGACTCCGAACAAAGTGATTGGGGCACAGATGTCCCCGCGAAAGTATCTAGCGAGTCGAAACTCGCTAGGTGCTCATCGCCTAACAGCGATGATAACTCTTGTGTCGCTGTCATAGCTGACAGCGACAATGATCATCACAGATGGTTGCGGGAACGCAGAACCCCACCTGGACCAAGTAAGTCTCCACGTCGGGGTGGTTTAACCCCGGCGCGTGGTGTTGAATCAGGCGGTGTTCCGCCTGCTAAAAGAGCTCGAACAGAAGCGGCGCCTGCCGCTTCTGAAGCGTATCATCGTACGGAACCACATGTTCCGTACAAAGTGGTGTTTTGGACCCCTGGATGGGCTATTGCCCCCTACAGTGGCGGTCACCGTAAGCGGGACTGCCAATATGCGCTGTTCGATATTAACGTGTTGGATGACTGCGAAGACATCCAGTCACGTCGATTCGATCGAAGTACAGACGATAGGCGTCTGTACTTTATTGAACTCTTTTTCCAGGTTCGACATTATTCGAGCCGGAAAGGGTCAAGAAAGAACAGGGACGACAAGGACGCCCTGATTCAAAGTTGTAACGCGAGCGATTTTTAAAGCACTCGCGAACAGGCAAAATGGAATACATCCATTTTGCTTGCATCAAAGAAGGGTTGAACTGTGGTGTCCCTTCTCACCTCGTTTGCCCGCGGTGTCCGCAAGGCGCTCCTCGTCTGTCAGAAGGGGAGTTGCGGGGGTACGGTGGTTTTTCCGTACCCGCCGAAATTAAGGGCTTAATCGATGCCCTAAATGCATCAACACCTAGTGTTGATGTTACTTCGCATTATGAGTTTGAGACTCCTTCTCAAACTCAGTTAAAAGGTCTGGGGCGTCGGCCCTCAGAACTTCAATCGGCTCCCAAGAGTCGAACTCTTGGGGGTAACCCAGCCAGCGTACTAAGTACTCGGTACGCTGCCCCTTCTTCGAAGTAACCGAGCGCTTCGAGATCAAGCGCTCGAGAATGTATCGCTTATTCCCCTGATTATCGATCAGGGGCGGCGGGTGTTGAGAATTCCCTCGCCGTTGTTGTTGCGGAGCATGGTTCTTTGCTCCGCAAACTCGAGAAGGGTTGTTCCTCCTTGAGAAGCGATATGTCTCAGTCTGTGAAGACATATCAGTTTCTTCGCGGAAATGTCCGTGACATCCTCGGGGCGCACACTGCCCTTCAGCAGAAGAATAATCTTCTGTACATCGAGTTTTCCAACTGTAAGGAAGAGCTCGATCAGCACAAGGCTGATCTTTAGCAGTCGAAGGCGGAGGTAATGACTCTCCGCTCTGCTCATCAACGGCTGGAAGCCTATTACAAGTCTCTCTTGGGAGACTTGGAGAAGCACGGTATCTTCCGTGGTTCTGTGTCTCGTCGTAAGACGAAGACGAGTGATACGGCTTGAGCCGCCCAACATAGAATGTTGGGTGAAGCCGCATTGCTGTGGGAATGTCTAAGGTATAGGCATTCCCCCGAATCTCTTGGACCTTGAAAGGTCCAATTTACTTAGGAAGCAACTTCTGTGTAGGGAAGTTGCTTATTGCATGTGTAGGCAAATTGGTAGTACTTAATAATTCCAATTCACCTTTCAGAAAGTAGTTTTTGTTCTCCCTTCCTTGTTTGTCTGCATTTTGCTTCTGCCTATCAAAAGCAGAGGCAAGTGCATATTTTATATAGCGTATTACAGCTTGGCGCTGTAATACGAATTCATCTACTGCTTTATCAGCAGTAGGTGCATTGTCCTCATTGTCTGCAGCCATTGCTGCAGACACATATTCATCGTATGCAGCTTCAGTTTCATTTGGAGCTGCTTCCGCTTCTACTGTACTTTCAGTAGAAGGGCCATCGTTTTGTTCACACAAGTTGCAGTCGCAACTTGCGCATTGACTCGCTCAAAATTTGAGCGGGTCCCTCCCCCACTTAGATTTGGCGTACCGCCAAGTAAAGCTGGGGTTCGTGGATGCCTTAAGGCATTCACGTAGAACGGTGTATGCTTAGTTGAAGCATGCACCGAATTGTTAATCGCAAATTCAGTGAGTGACAGGTAGTCACTCCACTGTTCAAAGGCATGTGCGTATGATCTCAACATGTCTCCGAGAACTCGGTTAACCCGTTCCGTCTGCCCATCCCTTTCCGTATGGTACGCAGTTGACATCTTTAACTGGGTTCCCAACAATGAGAACTTTTCTTGCCAGAAACGTCCTGTAAATCTCGGATCTCTATCCGAGACAATGTCTTCCGGCATTCCGTGCAAACGGAATACCGTATCAACGAATATTCGCGCTGTTTGAGCGGCGGTTACATTCGCTGATACAGCAGTAAGATGTACCATCTTACTGAAACGGTCTACAAAGACCACTATTCCGGTCTTCCGACTATTGTCGGGTGGAAGACCGAATACGAAGTCCATTGAAATGGACTTCCAACACTCTGTCGGAACCGGCAGAGATTGCATCGGATTCTGTGCAGACTGCGCAGGCTTAACGCGCTGGCAAATATCGCAAGCGCGTACGTATTTCCGTACCAATTTGTACTGGTTTTGCCAGTAAAAGTCACGTGCAAGAGAAGCGTATGTCTTCTCTCGACCTTGATGCCCGAAATCGGTGCATCATGATACTCAAACATAATGTGATGTTTGAGATCATCGTCGTTTGGAACGACGATGCGACTTTCATCTGTTGGTCTGTGCTGTAAAGCAGCAAACCATCGTGAAGTCGATATATATGCATGCAAGCGCGGAGGAACTCTGGGAGTTCGTCGCGCTTCTCACTTGATTGATTACTTAAGTAATCAATCAACAGACGTGTCTCCTCGTCTGTTTTGTACGCCTCGCGTACTTGTCGTATAATTGACAACGACAAAGCAGTGCAACGGATCGCGTTTGCACTGGCACCTTCGGTTACGGACGGTTTAGTCTCGTAATCGGGCCTTCGTGATAGCGCATCCGCTATCACGTTCAACTTTCCGGGTTTGTATTCAACCGTAAAGTTGTATTCAGCAAAGAATGACAGCCATCGAGCCATTATTTGAGAAATGTATGGTGAATTCACGGCCGTGCTTAGCGACGCATGGTCCGTGTAAACCACAAACGGTCTATCTCCCAATAGATAGATCCGAAACTTGGCCAGTGCATATTTCAGGGCAAGGAGTTCCTTGTCATGCACTGGATAGTTGCGCTCGGCTGGGTGCAACTGACGCGATTGATAGCAGATTACGCGATCACGATCATCGTGATCACGCTGCATCAAAGCACAGCCGATAGCGAAATCGCTCGCGTCGCAAACGACGTGGAACGGACGCTCGTTATCGGCTATATCCAAGACAGGCGCTTCAGTCAAGCTTTGCTTGACTGCATCAAAAGCATCTTGGCATTGGGTATCCCAATGCCATTCGACATCTTTCTTAAGCAATTGAGAAAGAGGTCGTATTAACCCAGTATAGTTGCACGAATACTTGTGCAAATATGTTGCCAACCCAAGGAACTTTAGAAGTTCCTTAACGTTGTTTGGCGTAGGCCATTCAACGATCACCCGGATCTTTTCTGGATCAGGACGCACCCCGTGCTTGCCCACAAAGCATCCAAGAACGGGTATCCCAGGTGCACCAAAGGTGCACTTCTTTAGATTTGCATAGAGCTTATGCTTACGCATAAGCTCTAACACTCGACGTAGATGTTCTCTATGGGCATCTACATCGCTTTTATCGTGTTCACCCTTACTATGGATGAACACGTCATCGAAATAACTCGGTGCGAATTCTCTCACCGGGCGTAATAGATGCGTTACGCATCTGTTAAAAGTAGCAGAGGCATTTCGAAGCCCCTGCGGCATAACAAGTCACTCCCAAAGCATGCCGCTTGGGGTGCTTACCGCCGTGAGAGGGATATCCTTCTCACGCATTAGGATTTGATAAAATCCATCTCTTAGATCGAGAGCACTAAAGATAGTGCCCCCCACATGCCATCAATGATGAAATACTTCCGCGGTATCGGTGTCTGTGCCGGTACCGTCGCTGCGTTCAGCTTGTTGTAAGCGTGAACGATTCTCCACCCACCTGTGGACTTTTTCACACAAAGGGTGGGGGTAGAGTGCGGTGAGGTAGACTCCCGCACTTGGCCTGCTTTACGACGAGCTTCGAAAAACTCGTCGGTCGGTTTTACTTGATCACGCGGCAACGGCCATTGCCGCGTAACACAATACTTCGTGCCTGGCACGAGGTCAATTTCATGACGAGTTCCCTTATCCTTAGGGTACTTCTTCTGGGAATACGTCAGCGTATTCCCGGAGTACCTCATAAAATGGGGAGTTCGCTTTAAGCGACTCCCAGCTCTGCGCTTCAAAGCGCTGAACTTTGGTTTGATCATTGGGAACCTCTTTCCCAATGTTTTCCACTTGTAATGTGGATATTCTTTCACGAATATCCACTACATCATCTGTTGCTACGATAATACAGATCTGTTCGATCTGATCATCGTGCAAGTTTCTCATAAACTTCTTCCAGCTTAGCGCCGGAAGAGCCATCACCTCCTAACCTTCTTTCGGAGGGTGTTCCATCAACAGAGACTGGGTAGCTAATCCGGTCTCCGTTTGCGTCAAGACGTTGATCGTCTCGACGGAACTGCCCATGAAATCAGACGCACTCGTCTGATTGACTGCTACACGGTGATTACGATTCACCGTGTGCGAATACTCATCATCATGGTGTCCACTGCCTACCATGGAATTTTGGCGATCAGATGTGCTCGTCTGATCGACCGCCTTATCTGCGACACGGTGGTCTTTGTCACCCGTGTGCATGGCTAACGCAACGTGGTGGTCACTGGCCACCACGGAGTTGTGCTCACGATTGCACTCGATCGTGAGTTCACTCTCATCAACACGGAATTCTTTCATCGTGTTGGAACCTTCGGTCGCACAGTGGGTGTTTCCCACCGTGGATATCACTTCATTCTCACGGTGGTCTTTATCACCCATGGACATCTCTCCAACACGCAACGACTCTTCCGTTGCGTGTGGTAGTCCCTCTAGACTCTCACCAGCGGAGGTACTGTCGTAAAGCGGACTTTTTAATTAGGCAAAAATAGGGCCTAATGTTGGACATTTTATTAGGCCCATAGGGGGCCTAATATTATGACTAATGTTAGGACCTAAATTAGGACCTAAATTAGGGGCCTGATAGTGGACGCAGATAGTGGATACAGGAGTACATAATTAGGTACCGCCATGTGTACCACGGTGGGTACAGTAGTACGTACCACCGTGGTGTACATAGACAGGATATAGAAGGGACACGGAAGATGTGCGGATTACCTACAGGTACGCGGCGAACACCAGCGAACAAACAAGGAACAAGCGGAAAATCAGGTCGACTGATGGACGGAAGGCGTTTCGAATGGACGATGCGGATTGGTTGAAAGTAGGAACAGGGTAGATCTAAGGTTTTAATTGCTAATAAAGTTCTCCTTTTGCGTTCGATCTAGCAGATCGTTTTAGGGACGGCACCTTTGCGCCTCCCTCACTAGTATATACCTCTACGTCCCGGGCGGGAGCACTTAGTGCATTTTTTTTGGCCCACCGGCAGACGTAGAGTGTTGGGAACTCACTCCACAACTCCGCCCGCAGTGTCTGCGGTTCTTCGTGTAAAGGTTTTTTTGGTTTTGGGAACGTGATCGAGCAGTGCTCTCACCTCTTCCCCGTGAAATTAACGTTTGGCCCCTAGAGTTCGGCTGCTTTAAGCGCCCCACGGGAACTCTAGGTGGATTTTAATATAAATACCTATTCCTCGTATAGTCTAGGCTAGGAGCGCATTGATTTGGGCGTTCCTTGGCTGTTTGACGGCTTAGAGGCTCCGCGATCAGGCAGTGAAGACTTCCGCTGCCTGATCAAGTACCCCCCCTACCGATCAACACCTGATCGACACCTTTTGCAAATCGTGATCGTGATCGCTGATCGCAAATCGCGCCAACTGCCACTTGAACGACTTCCGGTGCTTGATCAAGTCTGATCAAGGTATATTACGACTGGGCAGCAGCTTTTAGCCCCTGATCGAGCCTTTCAGTACCTGATCGCACTTGCGATCAAGACACCTGATCACATCTGCGATCAAGACATAATATTGTTGATCGACGGTTATTAACGTTAGCGAAAGCTTGATCTCGCCTGATCACGACCGATTGGCTTCGTTTCAGCGCCTGATCGCATCGGACTGCCGCCTGATCGCACGATATCAAGCCTGATCGCATCGGTTGTATCGTCACAAGTTAGTTAATTCAATCTTGCACCAAGAATTCGTTGTGCGCTGTCCCCGCCACCTGAGGAGCGACCCACGCCTAGCCGTCGGGTACACAAGGTGAGCAAGAACACAAGCAGTAGAAGACATCCGAGGACCCCCTTCGTTAGTCGGCAGTCTGGGCGCCGTGGTACCGCCTGATCAAGTCTCAAAAACTTCGATCAGCCGCTCCACCACAATGGTGCGCGTGCCCGGATCTTTGGGCGACGCGGGATATCACCGCAATTCTACGCAAGATAGCGCGGATGTGAAAGTGAAAACGGAAGCTGAAGCAGAGGTGAAAATCAAGGTGGAAAAGGAGGAGGTGGTTGTGACGACGGAAGGCAGTTCGCCGTCGTCATGCCTGAAGAAGAAAGGAAATGCCGATCATCAGGACCTGGGGAGGAATCAAGATGACGTAAAGGAGGAAAAGCCTCAACCATCTCGTGAGGCTCCTTCGGGAGCCCATGCGGATCATAACGCAAGTTATGATCCACCAAAAATACATGTATATAATGATCCAGATTGGGATCCAATGGAGAAGTATTACAAGACCGACCAACCGAAGATGTTGATCAAAGCGCCTGGGTCGGAGAGCGATGAAAGCCGATCAAGTACGCCGCCGACGGAAGCCGATATAGTAAAGACGTTTTACCAAAAGATTTACCGAGAGCACCTGGAAGATTACCTGATGACGAACTCGATCATGAGCCTGCTCGGGGTCACGATCAGCGGGAAGCTGAGTAGACCGTTCAACCAGCCAATCACGAAGGGAAAAGATAAGCTTAGGATTGTGCTAAGGCTAATACGCCTGATCAAGCAGGATGTTCTGATAACAGGCGCCTACGATGCCGAGTAAGTATTCGTTCAGGACTCCAAAGATCTGGCAGAGGCCACCCAGCGGTTGTATTCCCTATTGATACCCATCGTGGGCGAAGCAGACGATAAAGATTTCCCCAGTTCACCACCACAATCCTCGTTGAAGATTGAGGCAAGTCCGTCAATCAACGTAGCGGGACATTCAGGGTCATCGTGCTACGAATCTGCCCCTTCAGAGGGTGACGATCAGGGAATTTAGTCGAGTAGCGCTGGGAGTATGGAGCCCAAGATAACCAGAATGGAAGTTTGCCAAAAGGACAACGCCAAATTGCCGGTTGTCAAGATGTAACCTCAGTAGATCAAGACAGAAAACGATCAAGGGCCATGGCAGATGATTTTTGACAAAGCCATGAAGAAGTGTCTAGCTGAAGAGAGCAGTAAGTGGGCTCCTGGAGTCGTTGGCGCCAAAATCCGCCAGCCAAATCAAGGAAGAGCTGCGTCGATCAAGGATGTCGATATGGAGTCCGTACACTCGTTGCGTGGTCAGCAGTCGGAACCAGACAGGTCGACGACAGTAAAAGATGTCGATATGGAATCCGTGCACTCGTTTCACGATCAACGGTCTCAAATTTACTACGTCGACCCTGATGAACCGATCACACTGCCACGGCGATCCACAGTGGCATCCGCGTATACTGGGACACCTGATCAGCAGCCAATTGACAGAATTCGGATGTCTGCGATCAGCGATTTGAAAGAATTTTCGGGAAAAGAAGGGGATGAAGATCAAGCGAGGAACTGGATCAGTCGTCTCAAGTGAGCATTTATGCGCGATCAAGCCTCTGATCCTGAAAAGTGTCTAATCCTGGGCGATTTACTGAAGGGACCAGCGCGCAACTGGCATCGACAGTTGAGTAGAACCACCCGATCAAGTTGGAAAAGTCTCGTGGATGAATTCGAAGTACAATACTGTGGAACTGGTCAATCGGTATCCCGCCAGTATTATTATATGAAGCAGCGATCAGACGAAAGTCCTATCGAATATTTGCACCGACTGAATGTGGCGGGACTGCGAGCTAAGTTACCGATCATAGATGGACCGCCCGAAAGTCTGCGCGAACATGTTCAACATTTTCTGGACACTCTGGCCAATCTCGAACTCGCCGATCAGCTGGCTCTCCTACACTTGGATCGTGCTTCGGACTTGGAAGAAACGTTGCGGGCATACGCACGCAACAAGTGGTATCAGCCAACAGCGGCTGTAGGCACCAGCAGATTCCGCCCAAAATCCGGCGACAATCGAGCACCGGCCGCGACGCGAAAGCCTAGGGGCGTACGTGCGATCAAGGTAACGTCGGGGAGCGAAGAACCAAGTGCTGATGATAGTGGAAGTGATGTCGATCAGCGCCGCTATATGATTGCTACTATGCGCGATCAACCGGGGGCGCACGATCAGCCTGGCGAGTCACGATCAGGCAAACGAAGCGACTCCAACGCAGTCGATCAAGGGACGATAAAGAAGTGCAGTCATTGTGGATCGATCAGACACGCCAACTTACGTTGCTGGAAGCTCCTGACTTGCCTGAAGTGTGGCAAGAAAGGAAACCCCACCGATCAATGCCTGTACGTCTGCCGAGCATGCGGCGAGGTTCACGATGCGGGGAAGTGCCCTATGGAAGAATTTTACAACCGCATCCGCCAGTGGTATAACCCTACCAAGCATGCAGGACTGTTGCCCAAGGAAGCCGAAGATTTGTTAAACTAGGACGCTCGCCAGGTTGGAATCTGGTACGAGAGGAGCGTTCTAGTTTGTGTATTTTTGCATTTGTGGATAAGAAGAAGGCTGATCGAGTAGCAACAAGAGATAAGGAAAAACGCGATCAGCTTGATTTACCACGTTTGGCTAATTTCCACGTTGATGAGTTTTCTCGATCACCTGTGATCATGGAAGTCGAATTACTTCCAGGCGAATCACGTGGATATTGGAAATATCACTCGCCAAAGAAATGGTTCAAGCAAGCCAATGCGAGTGGAAAAATCAATAACGAGCGAGCTATGATATTATTTGATTCTGGTGCCGAAGTGTCGATCATCGACTCAACCTTTGCTCGTAAGGTGGGTTGTTGGATTGACACGAGTCAAACACAAGAATGTGTCGGCATTGGGGAAAGTGCATACCAACCAGAAGGACGTGCAAAAATCAAGATCACGTTAGCGGGCTCATTGGTTTATTATTTCCAAGCATGGGTGGGCAAACTTGTTGGTCAAGATGCCATATTGGGTATGGATTTCATGATACCAGCTGGTGTTCGATTAGATATCGCTCATGGCGCACTAAGTTTACCTGACGAAGTGATTATCCCACTAGAGGGACGTCGACAGTTGTATGGGTCGAGCGGTAATTATATGAAGTTCGATCAGTATGAACAGATCCCAGTAGGTCGATCAGCCGAAGTACGAATTTACGATCAGCGATCTCGCAAGTTGTGGATTACTCGTGGAAAAGATTGGGTCCCCACTATCACCAGGGGCGTGGGAAATTTGAGGTATTTACGTGTTACGAACATCGTCGATCACCCCATCATTGTTCAAGAAGAGACGATTTTAGGTATTTGGATGAACAAAGATGATGTGCCCCGCCGCCCCGGATTTGTTTCGATCGGGTCCAACCGTTACAAAGAGTGGCAAAATCTGGCATATCAAGCCTCCACCGATTTGGTATCTGACGATCAAGAAAGTGTCGATCAGGGTCCATTAGTCGAGAAGAAGGAGTATCCAACTCCTCGAAGTATCTTAGTACGTCCCACCGACACGATCGTCGCATCTGTAGCGTTGGTAACCGAAGGGGCGCAAAAGGTGCAAGGGGGGCAAGAGCGGTGCGATCAGGGGCCTGAAGTGAAAAGTCCGACCCTCAATAATGGAGTTGAACAGCCTGTTTCAAACGATACACCTACTCAAGATGCGTGTAATCACCCCGTCTCAGTTAGCCCCAGCGAATTCGACGTGACACCTATTGACGATCAGGTTTGTTATCACGAAGGTGGAGATTTGTATGTGGAAGAATTGGAGAAGCAGCTTGCTACGTTTCCCGAAGTGTCTGCAAGCACTGAAGAAGTAACCGAAGATGATTTGCTAGTCGGAGATCCCACAGTCAACACAGTGGAGGAGATAGATCAACTTCGCGAAATAATTTGGGCGAAAAAACTTTTGTTGATCGGGAAGGGAAACGCGCTACCCCCCGCTGCACGAGGAGCTGTTTGTGATTTTGATGTGGGTAATGCGCGCCCGATCGCCCAAAAGTGCCGGAAAGTGGCCCCACAATTTCGCGAGAAGTTGTCGGCCCTGATCAAGGGGTTGCCGGCAACTAAGATCATTCAGCCGTCAACGTCACCCTGGGCATCGCCTATAGTGATCATCGTGAAAAAGAATGGGGTCGATATACGTCTATGCATCGATTATCGCGCGGTGAATCAACTCACGCGTTTGATGGTGTACCTAATGCCCCTGATCACCGAACCTGCTCGAACGTTTGGATAAATGGTTGTGGTTTTGATCTTTGGATATGGCGAGTGGTTTTTGGGTCGTCTCAATGACCAATCGGGCACGTCAGATTTCGGCATTTGTCACTACGTTTGGATTGTTTGAATGGAATAGAATGCCCTTTGGCCTCAAGAATGCTCCGCAAATTTATCAGCGGTTGATCGACAATGCACTACATGGATATCTTAGGGTCAAGGACGGTGCAGATGAATCAGCTGATGTATTTACAGCAGGAGAACCCGACCAAGCGCCGGGCCCGTCTGTGCTGCAACGGCGATCATATATCGATGATATATTAATCCCTGCACCTACTTGGTCCACCCTATGCGATAAGGTGCGGCACTTGCTGGAAAAGTGCGATCAATGGAATTTGTCGATCAGCGTGGCTAAATCGTACTGGGGGCGAAGCGAAGTGCCCTATTTAGGACATCACGTCTCTTGCCGCGGGTTAGAAACAAATCCAAAGAACCTGGACGATCTGATCAATTTGCCTTTCCCTGGCACCTTACGTGCTATGCAATCGTTCTTGGGAAGCCTAAATTACTATCGTCGATTTATTGAAGATTTCGCAATTTATGCCGCCGTGCTTTACGAATTGAGGGAGATAGATTATCAAGAGTTGAAGAAACGATCACATAGTGAGGCGGAATCAAATCACGAGGATGATCGACTAATTAGAGCAAAAGTGGAATTCAGCATGCTGAAGGCGAAGGTTGCATCAGCTCCAACCCTGCGACACTTTGACCAGGACAAGACGCCGGTGATCGTGGTTTATGCTAGCAAATGGGCAGTATCTGCCGCTCTAGTACAAGAATACGATCAAGTGTATCATCCCGTCGCATTCGCTAGCCGAACGTTGAAAAGCGGTGAGCTGAATTACAGCCCCGTCGAAATGGAAGTTCTGGCGCTTTTACGAATTTTGGATGTTTATTTCACGATGCTGGTCGGAAAGACGATCACCGTTTTACGTCTATCTACATTGAAGTGGTTACTAACATCTAATGGGTTGGACGGACTATTAGGTAGATGGGGCTGCGACCCTATCACAGTGGGACCTCGAGATCCAGAAATGTGTGCATGGAGAAGAGGAGGTGCTAGGGGCGTTAGCCGCAAGCATCACCCCTCGCACCGAAATTGATGAAGCGTTGGTCGCGATCGCACCGAAAAAGCAACCGCGGCAGATGATCGAAGTACCACCTCCCACGGTTAAAAAAGGTGAAGAACTTTACGTGACCAGTTTTGATGGATCGGCAAGTGTCAAGCGACGTGTGGGTGCATTTGGTGCCATTGTGTGGAAGTTACCGGAATGGAGGATTATGATCGCGATCGCCGATCATGCACCGGATATCACGGTGAATGAAGCAGAATACCACGGGTTGCTTTTAAGTCTGGACTTGTTGGCACCATATCCCAAGGGAAGGGTGATCGTATGTGGGGACTCTAATTTAGTGATCCAGCAAATGCGAGGAGAAATGGAATACAAAGCTCCGCGATTGCAAGTGCTACAACAGCGTGCATTTGACCTCCTACGCGAGTGGAGTGATCATGATTTGGTACATGTCAAGAGAGAGTGGAATAGGAGTGCAGATCACATTACCACCATGGCTATGCAGGGTGGAACAAAATTTGAGATCGAAGATGAGAAACAGCTGGCAGGATTAGTTGATCTCAACTGTCTACCTGAAGTAATCACATGGAACGAAGATCAATCCACCCCGCAAGTGCTAGTGACGACCCGATCACGTAACCACCGGCAACCACGACCGTCAACATGGACCGATGTACCAGTAGCCGGAATAAGAATGTAACGGGTGAAAAAGGCACAGGATGAAGAGAAATGGATCCACAATTTGCGGTGTTATCTGTACGGTGACGTTATCCAATTGAGCGCAGACGAGGTGAAGGAGTGTGCGAAAATTGCTGACAACTATGATGTTGACGAACAAGGATTACTGATTTACTGTGGAAATGAGGCTAAAAGGAAAACCTGGGATGATCAGGATGATCAAGATGATCGCCGATCGTTAATTAAGCTGGTACTACCCGAGACCTTGCACGCGGATGTCCTCCACCACTATCATGTGAGTTTGGAAGGAGGACACCAGGGTATAGGCCGCACCTATCAACGGATCAGACGGTACTTCCATTGGCGGGGTCTATTCCTCAGCGTGCAAAGATTTGTTGGACAATGTGTGGATTGCGAAACGGGGAAGGGCCAGCCTACGATCAAGGGCATGTCGCCGGGGAATATCGAGGCTACGTGCCCGTTCCAAGTGATTGCCATGGATCACATACCGTCATTGCCTCGATCAACTGATGGGAATACGTAATTGCTGATTTGGGTTGATCAGTTCACGGGTATGGTGATCGCGAAAGCTGGATCATCTCGCACAGCGAGAAAGTCGCGGAAATTTACGAAGAGTGCGTGTTCCGACGATTTGGTGCAAGTGAGGTGATCAGGCACGACCGAGAGCCTGGCTTTATGTCGGAAGTATTTCGTGCGTTTAACAAGATCGTGGGAAAACGGCAGAGTTCCACTATGGCGTATCGTCCACAGGCAAATTGCAAGGCAGAAAGAACGGTGCAGACGATTACGAGGGACATCAAGATGTATGTGTCAGATGTCGGCCAGAAGGATTGGAGTGCATACGCAGAGCGACTGGTTTTTGCGTTGAATTCAACCCCTGATCGCATTTGTGGAGAAACGCCCTTTCACTTGACGTATGGGTGGGATCCACGATCATCGCTGGAATCGACATTGCAATTAGGTGGAATTAGACGCAAGGACCGTGATGCTCGCCGATGGAGGTACAAGTTGCAGAAAGACTATCGTCTCGCTCGTGATCAGGTGAACGTTCGATTACACCAAGCGATGGCTGATCGAGCTGAAAAGCACAACGATCAGGTGACGCCACACAAGATAGAGGCTGGATCAAGGGTCTGGCTATACCTTGATCGCGTTAAAGAAGGGTGTGCAAAGAAATTGGCGCACATGTGGCATGGACCCTTCAGGGTCGATGAGGTGATCATGCAGCAAGATTGGTTACAGCTGGCACGGACTATCGCATTTTCCCCGTGGTGCACCTATCCAAGTTAAAATTGGTTAAGGAGTTTCCAGATCGCCCTACCGCAGTGTTAACAGCTGGGATTGAAGAGCTGTTCGACTTTGACGAAGCCTTGCTACCCGAGGACAGCTGGGAAAGGAAGCTAGATCCAGACGAATTTGAAGTTGATCGCGTCACTGATGTTCGATCTGGACGAAAGACTAGATATGGAAGGACGTTGCGTGAGTATCAAGTCTACTGGAAGGGTCATAACGAGCCGTCATGGGTAGACGAGGCGGACTTGAACTTTGATGCCCTGATCAAGGACTTTGAGAGAAGGTTGATCAACCGACATCGGTTTGATGTAATGCAAGTGGATGAAGATTCCCACTAATGTGTGATCAGCTGATTGATAAGGGAAATCGTGATCGACGAAGCTCCCAATGGATGACGAAGTGAAGATTGACTGGAAATGGTGTTATAACGATGGATGTTGCGAGGTATGGTGATTGGATACGGCAGATGAGCCGACGGACTACCAATTTATATTATGCATTTAAGGACAAAGGACAACAGTGAAATGACATGATCGAAAGAATGTATTGATTGAAGAAAGGTGATCGACCGACTATTCGGACCCATAGAACTTACGGCGAAGGCGAGGAATCTTACGACCAGGGTGATTTTCGGGGCAGGAACGATATTGAACCCGCCAAGGTTCAAGGTCGTCGACATCTGCCAGCGCTTCTTGTAGGCTCTGAGGTGGCGGGTCCGATAGAAACCCAGGGTACCACACTCCATCATCGGCCGGGGCAAACTTCAGCGTGCACAATTGGTGATCGAAGGGTCCAAGAAAATGTCGAGATCACATCTCCCGTCGATAATACCCCGCAAGATGAGCTCCACGACACGTTTCCAGGTCGCCCCAGCCCGGCTTCTGCGTTGACGACGTTGGATGTGATAATCGCGGAAGAAGTCATCAATATCACGAAGATTCTTTGCGATAGGGAGATAGTGGGTTGATTCCCAAATCGCCAATGCGTGATGATCGAGGAACGTGAGATACTTGGTCTCCAGGTCAGCGAACCAGCCGGCCGAGCGAAAAGAAAGAGGCGGCAACATGTTTGAAAAAATATCCCAGGGGCGCTGGGAGTATAAATGTTCAATCTCTGCCTGGGTGATCAAATGACCGTACCACGCACTAGTAGGAGGGGCCAACGCAGCAGGCGGGAACAACCATCCAGCAGGGCGGGTCAAGTAGTCGAAAACCACTTGGGCCGTGACGTTGTGTAAATTGTACATGCCGAGCTGATCCGGAGTCCAAGGCAGGATATCGGCGTCAGTGGTACCATCAGGAACCGCGATCAAGGTCTGGAAGTCACCCGTGCGAGGAAAAAGGGACCCGGTCGGGTCGTGATCAGGCTGGCCCTCGCTCACGAACTCGCTAATGGTTGGAGTAGAAGGAATGGAGGCGATCGGGCCAGTGTCCTCATCTTCAACGTCTTGATCGCAAGTAAGGGGATTATCATCCTCAGTCTTCGCCTCCGAAGCCGGAGAGAGAAGGCGTAGCCGCTTAGACGGAGAAGAAGATCGGGAACGCCGAATACGCTTTCCGGACGATGGAGCGGTACTGTCTACCGAGTTGGTCGTCGAAGCAGCAGAGGGACTAGCAGGCAATGGGACTTGATCAGGGCCGGCCAGAAGCTGCAGAGATGTGCCCGTCAGTGCGGACTGAATATTAGATTGATGAGAGCGCCACCGCGCGACCTCGCCTTGGGCCTGTCGTAGCCGATCACGCAATGTGTCCCGGTCCGCGGAAACTTGATCGAGGTGACGTCGAGCGGTAGTGAGTTCCGCTTCAACCAGGTCCGATATCTCCTGTGCTTGGGCCATAATGGCAGTGTAATCGTCCATCGACGCGCGAGCAGACTCGTTCTCCTTCTGGAGGCGATAGCATTGATCCTCATACTTGTCCAACTCGATAGTGAGACTAACCGCCCGTTGGACCAAGCGCACATTGCGGGAAATAACCTGATCGCGCTCGTGCTGCAACGTGGATACACGCTGTTCGAGTTGCTTCAATTCGTTCGTTTGGTATGCAATTGTGTCCGCCAATCCCGATGTGTTCCTACTGAACAAATGGTAAAAGGCACGTTTATTGAAAGTTACATTCTCGATTCCACCTTGCTGGCTCTGGATAATCAGCATAATGCCACGTGGCTTGATGCCAGCAGCCTTAAAATCTGAGATCTCTCTGGCAACCAAATCGGGAATGGTTCTATACGTAGCCAGCGCATTTGTTTCCTCGGCATTTAGCGTGTGGTGGTTGTGATTATTCTGGTACTTGACGACAGCCCATCGTTTCGTTGCATTGTATGATGAGACACGAAGCAGTACTGGACACTCCGTTTTGGCAGAGGGTCGCAGGCGTCCGCGACGCTCATCAGCCACTGGCCTCGAATCCGGCTTCCCGAAACAGGAGCAGACCCAATCTTGTTTCCGTGCATCACCAACCTTTCGTTCAGAACGCGAACGACAAACAGAAAAGCCGCTTTGTCTTGCAAAAGAACGAAAGTATATATCAACTTCAATGTCGCTGTCAAACTCCTGGCCGATTTACGGTTCTTGAGGAGAGCAGTGTTGGGAATTTTTCCCATAGTCATGGTACAGCATGGGGCAGTGAATTGCAGCTGTCTAAATTTTCACGTCAAAATTACAGCCTAAAAATCACTCCTCTTCGAGTCACTAAATGGATAGTGGCCTACATATTTTCCCCTAATCCCGGCGGTGGGCCGCTATTTTCTTTATATTACCCCACTCTGCAACTCTAAACCGGCACTGCCTGCATCGATATAAATAGGAACCCGTAAACCGGCAATCGGTGTGCAGGCCAGCACTCGTTAAAAAGGGGGTGCAACCTGCACTCTTTATAAAAAGGGGTTCAACCTGCACTCGTTATAAAAAGGAGCCTAAACCGGCACTCGGTATAAAAAGGGGTGCAACCTGCACTCGTTATAAAAGGGAACCTAAACCGGCAGTCGGGGTGCAGGCCTGCACTCGCTTTAAAAAGGGGCGCAATCTGCACTCGTTATGGAGACTTAACTGGCACTCGGTGTGTAGGCCGGTGTGCAGACCTGCACTCGTTATAAAAAGGAGGTGCAACCGGCACTCAGTGTGAAGGCCTGTACTCGTTATAAAAGGAACCCCTAAACCGGTACTCGGTGTGCAGACCTGCACTCGTTATAAAAATCCTTACTTAAATCATGATTAATTCGTTTTAATTTATGCAACAGACTCCTTTTATATTTCTATACTGTTATGCGCATCACCAGCAAGTTCATCAGATAGCTGCACCTCAATTTTTCCTACATATTCAGCTGTTTGGCATTCATGTTAGCGGAGTCTGTCTACTCGAGTCTTTATCTCCTGATTTCGAATGCAGCATTCCACGCTTAGTTGCCACCATGCGCGCGAAATGACATGATTGAAACGTCTAGATATACGGTCATCTTTTTTGGATGCTACAGATTGGTAAGCTATCTCGTTCATAACGTTTTCGTATCTTCCGAGATATAACGAAGCCTTTCTGTATCGAATATCAAAGGTTGGACCTCAAAGTTTAAGTACACATATCATCCGTCCAATTCTTGCTATTATACTGTTTTGAAATAAAAGAACAAATACATGTTGTTCATACAGGAAAGACGCGTTAGATATTCCGTCGTACTGTTTTTTGATTGCCTAGGATAGAGAGATAAGAAAGGCCAACCTCATTGTCTGATTTTCACTTTCACTGGCAGACACAGCACACCCACTCAATCCATCCATCCCTGTCACCTAAAACTCCATTGTACGCACCCTCGATCTCGAACATGGAGACCGAGACCCGATTCGTGCAAAATATTTTGCGTACGAAACCTCTCCTCGTGATCAAAGCCGAGGAAGCGGCCGCGGAACTCCCTCGTCAATTGTCGCTCTTTGATCTCGTCTGCATTGGCATCGGTGGGACCGTCGGGAGTGGCGTCTTTAGCACCACTGGTGACATCATTAGCCGTACCGCTGGACCCGCAGCGGTGCTCAGTTGGGTCCTTGCAGGTCTTGTGTGTTGTCTCAATGCGTTGGCGTATATGGAACTCGTGACGCGCGTGCCATCGTCGGGTAGTACGTATGCCTACTCTTTTTATGCGCTTGGGGAATTGCCCGCTGTCATTGCCGCTTGGTTATTGACACTCGAGTACGGGATCTCTGGATCGGGGGTCGCACGGAGCTGGGCGAGTAAAGTGCAAGAGTGGCTAATCGAAGAACATCCAGGCGAGACGTATGAGTGGTTAAATGAAGAGTATACGAATGTATCGGGTGCCGTGTTAGTGGCACTTTGTGTGAGTGTGTTGCTTCTCGGTGTGCGGTTTGGGAAACTCTTTATCAATACGTTTTCGACCATCAAGGTGTCCATCGTGCTCTTTATCATTACTGCGGGGTTCGTGTTCATGGACGCGCGGCATTTATCGCCCTTTATTCCTCCCCGTCAACAGCTCGATGGCAACCTGGCGTTTGGGACGCAAGGAATCATCCGTGGCGCGTCGTCTGCTTTCTTTGGCTACGTTGGCTTTGATGAAGTCTGTTGTTTAGCCGCCGAGGCGAAAAATCCAAGGAAAGTGATGCCTTTGGCCGTGATTACAGTTGTACTGGGTACCATGCTCCTATCCTGCTTAGCCTCGCTTGTGCTCTCGGGCATGATTCCGTATTTACGAGCTGCGAGCTTTGGTGCCGGATTTGAGTATCAACATCACCACTGGGCGGCTCAACTTGTACGAGCAGGTGAAATTTGTACCATGCCCGTGGTCGTGCTCATCTGTTTGCTCGCTCAGCCACGTTTAAACTATGCTTTAGCATGTGACGGGCTCATGCCTCGCATCTTTGCCAAAGTCGATCGTAAAGGCAATTTATTCGCCAATACGTTGATCTCTGGAGCACTCTTTACACTGGTGGCGTTTCTGGTACCGTTTGATGTGCTCTGGGACATTGTAAGCTTTGGAGTGTTACTGTCCTTCAATATGTCCATGGCGTCTCTCCTCATGATTCGCATGCGTAAGAAATCGCCAACACTCGCTCCCAAGCTCATTGGTCTTCTCGTGCTTTTCGCATGGCTCGCGGCTTTCTTGTATCAAATCGGGTACTCCAACGAAGGCCATCGTTCGTGTCTTGTGCTTGGTATACTTTTTCTTGTACTCACACTCGCAGTGTCTTGTATCCTGTTTCTCAAGTGTCCACAAGAGCATTCAAGTGGGGACCACTTTGAAGCACCGTGCGTGCCTTTCCTTCCTACCGCTACCATCCTCGTCAACTTTTATCTGGCCTCTCAAATCAATTACAGTAGCATCTTCACCAGTTGTGCATGGCTCGGTGCAAGTATCATTTATTATTTTTTGTACGGTTACAAGCACTCCGCTGCTCGTACAGGATGGAGTGCACTCGTATGTCCACCACGTGATTCGATCCTGCTTTCGCTATGAGATTGGACATGAAACGTAAACGACCGCATGGTTTTAAGAAAAAGCTACTCCAATTGTTTCTATTTTAAATGTGTTGGTTAAAATAGTCCGTCTATTTTTGGTTTTTTATTAAAACTGAGTAAAACTATGTGCCGGTTTAGGCTCCTTTTATAACGAGTACAGACAGGCCTGTACCCCGACTGCCGGTTTAGGTTCCCTTTTATAAAACGAGTGCAGGTTGCACTCCTTTTTACAACGAGTGCAGGCCTGCACTCCTTTTTACAACGAGTGCAGGCCTGCACTCCTTTTTACAACGAGTGCAGGCCTGCACCCCGAGTGCCGGCTTAGAGTTGCAGAGTGGGGTAGAATAAAGAATGGGAATTGCTATTGCCACCCCAACTGCCACCCCCCCCCTAAACTTGAGATCGACTAGTCGTCCTTCCACGCTATGCATCCTTTTGTATTGCCAATCTTTACCTTTTTTTACGCCTTGCCCAGCCGGTCCTCGCGCTCCTGAAGACGGCGTCGAAGCATTTTGCCCGACGCGTTCTTTGGAATCGCGTCGATATATTGCGCCTCGCGCACCTTCTTGAAAGAAGCGACATGTTCATCCATGTACACCATAATCTCTTGCGCCATGGGGGCGATCCGGGCTGTCTGGATGCTTCAGTACGACAAAAGCTTTCGGTATTTTTCCTCTCCCATCTTGTTTTTGCCGCGCACGCAGCAGCAGTCGGAGACGGCAGGGTGGCGATTGAGGTACATCCTCCAGCTTGGCTGGCGCTACTTGATGCCCTTTATACTTAATGAGTTCTTTTGCGCGGTCGAGGACAAACACGAACTCGTCGTCGTCAATGTAGCCCATATCTCCCGTTCGAATAAATCCGTCGTCGGTAAAGATATTGTCATTGGCCTCGGGGTTAGTTGTCTTCGTAGCCCAGCATGACCTGTGGCCCACGGTAAAACAGCTCACCTTTCTCGTTTGTGCTGAAATCTTGCTTTGTAATACTACAGTGAATGCGTAGCTCCGTACTTGGTAACAAACCGCCCGACACTTGCTTGTAATCCACATTCAAAAGCAAGGATCGTTCTTAGAGTCAACGCAATTGACGACGAGTTCATGACCTGAGCGTACAGGCTTCAGCGCATGGTCTTCACCGTAATTGACAGCAGGCGATAGCTCGGTCATACCGGAAATTTGCTTCACTTGAAGTCCTAGCAATTCCTACATCTACAGTGCAAGTTTCCTACGTTTTGTGCAAGCATGGATAAGGATACAATTCAACAATACAGAGACACCTCTCGTATTGAAGATTGACAATCAGGCTTCGAACGAAATCGAAAGCAAAGCTAGTACTGGAACTCCAAGCACATTGATATCAAGGTTAAGCTTTGGAATGATTCTAAGAAGAAAGGGCTTGTTACGACGATGCATGTGTCGAGTGCGGTGGATGTTCTCTGATCTACTGACGAAGAACCCCGATGCGCAGCGGGTGCAAGAATTGCGACAGCAAATTTGATTGCTTGATGATGTTGTAGCTGTACCCATGTTGGAAGTACAGGTGAAAAAAATACAAATTCAAGAGATAAAACTGCATTGGATATAATGCATCAAGTGAGGAATTCGAGACTAAATTTCTTGAATTCTCTAACTTTACATGATACGCTTTCCGTTTTACAAACTTAGCATAACTCACTTCTTTAGTGTCGGGCGCGTATACCTGACCACAACTTTCAGGCATGGTAGTACAAGACTCGCGCAAGGAAAGTTTTCTACGGATACTGCACACCTATACGATTTTGGTTTTCTTTGGCAAGTAGATGCTAAAACACACGCCGTCGAATGCCAAAAAGAATCCAAGTATAGCGTCAAGCCTTGCGAACAAGTGAATCTGTTTCGGGCTTCTTCTGCACCTTGCTCGAAGGCATTCAAGTTCGACGAGCCTTTCACTACTAGCGCTGTTCTCAGCTAATATGCTCTCCGATTCGTTCGTGTTGGTGACGCTGCTGAATGTTCCCATTTCGCTTCTCTGGAGTAGCCATTACAGCCAAAAATTGGGACCAATTAAATTGGGCAATTTACCTAAAGCTACACGTGCAACGAAAATAGTTACGCTGGAAAACATTAATCCGGTGTTACAGTGGAAAGTTGCACTGATCGAGCAGTCTTTTGTTACTTTGTAGACATTATAATGAAAAACAGAGAAAAAACGTGATTCTCGATGAAGATGTTTCTGTTCGTTGTCACTCATATCCGTAACCGTGTACCAATTCGTGCACGTTCCAACTAGCAATAGTGTACTTATGCGTAAAATTCCACTAAGAAACGAAAGTAGTACAGTGCAAAAGTATTAATAAAACGTAAACAAGCTTTATATTCCACTTTAATTCCACTTATTATTCCACGTAAGCGAAACGAGACCAAAACTCTTTCCACACTCCACGAGAATCGCAACTTCCGGTCAAAGAACAACCGTACTATTCGCCACTTGTGTACTAATGTACTTAGAGTTAATATTCGAAGCGATTTTATTAGTCTTAAGACTAAAACTTAAACAATAATATGCATATATGTAAGGGGAATTGTTAAATCGACGCCTAAAATTTGTTAAATCGACGCCCTGTTAAATCGACGCCTTTCCAGGCTACACAAAAACCAAGTCAAGTTGCAGAATGATTGTCATTGGCAAAAAAAGTTACAAGGGACGGATTGGCTAAAACGAATCATCGAGAAGCGACTACACGCACGTACTTGACCCGTCGTTCAAATCCATTCTCATGCGCCGTACCCACATCTTGCGCGTCCACACATGACAAACCAACGCACGAGCGCGAGCAAGACATGGCCGCCGAATCCATGCCGCGCTGCAATGCACGATCGTTCCCGAGCTTCCACTTGTTGTCGGAATGCCACGGGCAACGCGGGCCACACACCGTCTCCAAACGCGTGCATCCGAGGCCGTGCAAGCTCATGCGTGCGTACAAGTCGCATCGTGCGCTTGGGCAACACCCTCGATCCAACCACGCGCGTCGTGATCGACACTGTGCCGACACCCAGACGCACAAGAGCACAAGGTTCGAGCGGCGCCGTGCGGTGCAGCCGCACGACGTCGACATCGGAGACATCCCGACACATGGTAAACTAGTCGAGCGTGGTAGGACATTTTTCGACCAACGCCATGCGTATTGTCGCCTCGTGTAACAGGGTTAAATTCTGGTTACATTTAGTATGTGGTGTACGTGAGCACACTACGGTTGGGTCAGTATTGACCGGTCCGAAAGGTTTTGGACCATTGGTTATTTTAACCAATCGGGGCAGGATCCCTTGGTGGAGGCGTGGCAGCCAGCCACGTGTTAGTACACAGGTGTGTACACTACATTTTAGCTAGGTACGAATCTAGTAAGTTCTACTTAATATTACATATAGTTTACATTAGTTTAAATTAATTTAGGCTAATTATATATTAAATATACAGTCAGTTTACATTTCACTCAACGTCTGCTGGACGCGCGACCTCGACCGGTCGCGCGCGTAGTGAGAGCCGTAGCTTAAGGGAAGTTCTTCCCTTAGCTACCCCCTTATTAAGGGAGCCTTGTGTTAAGGCGTTAGCTGTGATAATTAGTAAACCAACGTGGAATCTTGGCCCCTAGTAAGAGAGTTCTCTCTTACTAAGCCCTTTATAAGGGCGTATCGGCTAAGTAGCGGCGAACGCCGCTTAAAGGAAATTCTTCCTCTGTGCGCTAGCCGCACCGGCTACATCTGGTATCACTTGTAGTCAATCCAACACCTGTGTTGGTAGGCTAAGGCATCCTCTGCAAAGGATGAATCAGGACGATTGGGAAAGGTTAACCCTCGTCCAGCAGTAAGCCTTTAACAGGCTGTTACCCTTACTGGGTGACGAAGGCATGCAGCTCCTAGTGGAGCAGGGCCTTGAGGCCGTAACGGCAAGGGTCAATGCCCTCATCGCCCATGAGGCGAGTTTAGGTGGAAGTCGTTCCACGGGGGTGCGTCCCCCATTATCGTTTAAGATAAAGGAGTTCACTGGATAGAAGGGTGATAACCTTTATGTGTGGTTACGGGAGGTCGAAACGGCCGTCGCCACAGCGAATGTGATCGCTGATCACTTGCAAGTGTGACTTGCACTAACCCATCTTACGGGTAAAGCCCGTGCATGGGCGTTTACGTGTTCGGACTCGGTCACGAACGTGTTCCCAACCTGGGAAGTCCTAAAGCAGAAGCGTATGGACATGTATGCAACGCCTGATCTGGTTTTCCAGAATCGGCTGGCGTTTCTGAGGTGCCGATAGGGCACTAATGAATTGGAAACATATATCCAAGAACTTAAGACCCTGTTGGCAGGGATGTACGCGAAAGCGTACTCGGACGATGTGTCCATACCCGTCTTTATGGGAGGCCTGAGAGAAGGGCCAGCACGTTCGGAACTCTTCCGATTCCGACCCCAATCCCTGGGGGAGGCGTTTAAGATGGCGTTCAACGCCGAGAGGAACTTTCGTTCCTCTAAGGTGGGTCCTGAACCCATGGACCTGAGTCAGGTCGAAGCGGAGTAGAAACCTTCCGCTAAGAGTCACTCTGACTCGTCTTCGCAGAGCTTCGAGGCGGATCTCCTTGCAATTTTGCAGCGGCATGGACCGCTGAGATGCTTCCAGTGTGGGAGCACGTATCATCTGCGGAATAAATGTCCGCGGAACCCCCAGCGAGATACTCATTTAAAAGGGCCAAGGGTTGGGAAAAAGCCCTTGCCCAAGCCGTCGGGAAACGACGGCTCCCAGTAGGTGCGAGTCGCCCTTCTAGGGGATCCCTCAGTGCTGTTAAGCCCCAGGGTAGGGGCCTACAGCACAAAGCACCGAGGGAAAAGGTTCTTTCTAGCACCGAGTTGGTGTACCAGCCAGGTTTGCTGGTCGTCCTTGAGGAAGTGAAAGCATTTGATAAGCCTTGGAGAGTCTTGATAGACTCTGGATCGTCTGACAATAACGAGCTTCTGTTGTGAAGAGTCGGCTGTATGCCGAGATCCAAGAGGCACGTTCTCGTGACGTTGTCACGGTCCGTTGCGACGGGCGTACAGGTTACTGTACCCAAGGTCTCGATTGACCTTAAGCTAAAGTTTGCAGACTTCGACAGCTTAGAAAGTTGCCTAGTCCTGGATTTGGACTCGAGGTATGACCTCATTCTGAGCATGAAGTAGCTGGAACGCCACGATCCATGGATAGATTGGACGTCTAAGTCTATTGGGTCAACGCACCCGCGGTAGGGTGAAGAATTGGAGAGTCATGAACCCACCTTTGCTCGATCGCAAAAGCGATTCTGGCGTGAGATGCCAGAGATTGGGATGTCTGAGATGATCAGTCCCAATGAGGTCAAGGAAGTGTTCCTTGACGAGGGGGATTCAGCGGTTAATCCCCACGCCGAGATAGGCGAGACTGGTGAGTCGCCAGTGATAGAGGTGGATTCCTCTGAGGTTAAGCGAGAGGCGCTTAGAGAAGAGACTCGAAGTTCGTCTCTTCTGCAGGTCGGAACTGATTCCGACCACGCCGTGCTCGGCGAACAAGTTGCGATCCAGTGGTAGAGGTAGAGACCCCTGTGGTTAAGCGCGAGGCGCTTCCAAGCGAAGAGACCCGTAGTTCGTCTCTTTCGCATGTCGGAAATGATTCCGAGCACGCCGTTGTAGGTGAGACCGGCGAGTCACCGGTGGTAGAGGTAGAGACCTCTGTGGATAGGCGCGAGGCGCTTCCAATAGATGGGGCAATTGACTCCCCCCCCATCTGGGTCCCGGGATGAGTCCCGAGGCCAGTATTCAGCAGCCCTATAGGATGGTGAATAGTGTGACAGGTGTTTTCACAGAAGGCGTAAGCCTTGAACGGTTTCCTGGGGTAGGCGAACTGTTCTCGTTGGAGGAGATGTCCTTCAACGAGTTTGAAACTGCTTTGAAAGCAGAGGAAATAGACGAGGTCGTCGTATTGCGTCCGGAAGAGGAGTTGAACTCCTCATCCACGATGGACGAGTCAGTTTTGGTGCAAACCAAACAGGCATTGAATGCCCGAAGCGGTCGCAAGATCCTTGCGGATCCTGAGGATCCTTACCATTCCTTATTAAAGGAATTCGGAGATGTCATTAGTGACAACCCGCCGATGGGGTTACCACCGGATCGGGGAGTCCGACATGAAATTGATTTGGTTCCTGGAACCAAATACTGCGTCACTAGGCAGTGGCCTCTCCCCAAGGAACAATGCGACGTCATCGACGCATTCTTCAAGGGGAACGAAGAGGCAGGGATGGTACGGAAGAGTAAGTCTCCCCACTCATCTCCCACTTTTTGTGTTCGTAAACCGAACGGAAAGTGGCGCATTGTGCATGCGTATAACAAGCTGAATGCAGCTACAGTACCCATGCAGACTCCGATTCCTCGGAAGGATGTCCTCCAGAACAATATGGCGGGCTGTAATGTGTACAGTGCCTTAGATCTGGTGGACGGGTATTATCAGGTGCTCATGCGAGCGTCCGATATTACGCTGACAGCGGTTAGCACGCCTAGTGGCATGCTGTGGGAGTGGCTTGTTATGCCACAAGGGCTTTCAAATGCACCAGCGACTTTCAATCTTGGTGACTCAACTCTTCCGCCCTCATAGGAAGTACGCTCAGACGTACTTCGACGATATATTCGTCCATAGTCGTTCGGAAGGCGACTCGTCTGATGTTCAGATGCATCTGATACACCTTCGAGCGGTGCTCGAATGTATGCGGGAGCATAAGTTATATGCGAACGCATCCAAATGTATCTTTGGTGACGAGGAAATTCCTTACCTCGGATGATTCACCGGTAAGGATGGAGTGCGGGCGGATCCCGCGAAGGTGAAAGCCATTGTGGAGTGGCCTTCGCCTGTAAATCTTAGAGATTTACGGAAGTGGCTTGGATTAGCCAATTATCTCCACAAGTACAGCGAGAACTACGCTGAAATGGCGAAGCCATTAACCGACCTTCTTAAGAAGTACGTTTATTGGTGTTGGGAAACCAAAAACCAAAACGCTTTTGAAGCGGTAAGGGGGAGCTTGTTGAAATCTCCCGTTCTTGCTCTCCCAGATTCTGGGAAACCATTTAGTGTCGTCTGCGACGCTTCCGATTTCGCAATCGGATGTGCTTTGTTACAAGCAGACGATGCAGGAAGGGATCGCGTTATCGCGTTTGAGTCGAGGCAGCTTAAAGCTGCGGAACGGAATTATCCCGTTCATGAAAAGGAGATACTTTCAATGAAGTATGCCCTTGTCAAGTTTAGGGTTCACCTACTCGGCTCAAAGCCGTTGTTCGTGGTTTATACTGACCACGCGTTCTTATGGACAGCGACAAAGTCGCCTCATCTCTCGCAACGGATGCCCGTTGGCTCTCCTTCTTTGCGGAGTACAACTTTGAGGTTAAGTATAAACCTGGCAAGCAGAACGTGCTTGCAGACGCGTTGTCGCGTCGTCCCTCTTACGAGCTCGCTCACGCGACATTCGTCACCTCGTCTGTGGTGGATCTCATACGCCAGGCGTATGAGAAAGACCCACAGTGTACGGAGCTTATCATCGCGTTGGGTGGAAAGGGACTTGGCTCGTCTGAGCCAACCCTGTCAAGTCGAGCTAAATCTAGTTTACAACGTTACAGGTACTGTGACGGTTTGCTATATTATAGCACGAGCGCGGAGGACACTCCGCGGGTGGTTGTTCCTCATGATGAGGAACTAAAGTACAGAGTCCTCTTTGAGGCACATGACGCCCCTACCGGGGGTCATCTAGGTCGGGATAAGACCTACAGCGCTTTAAGCGCTTTGTATGGTGTTCAAGATGTATAAGTGGTCCGGTGCGTATATACGCACCTGTGAGACGTGTCAGAGGTTAAACCCTCTGCAGAGTCAGCTGCGCTTTTGTCGAGCTTATCCGTTCCAACGGAGTGTTGGAAATCCATTAGTATGGATTTTATCTTCGGTTTTCCGAAGGATAAGGCCGGGAACACCGGTATATTGGTCTTCGTAGACCGTTTGAGCAAGATGGCTCACCTGGAGGCGGTGACAGAGTCCATTGATGGACAAGGAACAGCAAAAGTGTTCCTAACCGTGTCTTTCGACAGCATGGTCTACCCGATTTCGTTGTGTCGGATCGGGATCCCCGTTTTACGGGACAGTTTGGGGGAGCGTTGTTTAAGGTGCTGGGCACCAAGCTCCTCATTTCCACTGCGGATCATCCGCAGACGGACGGTCAGACGGAACGCGTTAATCGCGTTGTAGAGGATATTCTCCGGAGTTTATGTACGGATTCTCCGAAGGGTTGGAGTGAGATGCTTCCTATGGCCGAATTTGCTATAAACAATTCGGTCCATGCATCCACGGGGCTTACCCCGTTTTACGTGAACGGATTAGTAAATCCGAGGGTTCCGTTGACGCCACGTGTGTGTGTCCCAGGGCTTGAGGGGGGAGAATTCCCCGATGTCAGCCCTGTATCTGTGTGAAAGCACATCGATAAGTTTTTATCGACGCGCCTTAGTGTCTTACGACACGTCTGCGATGCCATGGCGGAAATCCAAGACAAGCAGAAGGAGCAGGCTGACCGCCAGGGGCGGCGTAACGAAAAGGTGTACAAAGTAGGAGAAAGTGTTTTATTAAACGTTAAAAATCTTCCTACACATGCAGTTTCCAACGTGTTGCGGAATAAACTGCTCCCCAGGTTTGTGGGCCCTTTTAAGGTACTAGCCCGAAAGGGCTTATCGTATACCTTGGACATCCCGAAGGTGATGTGTACGCATCTAACCTTCTATGTGGGTATGCTTAAGCCATACCAGGACCCGGAGGCGTGTCCCCTCCTGGAGGGGGTTGAAAAGGCGGATAGCCGTAAGATCCGTAAGACACGACAGGGCGTAGGAAGCCCGACAGGGATAAAATGCGACCACAAAACTCCGCAACGGTCGTCTCGAGATCGGCAAGCCGCCTCTCGAAGCGTTCAGTGGCATCCCAATCATCGCGGAGCACCTCGTGGACATCATGGATGCGACGGCTGTGTCGATCACAGCGCTCGCGAATCTCACGTCGCAATTGCACGACCTCCTCCTCCAATGCTCGATGCAGAGGTCACCCCACATTGTCATGTGGAGCGTCTGATGGCGCTACACCATCATCGGGGTCAATCCCAGTATCTGGTGAAGTGGAAGTGTTATCCACACTCACAGAGTTCGTGGGAATCCGAGACCCCCCTAGGGCAGGATTGCCGTGAAGTCGTTGACGCTTTCGAACGGGAGAATCCCGCTGCGGGTCAACGACCAAAGGGGCGAGAGAAGCCCCTTCACTACCAGTAATTGGGAGTTCGCTGGAGGCAGATGTGGCGCTCACACTGTCCTCTGGCATCGCGGTGGGGGAGGGGGCGCTGGCGTAGCGCGTGCGATAAGGGGCACGTAATAGCTCCATCGCTTTGGCTCTGGCGAATGCCATGCGCAACTCCCTCTAAACCCAAACTTCACGACGGGAATAGCTGTTGTGCAGCTCATTAAAGCTGGGGGGAGCTTCTACCCTTCCGCCCAAGCGCGGAATTTCTTTTCTGCATCTTCGGCATTTTCTCCCGGAGAGAGAATGATAGGAACCTCGCGGAGGTTCTCAACAGGGGAACCCTGCTCCTGCCTGTCCAGGAGCTCTAGGTACGAGACGCTAGTGAACTGCTTTTGTGTGAGCAGTTGTTGCCGGAGTTCTCCTGGCGTTCGCATTGATACGGCTGTTCAGCCGCAGGGCCAGGGGTATAGGATGCTAAACCATTCCTTACAATACTCCTATCCCACTTTGGAAGGTCACGAGGACCTTCAAAATTATATGCCGCCCGTGTTGGGCGTTTGGGGGCGCGTAACGGAGCCCTCAGTTCCTGTGCGGCAAGTAGGGTTTCTTAAGCTGTGTCCAGCTCATTGGTGATGATTGCCTTCGGCGATCCGGATGTATCATCCGACATTGGCAGGGGTGGCGCACTATTTAGTGCATTTTTCCCACGTGTGGGGAACGTATTAGGCTGCCGACATTGCCGTTCGGCGTTGTCGTAGCGGTCATCCTTGGAGGGATATCCCCAAGGGCATCCACCTCCGAGTTCTCGGAATAGTCTACCTCCTCTTCTCGAGGAGAATCCACAGAACCACTAATGGTGCTCATGGTTAGCCAGAGGTTCTGGCAGTTGGAGTTCTCAACTAAATTTGATTTATTGCGTGAGCAATAGTCTTGATGGGGGAGGTTGTAACAGGGTTACATTCTGGTTACATTTAGTATGTGTGGTGCACGTGAGTACACTACGGTTGGGGACAGTATTGACCGGTCCGAAAGGTTTTGGACCATTGGTTATTTTAACCAATCGGGGCAGGAGCCCTTGGTGGAGGCGTGGCAGCCAGCCACGTGTTAGTACAAAGGTGGTGTACACTACATTTTAGCTAGGTACGAATTTAGTAAGTTCTACTTAGTATTACATATAGTGTACATTAGTTTAAATTAATTCAGGCTAATTACATATTAGATATAAATTCAGTTTACATTTCATTCAACGACTACTGGACGCTCGACCTCGACCGGTCGCGCGCGTATTGAGTGCCGTAGATTAAGGGAATTTCTTCCTTAGCTACCCCCTTATTAAGGGAGCCTTGTGTTAAGGCGTTAGCTGTAATGGGGTGCCATTACATAATTGATATTCAAGTTAGAATATCACAGTTTAATTTCAGACGCGTTGTCTGAAATTTAAATACGAGATTATAAGTTATTATAATCTACGAAGGAAAAGTCGATTCGGTATAAATACCGAATCTTGCAGGTTAACTAATAGTACAGTTAGTTGAATACTTGATATTATTATATTAATTAGGTAGTTACTATACTATTAGCCTCTAAACCACCCATTAAATAAACACTCTTAATTTTGCGTTCTTAGACTCAAGTAAATATTTATATTTACTTTTTATTATAGGATTAGTTGTTATCAACTAATCCTGCCCTTATTGTATTGCGCGCTTCCTCTCAAATACAGTGTAAGCCTGTAACAGGATCAGTCCTGTTACACCTGGTAGCACTTTGTGGTCCGTCTTAACGACCACAGTTCCGTTCCGCTAGTCAACTAGCGGAGCGAAGCTAAGAGCCGCTCGGCATCATGTCGCGAGACATGACGCCTGCCGAGCTAGAGAGAACGCTGGAAGTGGTGAATAAACTCTTCCCTTACTTCTCGTCGCGTAGTAAAGACACGACGGTGGAAATGGTTCGGTCTATGGGGACCGACATCATTACCTTCCTCCTGCTTAAGTCCCCGGAGGAAGTGGTAGAGGTGGTGAATCGCTTTAGGCGAAACCACCTAGAAATCCAGTACGGCCCGCGCCAGAGGCAGCGCGGACCGCAACTGCAACGCATAGCGTTGAAGTGGTAAAGGCGCGAGTACCTCCCTTTGCCAGCGAAGGGGGCGAGCACCTCAGTAGATGGTTCGCAGAGGTGGAAGATGCCATCTCTGCGCAAAATATTGTTGACGAACGTCAACAGACGTACTTCGCCACAACATGTCTGGGCGGCAGAGCCAGGGCATGGGCGATGAGTCGCAGAGCCACTGATGACTCTGCGTTCCTGACTTATCAGGAATTAAAAGCTGAGCTAAAGCTCAACTTTGAAGCTCCAGAAATGGAGCTAAGTAGTCGGCAGGAGTTCATGGAACTGCGGCAAGGTAAGCTTGACCTTCAAGCTTACGCTCAGAAGACGCAATATTTGCTGTCAAATAGCGGCAGGAGTTCATGGAACTTCGGCAAGGTAAGCTTGACCTTCAAGCTTACTCTCAGAAGACGCAATATTTGCTGTCAAATATTGTGTATGAGACGGTTCCCCCTGCTATGCAGGTCACTGGCTTCATGAAGGGACTCAATGATGGTCCCGTCAAACAGAGTCTCTACCGGCACCCGCCAGAGACTCTAAGGGATGCCATTGATATGATCATCCGTGAGGAGTTCAGCATGCGATCAGCGTCATCGCATGCTGGGTACAGCCGAAGGGCTCAACAGCCCTTCGCTTTTGACATGCCGCAACGACATGTCAACTGTAACAGGACTGATCCTGTTACTGGCTTACACTGTAATGTGCGAGGAAGCGCGCAATACAAGAGGGGTAGGATTAGTTGATAACAACTAATCCTATACTAAAAGTGAATATAAATATTCACTTGTTATCTAGAACGCAAAATTAAGAGTGTTTATTTAATGGGTGGTTTAGAGGCTAATAGTATAGTAACTAACTAATTAATATAATACTATCAAGTCTTTAACTAACTGTAATATTAGTTAACCCGCATGATTCGGTATTTATACCGAATCGACTTTTCCTTCTTAGATTATAATAACTTATAATCTCTTATTTAAATTTCAGAGAAAGCGTCTGAAATTTAACTGTGATATTCTAACCTGAATATCAATTATGTAATGGCACCCCATTACATCAACAATCAGCAGTCAGGCAGACGAAGCTCACACTTCGTCTCAAGAAACAGCCACCCGCGCCAGAGCATGGGCGGTGGAGGTCCAGAGCCGATGGACCTATCGGTTGCGGCTGCTTCGAACACGAAGCAACCGAAATTTAAGAAGAATATTCGCTGCAATCAATGCGCGAAAATGGGGCAGTTTGCCCATGTGTGTATGGCACCGCGTCCGGTGCCACGCTGTCAGCGGACGGAACCGTCTGATGCACGGCGACACCAACAGGGACATCACCCTGTTGGTGCAAAAAACGTAAAACACCAGTAGGGGCGGGGCGCCCTACTGGGAATGTTATCCCACATGCCGACGTAGGGAATGTGAGGGTAATAGCCCAAGAAGGGACTATGTCCTGTCAAAAGGTGCAGGGTGATGGTAAGCCTCTTATCACCCTGGAGGTTAAGACGCACGGGAGCGATTTCCCCATGCGAGCTTTGTTTGACACAGGAGCGTCAAACAATTTCGTTAGAACTCAGAGTCTAACGCTGTTGAGCTTCGTGGAGGTAGAAACCCCACGAAGTATGTTGTCAGTCCGGTTAGCAACAGGTGCAACCGTGACTATTCCAAAGCGTGTGATTAAAACACGCTTCGAGTTGAATGAACTGTCATTCGAGGATGAATTCATCGTGCTCGATTTAGATGACAAGCTCGATGTGATACTTGGAATCCCATGGATGTACAAGTTTAAACCTTCGATCGACTGGGTTAACCTATCGATCGACTGCGGCGGATGCACAGGATCTGATCACCCCGTGTGTAATCCGGCTGTATCAGAGGATACAACCGCAGCGTCAGACAGTCTGGTGGATAGCGATGGTACCACCAGGTCTGTTCTGACACGATCAGCGGAAGGTACCTCCGCTGGCGAGAGTCTAGAGGGACTACCACACTCAACAGAAGAGGCGTTGCGTGTTGGAGAGAAACATTCCACGGGTGATAAAGACCACCGTGTCGCAGAAAAGGCGGCCTATCAGACGAGCATATCTGATCGCCAAAACTCCATGGTAGTCAGTGGCCACCATGAGGATGATTATTCTCACACGGTGAATCGTAATCACCGTGTAGCAGTCAATCAGACGAGTGCGTCTGATTGCATGGGCAGTTCCGTCGAGACGATCAACGTCTTGACGCAAACGGAGACCGGATTAGCTACCCAGTCTCTGTTGATGGAACACCCTCCGAAAGAAGGTTAGGAGGTGATGGCTCTTCCGGCGCTAAGCTGGAAGAAGTTTATGAGAAACTTGCACGATGATCAGATCGAACAGATCTGTATTATCGTAGCAACAGATGATGTAGTGGATATTCGTGAACGAATATCCACATTACAAGTGGAAAACATTGGGAAATAGGCTCCCAATGATCAAACCAAAGTTCAGCGCTTTGAAGCGCAGAGCTGGGAGTCACTTAAAGCGAACTCCCCATTTTATGAGGTACTTCGGGAATACGCTGACGTATTCCCAGAAGAATTACCCTAAGGATAAGGGAACTCGTCATGAAATTGACCTCGTGCCAGGCACGAAGTATTGTGTTACGCGGCAATGGCCGTTGCCGCGTGATCAAGTAAAACCGATCGACGAGTTTTTCGAAGCTCGTCGTAAAGCAGGCCAAGTGCGGGAGTCTACCTCACCGCACTCTACCCCCACCTTTTGTGTGAAAAAGTCCACAGGTGGGTGGAGAATCGTTTATGCTTACAACAAGCTGATCGCAGCGACGGTACCGGCACAGACACCGATACCGCGGAAGGATGTCATCATTGATGGCATGTGTGGGAGGACCATCTTTAGTGCTCTCGATCTAAGAGATGGATTTTATCAAATCCTAATGCGTGAGAAGGATATCCCTCTCACGGCGGTAAGCACCCCAAGCGGCATGCTTTGGGAGTGGCTTGTTATGCCGCAGGGGCTTCGAAATTCCCCTGCTACTTTTAACAGATGCGTAACGCATCTATTACGCCCGGTGCGAGAATTCGCACCAAGTTATTTCGATGACGTGTTCATCCATAGTAAGGGTGACTACGATAAAAGCGATGTAGATGTCCATAGGGAACATCTACGTCGAGTGTTAGAGCTTATGCGTAAGCATAAGCTCTATGCAAATCTAAAGAAGTGCACCTTTGGTGCACCTGAGGTACCCGTTCTTGGATGCTTTGTGGGCAAGCACGGGGTGCGTCCTGATCCAGAAAAGATCAGGGTGATCGTTGAATGGCCTACGACAAACAACGTTAAGGAACTTCGAACGTTCCTTGGGTTGGCAACATATTTGCACAAGTATTCGTGCAACTATGCTGGGTTGATACGACCTCTTTCTCAATTGCTTAAAAAAGATGTCGAATGGCATTGGGATACCCAATGCCAAGATGCTTTTGATGCAGTCAAGCAAAGCTTGACTGAAGCGCCTGTCTTGGCTATGGCCGATAGCGAGCGTCCGTTCCACGTCGTTTGCGACGCGAGCGATTTCGCTATCGGCTGTGCTTTGATGCAGCGTGATCACGATGATCGTGATCGCGTAATCTACTATCAATCGCGTCAGTTGCGCCCAGCCGAGCGCAACTATCCAGTGCATGACAAGGAACTCCTTGCCATGAAGTATGCACTGGCCAAGTTTCGGATCTATCTCTTGGGAGATAGACCGTTGTGGTTTACACAGACCATGCGTCGCTACGCACGGCCGTGAATTCACCACACATTTCTCAAAGAATGGCTCGATGGCTGTCATTCTTTGCTGAATACAACTTTACGGTTGAATACAAACCCGGAAAGTTGAACGTGATAGCGGATGCGCTATCACGAAGGCCCGATTACGAGACGAAACCGTCCGTAACCGAAGGTGCCAGTGCAAAAGCGATCCGTTGCACTGCTTTGTCGTCGTCAATTATACGACAAGTACGCTAGGCGTACAAAACAGACGAGGAGACACGTCTGTTGATTGATTACTTAAGTAATCAATCAAGTGAGAAGCGCGACGAACTCCCAGAGTTCCTCCGCGCTTGCATGCATCGATATCGACTTCACGATGGTTTGCTGCTTTACAGCACAGACCAACAGATGAAAGTCGCATCGTCGTTCCAAACGACGATGATCTCAAACATCACATTATGTTTGAGTATCATGATGCACCGATTTCGGGCATCAAGGTCGAGAGAAGACATACGCTTCTCTTGCACGTGACTTTTACTGGCAAAACCAGTACAAATTGGTACGGAAATACGTACGCGCTTGCGATATTTGCCAGCGCGTTAAGCCTGCGCAGTCTGCACAGGCTCCGCTGCAATCTCTGCCGGTTCCGACAGAGTGTTGGAAGTCCATTTCAATGGACTTCGTATTCGGTCTTCCACCCGACAATAGTCGGAAGACCTGAATAGTGGTCTTTGTAGACCGTTTCAGTAAGATGGTACATCTTACTGCAGTATCAGCGAATGTAACCGCCGCTCAAACAGCGCGGATATTCGTTGATACGGTATTCCGTTTGCACGGAATGCCGGAAGACATTGTCTCGGATAGAGATCCGAGATTTACAGGACGTTTCTGGCAAGAAAAGTTCTCATTGTTGGGAACCCAGTTAAAGATGTCAACTGCGTACCATACGGAAAGGGATGGGAAGACGGAACGGGTTAACCGAGTTCTCGGAGACATGTTGAGATCATACGCACATGCCTTTGAACAGTGGAGTGACTACCTGTCACTCACTGAATTTGCGATTAACAATTCGGTGCATGCTTCAACTAAGCATACACCGTTCTACGTGAATGCCTTAAGGCATCCACGAACCCCAGCTTTACTTGGCGGTACGCCAAATCTAAGTGGGGGAGGGACCCGCTCAAATTTTGAGCGAGTCAATGCGCAAGTTGCGACTGCAACTTGTGTGAACAAAACGATGGCCCTTCTACTGAAAGTACAGTAGAAGCGGAAGCAGCTCCAAATGAAACTGAAGCTGCATACGATGAATATGTGTCTGCAGCAATGGCTGCAGACAATGAGGACAATGCACCTACTGCTGATAAAGCAGTAGATGAATTCGTATTACAGCGCCAAGCTGTAATACGCTATATAAAATATGCACTTGCCTCTGCTTTTGATAGGCAGAAGCAAAATGCAGACAAACAAGGAAGGGAGAACAAAAACTACTTTCTGAAAGGTGAATTGGAATTATTAAGTACTACCAATTTGCCTACACATGCAATAAGCAACTTCCCTACACGGAAGTTGCTTCCTAAGTAAATTGGACCTTTCAAGGTCCAAGAGATTCGGGGGAATGCCTATACCTTAGACATTCCCACAGCAATGCGGCTTCACCCAACATTCTATGTTGGGCGGCTCAAGCCGTATCACTCGTCTTCGTCTTACGACGAGACACAGAACCACGGAAGATACCGTGCTTCTCCAAGTCTCCCAAGAGAGACTTGTAATAGGCTTCCAGCCGTTGGCGATCAGAACGGAGAGTCGTTACCTCCGCCTTCGACTGCTCAAGATCAGCCTGCGCCGATCGAGCTCTCACTTATAGCGCGAAAGCTCAATGTACAGAAGATCATTCTTCTGCTGGAGGGCAGTGTGCGCCCTGAGAATGTTGCGGACATCCTCGCGAAGAGACCGATATGTCTTCACACAGTGAGACATATCGCTGCTCAAGGAGGAATAACCCTCCTCGAGCTTGCGGAGCAAAAGAAAAATGCTCCGCAACAACAACGGCGAGGGAATTCTCAACCTCTGCCGCCCCTGATTGATAATCAGGGAAACAAGCGATATATCCTCGAGCGCTTGAGCTCGAAGCGCTCGGTGCCTTCGAATAAGGGGCAGCGTACCGAGTACTTGGTACGCTGGCTGGGATATCCCAAGAGTTCGACTCTTGGGAGCCGATTGAGGTTCTGAGGGCCGACGCCCCAGACCTTTTAACTGAGTTTGAGAAGGAGTCTCAAACTCATAATGCGAAGTAGCATCAACACTAGGTGTTGATGCATTTAGGGCATCGATTAAGCCCTGAATTTCGGCGGGTACGGAAAAACCACCGTACCCCCGCAACTCCTCCTCTGACAGAAGAGGAGCGCCATGCGTACACCGCGGGAAAACGAGGTGAGAAGGGACACCACAGTTCAACCCTTCTTTGATTCAAGCAAAATGGATGTATTCCATTTTGCCTGTTCGTGAGTGCTTTAAAAAGCGCTCGCACATTACGTGAACTTTATTCACGTAATCATCTGGGATTTTGTTTTAGTTGTCAACAAAAGCATTCCAACTCTGAGTCAGGGCGTCTTTATCGTCCCTGTTCCTCCTTGACCCTTTCCGGCTCGAATAATATCGAACCTGGAAAAAGAGGTCAATAAAGTACAGACGTCTATCGTCTGTACTTCGATCGAATCGACGTGACTGGATGCCTTCGCAGTCATCCAGCACGTTGATATCGAACAACTCATACTGGCAGTCCCGTTTACGGTGACCGCCACTGTTGGGGGCAATAGCCCAGCCAGGGGTCCAAACCCCCACTCTGTACGGAACATGTGGTTCCGTACGATGATACGCTTTAGAAGCGGCAGGCGCCGCTTCTGTTCGAGCTCTTTTAGCATGCGGAGCACCGCCTGCTTCAACACCACGCGCCGGGGTTAAATCACCCCGACGTGGAGAAGTACTTGGTCCAGGTGGGGATCTGCGTTCCCGCAACCACCTGTGATGATCATTGTCGCTGTCATAGCAGACAGCGACACCAGAGTCGTCATCGCTGTTAGGCGATGAGCACCTAGCGATTTTCGACTCGCTAGATCCTTTAGTGGGGACAGCTGTATCCCCATCACTTTTTTCGGAGTCAGAACTCCCGAACATGGCCCTCTTGGCAACACGCCATTCGGAAGTTGCCAGCGTGCGAGATATTGCATTAGCAACATCTCTCAGTTTCTTGCCAGATGCTGCCTTAGCAGCATCTGTGGTCGAAGACGGTACGTCTTCCGACCTTTGCGTAGTTGACGCTGCTAATGCAGCGTCACCGTTGTCACTCAACAGCTCAGCACCTAGTGCTGAGGCGGAGGAAGAAGATCCTTCAATGTTTTCAGCAGCGCTATTTAGAGCGCCGCCGCGTGCCTTGACCATCGAGTCGATGGTCAATCAGTTGGTAAATGAGAACGACCAACAAGTGCCACCCATGATTGGCCAAAATAAGAATTATTATTGGCCAACCACCTTAAGTGGGGGATGATGTAATGGGGTTCCATTACATAATTGATATTCAAGTTAGAATATCACAGTTTAATTTCAGACGCGTTGTCTGAAATTTAAATAAGAGATTATAAGTTATTATAATCTACGAAGGAAAAGTCGATTCGGTATAAATACCGAATCTTGCAGGTTAACTAATAGTACAGTTAGTTGAATACTTGATATTATTATATTAATTAGGTAGTTATTATACTATTAGCCTCTAAACCACCCATTAAATAAACACTCTTAATTTTGCGTTCTTAGACTCAAGTAAATATTTATATTTACTTTTTAGTATAAGATTAGTTGTTATCAACTAATCCTGCCCTAATTGTATTGCGCGCTTCCTCGCAATTACAGTGTAAGCCTGTAACAGGATCAGTCCTGTTACTTTAGCTGTGCTAACTAGTAAACCAACGTGGAATCTTGGCCGCGAGTAAGAGAGTTCTCTCTTACTAAGCCCTTTATAAGGGCGTATCGGATAAGAAGCGGCGAACGCCGCTTCAAGGAAAGTCTTCCTCTGTGCGCTAGCCGCACCGTGCGTGTACGCACCGGCTACACCTCGACTCGATCCACAACAGTTTCCCTTGCCCTTGATAGAGAGATCGAGAGCCGTTGGATAGAATGGAAAGAACGCTCGATCAGCCGCAATTGCATCGAGACCACTTGCTGTCCTTGGCGACCACTGCTAGGTCTCACGGATGTGTTTTGATCCCTCACGTCATGAGTTGCTGCCTCGAGACACTACTCGAGGTTTGTCTCGTGAACCTGTCGGTCCACCACGTCTTTCACCATGCCATCCACGCTCCCAAACACGTAGGAATCCATGTCCGCGGATTCGGACGCGTTCGAATACAAGGCCGCGCACAGACGAGATGGTGGGGGCCATCATCTCTGGACTCTCGGTGTAACGGGGTTACATTCGGGTAACACTGAGTGTTGGTGTACATTATTACACCACGGTTGAGGCCAGTATTGGCCGGGTTGAAAGGTTTCGAACCTTTGGTTATTTTAACCAATCAGGGCATGGGCCCTTGGTGTGGTGGTGTTTCAGCCATCCACGTGTCAGTACACAGGTGTGTACACTACATTTTAGCTAGGTACGAATTAGGAATATTCTACTTAGTGTTACATATAGTGTATATTAGTTTAAATAATTACATATTAATTATATTCAGTTTACTTTTCACTCTTTAGTACAGACGCACGACCTCGACCGGTCGTGCGTGTAGTGATTGCCGTAGCGTAAGGGGAGCCCTCCCCTTAGCTACACCCTTTGTAAGGGAGCCTTGCAGTTAAGGCACTAGTAAAGGCTAGAGTAAACTAACCCAGGAATCTTGGCCCCGAGTAGGAGAGCTCTCTCCTACTAAGCCCTTAATAAGGGCGTATCGGCTAAGTAGCGGCGAACACTGCTTTAAGGAAAGTCTTCCTCTGTGCGCTAGCCGCACCGTGCGTATACGCACCGGCTACATCTGGTAGCACTTGTAGTCAATCCAACACCTGTGTTGGTAGACTAGACATCCTCGGCAAAGGATGAATCAGGACGATTGGGATAGTTTGACCCTCGTCCAACAGGAAGCCTTTAAAAGGCTGTTACCCTTAACGGGGGAAGAAGGTATGAAGCTCCTAGTGAAGCAGGGCCTTTAGGCCGTAAAGGCAAGGGTGAATGCCCTCATCGCTCATGAGGCGAGTTGTAGTGGAGGTCATTCCACGGGGGCGCGACCTCCATTATCGTTTAAGATAAAGGAGTTCACCGGAGAGAAGGGTGACAACCTTTATGTTTGGTTGCGAGAGGTCGAAACGGCCTTCGCCACAGCGAACATGACCGCTGATCACTTGCAAGTGGGACTTGCATTGACCCATCTTACGGGAAAAGCCCGTACATGGGCGTTTACATGCTCGGAATCAGTCAAGGACGTGTTCCAACATGGAAGGTCCTTAAGCAGAAGCTTATGAACATGTACGCAACGCCTGATCTGGTTTTCCAGAATCAACTGGCTTTCCTGAGGTGCCGTCAAGACACTAAGGACCTGGAGGTTTATATCCAGGAGCTAAAGACCCTATTGGCAGGGATGTACGCGAAAGCGTATTCGGACGATGTGTCCATCCCCGTCTTCATGGGAGGCCTGAGAGAAGGGCCAGCACGTTCGGAATTGTTCCGATGCCGACCCGAATCCCTGGAAGAGGCATTCAAGATGGCGTTCAACGCCGAGAGGAACTTCCGTTCCTCTAAGGTGGGTCCCGAACCCATGGACCTGAGTCAGGTCGAAGCGGAGGAGAAACCTCCCGCTAAGAGTCATTCGGACTCTTTTTCACAGAGCTACGAGACAGAGCTCTTGGCTATGTTGCAGCGGCGTGGTCCGCTGAGATGCTTCCTGTGTGGGAGCATGGATCATCTGAAGAACAGATGTCTGAAAAATCCCCAGCGAGATACTCGCTACAAGGGACCAAGGATGGGGAAAAAGCCCTTGTCCAAGCCTTCGGGAAACGACGGCTCTCAGTAGGTGCGGGGCGCCCTACTGGGGGGGCCCTCAGTGCTGTTAAGCCCCAGGGTAGGGGACGACAGCACAAAGCCCCGAGGGAAGCGGTGTTTTCTAGCACCGAGTTGGTGTACCAGCCAGGTTTGCTAATAGTCCTTGCGGACGTAAAAGCTTTGATAAGCCTTGGAGAGTCTTGATAGACTCTGGAGCGTCTTAAAATTATGTCAGACGAGCTTCTGTGGAGAAGAGTCGGCTGTATGCCGAGGCCCTAGAGGCACGTTCTCGTGACGTTGTCACGGTCCGTCTTGCGACGGGCGTACAGGTTTCTGTACCCAAGGTCTCGATTGACCTTAAGCTGAAGTTTTCAGACTTCGACAGCTTAGAACGTTGCCTAGTCCTGGATTTGGACTCGAGGTATGACCTCATTCTGGGCATGAAGTGGCTGAAACGCCACGAGCCATGGATAGACTGGAAGTCTAAGTCCATTGGCTCAACGCACCCGCGGTCGGGTGAAGCATTGGCGAGTCATGAACCCACCTTTTCTCGATCGCAAAAGCGATTCTGGCGTGAGATGCCAGAGATTGGGATGTCTGAAACGATCATTCCCAATGGCGTTAAGGAAGAGTTCCTTAACGAGGGGGATTCGGCGGTTAATCCCCGCGCCGATGTAGGCGAGACTGGTGAGTCGCCAGTGATAGAGGTGGAATACTCTGAGGGTAAGCGCGAGGCGCTTAGAGAAGAGACCCGAAGTTCGTCTCTTCTACAGGTCGGAATTGATTCCGACCACGCCGTGTCCGGCGAACAAGTTGCGACTCCAGTGGTAGGGGTAGAGACCCCTGTGGTTAAGCGCGAGGCGCTTCCAAGCGAAGAGACCCGTAGTTCGTCTCTTTCGCACGTCGGAAATGATTCCGATTACGCCGGTATAGGCGAGACCGGCGAGCCACCGGTGGTAGAGGTAGGGACCTCTGTGGATAGGCGAGAGGCGCTTCCAATAGATGGGGCAATTGACTCCCCCCATCTGGGTCTCGGGATGAGTCCCGAGGGCAGTAGTCAGCAGTCCTACAGGATGATGAATAATGTGACAGGTGTTGTCACGGAAGGCGTAAGCCTGGAATGGTTTCCTGGGGTAGGCGAACTGTTCTCGTTGGAGGAGATGTCCTTCAACGAATTTGAAACTGCTTTGAAAGCAGATGAAATCGACGAGGTTGTCGTATTACGTCCGGAAGAGGAGTTGAACTCCTCATCCACGATGGACGAGTTAGTTTTGGTGAAAACCAAACAGGCATTAAATGCCCGAAGCGGCATCAAGATCCGCGAGGATCTTGAGGACCCTTACCATTCCTTACTAAAGTAATTTGGAGATGTCATTAGTGACAACCCGCCTATGGGGTTATCACCGGATCAGGGAGTCCGACATGAAATTGGTTTGGTTCCTGGAACCAAATACTGCGTCACTAGGCAGTGGCCTCTCCCCAAGGAACAATGCGACGTCATCGACGCATTCTTCAAGGGGAACGAAGAGGCAGGGATTGTACGGAAGAGCAAGTCTCCCCACTCATCTCCCACTTTTTGTGTTCGTAAACCGAACGGAAAGTGGCGCATTGTGCATGCGTACAACAAGCTGAATTCAGCTACTGTTCCAATGAAAACTCCGATTCCTCGGAAGTATGTCCTCCAGAACAATATGGCATGCTGTACTGTTTACAGCGCCTTAGATCTGGTGGACGGGTATTATCAGGTGCTCATGCGAGCATCCGATATTCCGCTTACAGCGGTCAGCACGCCTAGTGGCATGCTGTGGGAGTGGCTTGTTATGCCACAAGGGCTTTCAAATGCACTAGCGACTTTCAATCGCTTGGTGACTCAACTCTTCCTCCCTCATAGGAAGTACGCTCAGACGTACTTCGACGATATATTCGACCATAGTCGTGCGGAAGTCGACTCGTCTGATGTTCAGACGCATCTGATACACCTTCGAGCAGTGCTCGAATGTATGAGAGAGCATAAGTTATATGCAAACGCATCCAAGTGTATCTTTGGTGCTGAGGAAATTCCTTTCCTCGTATGCTTCATCGGTAAGGATGGAGTGCGGGCGGATCCCGCGAAGGTGAAAGCCATTGTGGAGTGGAATTCGCCTGTAAATCTTAGAGATTTACGGAAGTGGCTTGGATTAGCTAATTATCTCCACAAGTACAGCGAGAACTACGCTGAAATGGCGAAGCCATTAACCGACCTTCTTAAGAAGGACGTTGATTGGTGTTGGGAAACCAAAAACCAAAACGCTTTTGAAGCGGTAAGGGGGAGGGAGCTTGTTGAAATCTCCCGTTCTTGCTCTCCCAGATTCTGGGAAACCATTTAGTGTCGTCTGCGACGCCTCCGATTTCGCAATCGGATGTGCTCTGTTACAAGCAGACGATGCAGGAAGGGAACGCGTAATTGCGTTTGAGTCGAGGCAGCTTAAAGCTGCGGAACGGAATTATCCCGTTCATGAAAAGGAGATACTTTCAATGAAGTATGCCCTTGTCAAATTTAGGGTTCACCTACTTGGCTCAAAGCCGTTTGTGGTTTATACTGACCACGCGTCCTTACGGACAGCGACAAAGTCGCCTCATCTCTCGCAACGGATGCCCGTTGGCTCTCCTTCTTTGCGGAGACAACTTTGAGGTTAAGTATAAACCTGGCACGCAAAACGTGCTTGCAGACGCGTTGTCGCGTCGTCCCGATTACGAGCTCGCTCACGCGTCATTCTTCACCACGTCTGTGGTGGATCTCATACGCCAGGCGTATGAGAAAGACCCACAATGTACGGAGCTTATCAGCGCGTTGGGTGAAAAGGGTCTTGGCTCGTCTGAGCCAACCCTATCAAGTCGAGCTAAAGCTCGTTTACACCGTTACAGGTACTGTGACGGTCTGCTATTTTATAGCACGAGCGCGGAGGTCACTCCGCGGGTGGTAGTTCCTCATAATGAGGAACTGAAGTATAGAGTCCTCTTTGAGGCACATGACGCCCCTACCGGGGGTCATTTAGGTCGGGATAAGACCTACAGCGCTTTAAGCGCTTTGTATTGGTGGCCCAATATGTATAAGTGGGTCGGTGCGTATATACGCACCTGTGAGACGTGTCAGAGGGTTAAACCCTCTGCAAGTTCAGCTGCGCCTTTGGCGAGCTTATCGGTTCCAACGGAGTGTTGGAAATCCATTAGCATGGATTTTATCTTCGGTTTTCCAAAGGATAAGGCCGGGAACACCGGCATATTGGTCTTTGTAGACCGTTTGAGCAAGATGGCTCACCTATCGGCGGTGCCAGAGTCTATAGATGGACAAGGAACAGCAAAAGTGTTCCTAGACCGTGTCTTTCGACAACATGTTCTACCCGATTCCGTTATGTCGGATCGGGATCCCCGTTGTACGGGACAATTCTGGGGAGCGTTGTTTGAGGTGCTAGGCACCAAGCTCCTCATGTCCACTGCGGATCATCCGCAGACGGACGGTCAGACGGAACGCGTTAATCGCGTTGTGGAGGATATTCTCCGGAGTTTATGTCCGGATTCTCCAAAGAGTTGGAGTGAGATGCTCCCGATGGTTGAATTTGCTATCAACAATTCGTTACATGCATCTACGGGGTTTACCCCGTTTTACGTGAACGGATTGGTGAATCCGAGGGTTCCGTTAACGCCACGTGTGTGTGGCCCAGGGCTTGAGGGGGGAGGATTCCCCGATGTCAGCCCTGTATCGGTGCGAAAGCACATCGATAAGTTTTTATCGACGCGCCTCAGTGTCTTACGACACGTATGCGATGCCATGGCGGAAAGCCAAGACAAGCAGAAGGAGCAAGCTGACCGAAAGGGACGGCGTAACAAAAAGGTATACAGAGTAGGAGAAAGTGTTTTATTAAACGCTAAAAATCTTCCTACACATGCAGTTTCAAATTTGTTGCGCAATAAACTGCGCCCCAGGTTTGTGGGACCCTTTAAGGTGTTATCCCGAAAGGGCTTGTCGTACACCTTAGACATCCCGAAGGCGATGCGTACGCATCCAACCTTTTATGTCGGTATGCTTAATCAATACCAGGACCCGGAGGCGGGGCCCCTCCTGGAGGAGGGTGGAAAGGCGGATAGCCGTAAGGCACCGCAGGACGAAGGAAGCCCGACAGGGTTAAAATGCGACCACGAAGCTCCGAAACGGTCGTCTCGAGAGAGGCAATCCGCCTCTCGAAGCGATCAGTGGCATACCGCTCATCGCGGATCCCCTCGTGGAGATCATGGATGCGAAGGCTGTGTCGATCACAGCGCGCGCGAATCTCACGTCGCAATTGTGCGACCTCCTCCTCCAATGCTCGATGCGGAGAGTACTCCACAATTTCATGTGGAGCGGCTGATGGCGCGGCGCCATCATCGGGGTCAAACCCAGTATCTGGTGAAGTGAAAGGGTTATCCACACTCACAGAGTTCGTGGGAGTTTGAGACTCCCCTACGGCAGGATTGCCGCGACGTCGTTGACGCTTTTGAGCGGGAGAATCCCGCTGTAGGTCAACGACCAGAGGGGCATGAGAAGCCTCTTCACTCCCAATAAGTGGGAGTTGGCCGGAGGCAGATGTGGCGATCTCACTGTCTCCGGACACCAGGGTGGAGACAGGGGCGCTGGCGTAGCGCGTGCGATACAGAGCACGTAGTTGCTCCATCGCCTTAGCTTTGGCAAATGTAAGGCGCAACACCCTCTCCACCCAAATGTCTCGACGGGATAGCTGTCATGCAGATCATCGAAGCTGGGGAGAAGCGTTTCCCCTTCCGCCCAAGCGCGGAACTTCTTCTCTGCATCATCGGCACTTTCTCCCGGAGAAAGAACGAAAGGAACCTCGCGGAGGTTCTCAACAGGGGCACCTTGAGCCTGCCTGTTTAAGCACTCTCGATACGAGACGCTAGTGAACTGCTTTTGTGTAAGCAGTTGTTGCCGGAGTTTCTCACGGCGTTCGCGTTGATACGGCTGTTCAGCCGCGGGTACAGGGGTATAGGACGCTAAACTAGTCCTTACCAAACGCCTGGCCCACCTTGGAAGGTCACGAGGACCATCAAAATTATAAGCCGCCCTTGACGGGCGTTTGGGGGCGCGTAACGCAGTCCTTAGTGCCTGTGCGGCAAGTTGGGTGTCTTGAGCTGCGTCCAGCTCATTAGTGACGATCGCCTTTGGCGATTCGGATGTATCATCCGATATGGGCAGGGGTGCCGCACTGGTTAGTGCATTTTCCCCACGTGTGGGGAATGTATTAGGCTGCCGACAACGCCGTTCGGCGCTGTCGGAGCGGCTCACCATTGGGGAGGTATCCCCAAAGGCATCCACCTCCGAGTTTTCGGAGTAGTCTACCTCTTCTAGAGGAGACGCCATAGCACCACTAGAGGTGTACATATGGATGGACAGGGGAACTGGCGTTGGAGTTCTCCAACAAAATTTATTATTGCGTAAGCAATAGTCTTGATGGGGGAGGATGTAACGGGGTTACATTCGGGTAACACTGAGTGTTGGTGTACATGAGTACACCACGGTTGAGGCCAGTATTGGCCGGGTTGAAAGGTTTCGAACCTTTGGTTATCTTAACCAATCAGGGCATGGGCCCTTGGTGTGGTGGTGTTTCAGCCATCCACGTGTCAGTACACAGGTGTGTACACTACATTTTAGCTAGGTACGAATTAGAAATATTCTACTTAGTGTTACATATAGTTTATATTAGTTTAAATAATTACATATTAATTATATTCAGTTTACTTTTCACTCTTTAGTACAGACGCACGACCTCGACCGGTCGTGCGTGTAGTGATTGCCGTAGCGTAAGGGGAGCCCTCCCCTTAGCTACACCCTTTGTAAGGGAGCCTTGCAGTTAAGGCACTAGTAAAGGCTAGAGTAAACTAACCCAGGAATCTTGGCCCCGAGTAGGAGAGCTCTCTCCTACTAAGCCCTTAATAAGGGCGTATCGGCTAAGTAGCGGCGAACACCGCTTTAAGGAAAGTCTTCCTCTGTGCGCTAGCCGCACCGTGCGTATACGCACCGGCTACATCTCGACTCGATCCACAACAGTTTCCCTTGCCCTTGATAGAGAGATCGAGGGCCGTTGGATAGAATGGAAAGAACGCTCGATCAGCCGCAATTGCCTCGAGACCACTTGCTGTCCTTGACGACCACTGCGTAGGTCTCACGGATGTGTTTTGATCCCTCACGTCATGAGTTGCTGCCTCGAGACACTACTCGAGCTTTGTCTCGTGAACCTGTCGGTCCACCACGTCTTTCACCATGTCATCCACGCTCCCAAACACGTAGGAATCCATGTCCGTGGATTCGGACGCGTTCGAATACAAGGCCACGCACAGACGAGAGGGTGGGGGCCATCATCTCTGGATTCTCGGCGTTTCACGTGTCTTCTCTACCGTCTCGGGCTCGCTCTGGCACCACGTGGAAGCCTGCTGCTTGTGTTCAAAATGCTCCTCCAACGCGGCGCATACAAGCACACATACTCCATGCAATGCACGCTTGCGCGTGGCGTCGACCCGCACGGTCTTCTTGTTGCCAGAACGAGGCACGTCTAGATGACAGACCGAGATGCAGCGTACACTGGAGCGCACGGCAAGGTTCACGCCCAACTCGTGCGCGCGTTCGTGGCCACGATGGCCATGAAACACGTGCGACTCGATCCGTCGTCGGCCTTTGAGTATATAGAGTAGATAGATTAGATAGATGGATGGAAAAAGGGCGTCGATTTAACAAAAATTAATAATAATTTCAAAAGGGCGTCGATTTAACAAATTTTAGGGGTCGATTTAACAATTCCCTATGTAAGTTGGTGAACCTAACATAAACTAGCTGTAGGGCGCGTCCGACTACGACGGGCACCCCTATAGGCGAACGAAGTTCGACCTGCTACAGCCAACCAGTCTCTGGCGCTGCAGATTTATTCTCCCGCTTGGCAGTTTGCCTCTCTTGGTCATTCTCATACTTGGATGGACGACCACGCTTGCGCGGGATGGTGGAAGATGAGGAAGGGGTAGACTCCATTATGAATTGATTGACAATAGTTCTGCTCAAAGGGCGAGGGGAGTGCTTTCTTCCGGTCGCGTTTTATGTTCATCTTTATGTCGTTTCATTTCTTTGTCGCTAAATTCCTGATTGGCTGAATTGAGCTAGCGGTACAGCGCAGAATTCAGCCAATCAGGAATTTAGCGTTAGGACGCCGGAAGTCACGTCAAAAACGACGTTGTGACGGCCCGTCATAAAACATGAGAGCTCACTTCGTTCGCGATTAAGTACTGCCCACAATGTTTTCATCGATAGTCGCAATAATCCATTTCGTCCGACGCGTAGTGTTACAGCAAATGCGCGTCCTTTTAACAGTTTCAGCCGCAACAACAGCGCGATGGTATCCAATGGCTTGTCTGGTGACTCGGTATCGCCGAATCCAACGTTTATGACGTTTTGGACAGCCACGGACGGCGGCATTTCCAATGATTTAGAGCTGTGGACACACTGTCGAGTGAAGGAAACCTGCTACCAGGAGCTACTGATGCTAAATCTTCCGTTATGAGGACGCCATCAAACCTAAAGAATGGATTGTCAGTGACCGCCGTCTTAAGAGTGCCTATCAACTGCGACCGAACAGTTGCCTTTAGATGGAAACGTCGACGAAACGCCTTTTTTTTTTCTTCGATGCGATTCTGTTTCCGTATTGACGGATTTTTGTGTACCTCGCGAGGTGGATATCAATGCTCTCAACGTCTGGGGCTGACAAATGCGTCTAGTGGCACATTATCTGGACTCGCCCCTTGTACTATGGTACCGAGCGCAACAGTTGGATATTATCCGACAATCTAAATTGTGGTAGTCGCTTGCAGTGTTTACTTAAACGCCATATACTACAATTTAAGTCCATACATGAAAAAATCAATCGGCACACTTTCGAGATGCTGCTATTTTCGCACGGATGCAGCTAGAGCTGAGTGTACTGCTCTCTGTGCGGCGACAGGCAAAAAGGTGAAGTTTTGGCAAACCGCGTTCGAGGCGTATACTGTTGATTTGGGCTGCGCCCGAGAGTGTCTCAGTTGATACGACCATCGCTGCGGGCTCTGGGATCACAATAGCTGGACCAAATGGATCTTCAATCGTAACAACGTCCGCAAGAATGTTCGCATTGAGAAACGAAAGAAAGTCGCGGACTGCACGTTTTCGCTTCTCTAAAGGTTCCATGAATTCGGCGTGTGCCTTGGCGTGTAGCATGCAATCGGCAGTGACACCCACAAGAATCCGGTGGGCACAAATGCCGATGGCTAGGGACAATAATTTTTTGTGTCCATTGTGCAAATGATCAAATGTGCCGCCCAAAATGACCAAATCATGTGGCGTTAGGTCCGCCTGTTCATCTTCGAAATACTGAATCTCGGCACCCAGTCGTCGCTCAATATGCATCGCCAATGGATGATACGTGACGGCAAAGCATCCATCACGTTTGAACCGCGCTGCATTGAGACGTTGTACATTTACCACCGCATCTTCTCCAAAAACTGCATTTAGAGCCGGATAGAGTAGTAGTTTGTCCCACGTCTTGTTATCCAAAGTGATGTCACCCACAATGCTGAAAAATACAAGCAATTAGATTTTCGTTACTTTTGAAGTAGCAGGAAGAATAGAAACGTCGTACCGAATGTCTAGAAACGCCTTGTCCAGGGCACAGGCGACGTCCCACGCCAGTCCATAGAGCTCACTAATGTAGTTCAGTACCTCCCGTTGGTCGCGTCCCGAGACAAAGATCAACAATGTCTCGGATACAAGTTCCGTCGCTTTTTCTAAGAGAACATCATTCTTCACCAGATCGCGAAAGGTTCGTGGCACGTGCATCCGGAGAAGTCCAACGTGAATGTTCGATCCAGACGACGTGTTGGAAGCGTGAGCTCTCTTGACAGCATGATGTTTGCGGTAGTTCGAAACCCCCACGACTGTAACGATGCCGACCACAACTGCTAGGACAGTAGTACTGACATTGGAGAGACTTCGAGTGCTAACGACATTGGAGGGCACGTTCTTTTCCATCTCGTGGCTAAATAACTAGTTGATATAAAAGGCGTATTTCTTTGTCACTTGGTTTGTTTTTTCTCGTCCGATAATTATTATCGAATGGAAAAGACCCGCGACGAAAGAATGTGCTTTGATCCCTGCGGGTATTATATTGCTCTGTGGCTCTTGGATGCATGACAACGTGCACGTGATGAAAAAACTATACAATCTAAACGAGCGCCAGCCCGTGATCGACAAGACACGTGAACAAAAGGCGTGTCTGCGGCTCGGCGACGAAGTCTAAACAGCAGATAGACGACTTGCGGGAGCGTTCTTGCAATGCTCAAGCGATGTCGACGATACTGCCGCAGCTCGCATACGAATCAATGATGAAGCTGGTTGAGTCGGAGAACGCACGAATCATGATAGAAGAGGTTTGGGAAGGAACAAGAAGAAGAAGAAGGACAAACAGTGACAGGAAGAGTTTGGCACGTGCGGTTGAACAAGAGAAGAAATGCGTCGAGAGAAGTTGAAAGACTCATCGGGGCTGATGGTAACCCGCTCGATTTGTAAGGAAGAGTAAGTTGAGCCACTATTCTCTCATGGTCATCCAAAGAGCATGGCGGACGGACTATATGGAACAAATACAAACAGCGAAGCATAGGTCGATGATTAAATACTCGTCTGGCTAGTACAAAGATTATGCCAAATTCCTACATCGGGCAGCTCGGATCGCATAATGACCAGACTGTCTGCACAGAAGGAGTCTCAGACATTGCCCGCGATTGAAACGAAGGTTCGTGGCATTCGCTGTGTATATAGATGCTATGGAATTGGCATCCCTGCTTCAGCTCCGGACTCACATCTTACCAAACGAAAGGAGGCTCTCTTTCGATCAGTTTCTCATAATCAGTGCATTTTTTTCCTGTCTTCTTCGTACCTCTACTTTTGCCATTCCTCTTCGTAATTATTGTAGGAGGCATGCCTAACAACTCGCTGCTGTCTAGTCATACGTAATATCCAGCTCGTTTACGGCCTCCCTCAATGACTTTATTACTTTTAACTGTCCACGGCTTGGCAAAAGCGACGTTGTGTTGTTGATTAACCACACATCACGCGCATCGGCCATGAGGGACATCACCAGCTCGTTGTTGCCAAACGCCATCTCTGGCGACGCAGCTTGGCCACTTCACCAATTCTACGTAACGACACATACAAGTCTTGTCTGCTGGCAATAAGATCAGCGGCTTACTGCACTTGTTCACTGAGTTAGTGCGCGTGATGTGACCCTTGTTGGACAGATTCTGAATTCAGTAGACTCTTGATACCTTATAGCTCGACAGGATCTGCTCGAATCTCAATGTATTTTCACGCCGCGAGTCGAGCAGATGCTGGAAGAGTGTGTACCCATTTTGGAGTTTGCGCTCTTCCGTATAGTGGAAGCCCATTGGCTGTTAAGGTAAGCCATGCATTTATTGCATATAACGGCAGTTACTAGATTAAGTTGCATTAGGACTGGATAGTGACTTAAGTAACCATACATAATATATCCTTACTTTCCGTTTTATATTGTTTAGCACAAGCACACGCACTGAATCTCTACCGCCATTGCGCGCGCTCTCAGTTACACCACTTCTACTGATCCTCCCGCGTCGAAACTTCGCACGCAGGTGAGTCTTGATCATACGAAGTGCACGCAACCTTTTTCTGTTGATTTTAACAGGTTATGAGCCCAAGTTGCGCCAAGTAATATCGTAGAGTTTTCTTGGTGATTGGAGTGTGCTTGTTTGAATATTTTCGTGTTGTTACGTTTCGTGGAGCTTGTGGAAAGTCCCTCATCGAAGGGGAAGCTATTGACGGAAGTGATTGAGGTTTTTTTATTAAGTTTACGATGGATGATTTTGATAAAGACGATGTGCCCTCTGTGGGCGATTTTCAGGGCATGGTGCGTGATTTGCGCGAGATTGCGCTGAACACAGATGCCGATGATGCAGGGCGAACAAGGCCCACATTTCAGAAGAGGTCCCCCGAGCGTAAGAGGGAGGCACCTATACGTATACCACAAGATGAGTTTCGTGAAAGTCTCCGAAACTACCGACCCTTCGGTCAGCAGATGTCATTGGATGACCTGGCCGAGAACGAAGGGGTTGAAGCTGGCGCAAAGCCACGCCCCCGTGCACGCGAAGTACCTCGTAGGGCTCCCGCTGCGGCGCAAGGTGCAGGCGGTGCTGCAGCGCCTACCGCACAGGCGAATGTACCGGTGCAATACACCGGGTACAAAATACCCAAGTTGTGTATAGATAAATTTTCGGGACGCGAGCTGTATCCCGGTTTGGGTGCAGGCTACCGGCAATGGGCCTACCTGTTCATGGAGGCCCTCGAGATCGCCGAGATGAGTTCTGTTTTTCAATGGAGTGAACGGTTGAAGGTAAACAGGTTTGGCGAGAATTTGGAATGCAGCGCCGCCGAATATTATCGGACAAATGTTGCATGGTGGTAGCGGGTGCGACCGACGTTGGTCCACGTAATGGACCAGATGTATTTGGGTTTTCGCACGACCATATCGCATCATCAAGCCGCCACAAGGTTCACGATGGAGAAAGATCCAAAGCGCAGCTGGACGGAGCACTACTTGTACTTAGTAGCTCTGGCTCGCGAAAGCGGTTCGAGTGAAAAGTTAATCGTTGAAAATATTGTGAAGTATGCCGCACCACGCTTCAAGATAATGCTTATGGATAGATATAACCCCAGACGGGGGGATTATCTTAGTCATGCTCAAGAGTTGATCGCATGGGCTCAAGAGCTCGAGGATGATGTGATAAAGCCGAGGACCGCCCCTAAGTTGCACGTGCATGCAGCAACATCTGGTCAGTGGAGGCGCGTGTGCTACAGCTGTGGTGGCGAGGGGCACATACAAAGGTATTGCCCCGAAAAGCGCCGTAAGAACGGGGGTGAACGCACCCAAAAGCAAAGCCGTGGCGCAAACGAAGGGTCGTCAAAGCGTTTCGTGCTTTCGACCGTGGATGGCATTTTGAATGCATGTGGAACTGGAAATGCAGATGAAGACATCTGGATCATCGATAGTGGGGCTAGTAGACATTTAGTGTCGAACGCTAGTCTGTTGGAAGATGCCAGGTATTGCAGTCTCGACGACAATTTTACCTTGACGGATGGTGGCACACTTCAGGCAACCAAGGTTGGGCGGCTTACTTTGCGAACGTGCAACAATAGTGAAACGGTTATTGTTTTAACTGAAGTATACTATGCGCCGCAACTATCCAGAAACCTGATCTCGCTTGGCCGATTACGCGAAAAGGGTTGCGAAATTGTCGACGACGGCCACAAGCTGCGAGTTATGGTAAAAGGGCAAAAGTTGTTCGATGTGGTGACTCAAGGGTCAGTTTTTGTAGCCAGGTTGAAGGCGCAAAAAACAGATGGTATTTCGAAAGGGTTTGAAAGTATGGTGATGAACAGTGTGCTGGAAGGTGTAGATTCAGACGCGCACAAAGGGAGCCTGCATCATTTTCACGTGCGCCTGGGTCACCTGGCCTACGATACTGTCGAAAGGCTGGCGAAAGACCCCAGGTCAGGCATCGTACTCACGGACACGAGTAGACCGAACTGCCTGACCTGTGCTGAAGGCAAGGGCACAAGGAAAGCGCAACCAAAGGCGGACTCTGGTGCAAACGCGCCGATTGATCGCATCGGGGGGGGGTGATATGCAGCGACCTTAAGGGTCCTATCACCCCCCGCGATAGGCGTGGAAATCGATACTTGGTCGTTTTCGTCGACCATTTTTCGAACTATGTACGCGTTTTTGCAGCGCGCACGAAGGACAAGGCCGCACGGATGTTCGGGCATTTCATTGCATGGTTCGAAAACGATTTCTCCTGCAGGGTGCACGTGCTGCGTACCGACGGTGGCGGCGAGTACCAGAACGTTGATCTGTTCTGCAAACAGACTGGTATCCGTCGTCAGGTTACCGAAGCCGGCACCCATGCGTCGAATGGCAAAGCGGAGCGCATGAACCGGACCATTTTCAACATGGTCCGGTGCATGATATTCGGATCATGCGTACCATTGACGTACTGGTCGGAGGCGGCTGAGTATGCAGCATATATACTCAACCGCACTCCGACAAGGTCAAACACCGGTCGAATTTTGCCTCTCGAAGTACTCACCGGCAAGCGACCGGCGGTGAATGACATTGTGTTTTTCGAATCCCCGTGCATGGTTTGGAGGGACCCGAAGAAGAAGGCGTTGTCGAAGCACGCCGAACGCGCACTTATCCTTGGAAAGAGTGACGAAACCAAGGGATATAAAGTGCTACTACTTAAGGATAGGGTGGTCGTGGTGACCAGGCACGTCACAGCGATTGAAACGCTGAGTGCCGAGGCTAGCAACAAGATCACCAAGGTATTAGAAGGTGAATGCAGCCAAGAGCTTGAAGAGTTAGCAGAATCTCGTGCCAGGGTCACCGATTCAAATACACAGATTTCAGGACATTCAAATGATGGAATACCGGAGTCTGAAGTGACGCCCCAGCACGCGGAAACCACTGGGCAGGGTACAAGGAAGTCACGCAGGAAGCAAAAAAAGACATCCAAGGGACGAGACTGTGAAGCGTCGAAGTCTAGAAGCGCGGTTGCAAGTGACGTCGTTTTGGAAACGGTTGACAAAAAACGATGAAAATGGTTGAACCTCACTATGCGTTTATGCAGTCTGTGAAACGGATGCTGGGACTGCAAGTGCACTACCGATGCAGCCGGATCCAAGGAATTACAGGGAGGCGCATGGTGGCCATCATTCGACGATGTGGAAACGCGCCGAAATGGAGGAGATCAAGTAGCTCCAAGAACTAGGCACATAGGACATCGTGCGCCGTCCCGCCGGCAAGGTACCTCTTCCGACCAAGTCGGTGTACAAGACAAAAGTCTGTGAAGATGGTTCGGTTGAGAGGTACATGGCCAGGTTAGTTGCCAGAGGCGACAAGCAAGTATTTGGAGATGATTACTTATTCACGTTTTCAACCGTTATGGAGTTGAACAACGTAAAGTTGCTCCTGGTGCTGGCTCAAGTATGGGGGGTAGCGGCACGTCACGGCGATGTGCCAAGTGCCTACCCCAAAGCAAAATCCGAAAGCAATGTGGAAATATACCTGCAAGTGCCGCAAGGTATGGAAATTACAGACGAAGATTGCGTGATTATGGTGTGAAATCACCAAAGGAACTTGCGCTCAATCTAAGGCGAAACCTATATGGTTTGAAGCAGTCTGGACGCCTGTGGCATCAGTGTCTGTGCGAGACATTGATGAAATTTGATTTTGTGAAGTGTGTCACGGACACATGAATTTTTGTAAAGCACGTGGGAAATGAAACAGCTGTAGTCGGGGCGTACGTTGACGATCTCCTGGTAACCGGTACCAGCGAACAAATAGTGGATGAGTTTTTCGACGACATGCAAGTGATCGAGATAAAGGATTTGGGTTGTGTTACCAAGTTTCTCGGTATTCGAGTCCCAGGGGATCCGAGAAATGGATATACTTTGGATCAAGAGGCGACGATTAAGGAAATCCTGGTTTCACACAAACTGGAAAAGATAAACCCAGCACGCACTCCGGTGCTGGTACTCGATGAAAGAAAAGAGTTTCAATAGCAATTGCCGTGGCAACCTCGGGGCAACATGCCCAGTATCAAGCACTTCCAATCGCTGGTGGGCAGCCTGCTGTGGGTCGCGAGGTGCACACGTCCTGACATTTCGTTCGCTGTGCACCGCGCCACCAGAAAGACCCATGCACCCACCGTAGGCGATTACAAGATTGCTAAAAGGATCCTCAAGTACCTTAAGGGAACGAGTGACCTGAAACTGGTTTTGAAGCACGACGAAGATCTGCCGATCCCTATGCGCATAATGGTATACAGTGATGCAGATTTTGCGGCCGACAAGGCGGATCGAAAGAGTGTCTCGGCGATGGTGCTTTTCGTAAATGGTATGCTTGTGATCTGGGCCTGCAAGAAGCATACAGCGGTTGCATTATCGACCGCCGAAGCGGAATTTGTTGCTGCTGCTGTAGCTGGCAATGCGGCGCTTGGCTTGCGGGAGCTACTTGCGGAAATTGGCATGCATTCGAAGACACCGTTAGTGTTCAAGATGGACAACCAAGCGGCCATTAAACAATTGGAAGATGAGTCGAGCGCTGCTAGCACGAAGCACGTCGACATCAAGCTCAAATTCTTGAAAGACTTTACGAGGAAGGGCATTATTTCAGCTAGTCACGTGCCAAGTGTGGATATGCTGGCCGATCTACTGACCAAGGACCTCAATGCGCCAATTCAAGTGTTGCGTGCAGCGCTAGGACTACAGTGACGATGGTGCATCCTCCGGTCTTCCAGGAGGAGTGTTGGAAGAGTGTGTACCCATTTTGGAGTTTGCGCTCTTCCGTATAGTGGAAGCCCATTGGCTGTTAAGGTAAGCCATACATTTATTGCATATAACGGCAGTTACTAGATTAAGTTGCATTAGGACTGGATAGTGACTTAAGTAACCATACATAATATATCCTTACTTTCCGTTTTATATTGTTTAGCACAAGCACACGCACTGAATCTCTACCGCCATTGCGCGCGCGCGCAGTTACACCACTTCTACTGATCCTCCCGTGTCGAAACTTCGCACGCAGGTGAGTCTTGATCATACAAAGTGCACGCAACTTTTTTCTGTTGATTTTAACACCAGATACACTGCTTCTCTTAGAAATATTCGTGGCAAAGTCCACAGTTTCGTACAAATTCTTCAATAACGCTCAATTGAGCGCAGAGCCTGTTGGAAGGACCCGCCCTTCGTGCGCTACGCAAGACGGACGGTTTTGAGTCATTACGACTTTTCACCAAGGACAAATTGGGTACTACCCATTTTTTGGGTATGCCAGTTGCATATACGGCCATCACTCTGAAATCTTATCCCTTGCTACTTAATAAATTCCAGTAATTTATAAGTTTCGGCTTCCACCGCTGTCGTTCCTAGGTGGAAATCTTATAATTGATTTTTTCCGCTAGTTTATACCCTCCGATACGTTATAGGTTCCACCTTCCATCGAGACTATAAAAATTCGCAGGGACATCTGTATACATTTTATTTGATAAAGTTTAGTCTTAAATCTAATATTATCACTTCTGATTTTTATTCATAGTACTTAGGTACACATTTCGTGACGAGTACGGCTTGGAGTCTGGAACGTGGAGCTTTGTGGAACTTGGAATTGTTTTCAGTTACGTCTGAATTTCGAAAACAAAATAAATTTAAAATAGGGAATTGATCGGGCCACACACCCCAACTTGATCGGGGCACACACCCCTCCCTTTTATGTCCAAATGCGATAAATATGGGTAAGTTTTGGGCTACAAAAATGAACATTTGAATTATGCTAGCTTTATTAAGTTGACATCCGCAATAATTTTGGCATTAAGTTACTCTGTGGACGTATTGATAGAGGAATAAACTTGGAGAAATAAAGTTATTTTTTCGTTCTATTACTGCTTTGCTAATCAGCTGTGTCTCGTTTAGAAGTCGCGCGCATAGTACACATTTTGAAGGTGGAACCAGCGCAGGATATAGAAAAGGGAAAATATGAGTGATCTCGAGCATGTTATGAGCCCAATCCGGGACCGAGACAGCTTGGAAGAAAAGTCCAATCCCGAAGAAATCAATCAGGAGTCGGATATGATGAAATGCTAACATCTATAATGGATCGACTTGACAAGATAGATGTTTTAAAGAGCAAGGAGACTCAAGGAAAAAACGTGGTGCAATCACCCAAAATAGACACGAAGATGATCATGGCTTCGCTCGGTGACAGTTATGAGGACAAAAGTGTTAGAATACGAAGATATGCTGAAGCGTTTCGGTATTGCAAGTTTGATGCATTATCGCGGAAGTGCAGAAAATAGGTGTACACAAATCTATATGTTGTGACGGACTATAATTTAGTCTGGTCAAATAAAATCACTTTTACATTTCTTCTTTAACGACTTAACCGACACTTCTTTCGCGCACGCTACTTTTGCGCGCATTTTAAGTTTTGACCAACGAGTTATTGTGATTGACGGCAGTGGAGTTCTCGTTTCGCATTACGTATTTTTAGTGGAGTGCATTCAAGTGGATTATCTCGGTAGGTTGGATTACGTACGGGATTTCAGGGCAGGAAGAGTTTCGAAGACATCTGCCACGCCTGCAAGGATACGTTCACAAGATCAGGAAACCCGGGTGCCGGGAACGGATATACACAGCGTCAGAACGCGAAATCAACAACAAAGTGCGTATGCTGGGCATAGAAACATTCAAGGGCAGGAGTTTGGTATGATAAGAAGTCCCTCGCCAAAGGAAAAGAAGCTTTAAATAAAGACGTTCGAAGGCAAGGAAACTACAAGGGTCTTCGTTCAGGATTTCAAGCCTGGGGAAGGAAGTTTCTGAGGGAAATTAGCCTCGCAGAACAGCGTGAAGTTTTCAATGTCTCGAGGACGTAAATGTAGAACTTCTGGGACATTATTTGGCCCGCCCAGCAGAGTACTACTATAATCGGCAAGTCGAAGGGTGGTGGTGTGATACACCTGCCTTTTGGTATGTAATGGATAAGATGCCTGGGTCTTAAACGTGCAGATCACCCCAGCACAAGGGATGAAGTTGCTTACGTGCAAGAAGAGCCCCAGCAAGTCATGGTCAGATATTTATCTGTACCTGACCGCTATAACAGAGGCTGTCGGATCGAATTGTGAGTCGTTGGTGCTCAACAACGTGATTTATCACGCGGCACCGGAGATGAGGCAAATACTCATCTTCAAATACGATCAAGGCCTGACTACTTGAGACAGTCGGTGGAACTCAGCCAGTTCGCTCAAGCCGTAGAGCTCGATGAAAAAGGGCCTAGGGCATACCAAGGTGGGCAGCGGGAACATGGTCGTGGCAAGAAGCAAGAAAACGCCAAAAAAGAAGACGTAACGCCTGTGGTCAAGAAGGACATATAAAATGGAACTGTCCGACTAAGAAGCCAGTCAAGAAAGACTATGCGCTCATGGTGGCAAGAGAAACGAATGGTTTAAACAAGGATATTTTTATTCCTGATATTGGTGCGACCATGCATCATACATGCGATCTGAACTGTCTGACAGATATTGAAAAAAATTGTGTCAGGAGTCTGCTACCAAGCGGACGGGGAAAATTGGAAATCAATAGGAATGTATCGATATATGTTTAAGTGACGTGTGAAAATAAGAAGTCGTTGTTTAAGATAACAGACGTTTTTTTACGTGGAAAGCCTCACACAAAACATCTTTTATTACGGTGTTATCGAAGAAAAAAGATGTGTTCTATCCTATATTATTGGGAACAGAGTGCTTGTCAAACGAGATACCGGGGAGGGTATCGTTGACGTTAAAATGGAAACAACGTGCTTACAATCGAAGGAAGAATTGTTCGCTCAAGAACCAAATTTGAAGATGTTGTTATGGCAACTGTCGGCGCAAACGACGCCGAATTTTTGGTTAATAAAGATTTCCAGAGTGGAACACTTATGTACTTCCACTCTCGGATGGGACATTTGAACTAGGATACGATTATTGCCCTAGAGAAAGATCCGCAGTATGGAATTAAAATTACTGATTTTACACGAATAAACTGTGTGACGTGTGCACAGGGTAAACAAGGCAAGAACAAACAGTCGAAGAAAGATACTGGAGAAGACGAGCCAATCGACAGGGTTGGCGGTGTTATTTGTACAGATCTCAAGGGACCAATAACACCGAGAGATCGCACGGGAAACAGGTATCTGGTCAATTTTATTGACTACAAGAGTAACTACGTACGCATATCTCTGGCAAAAACACAGGGCGGCCAATAGATTTGAGCATTTTTCTTAGCTTTTTTTGAAAAAAGATTTGGATGGAAAATAAATGTATTAAGAACAGATGGAGATGCGGAGTACAAGAATTTGGATTATTTTTGTCAAAGTACTGGAAGATCTCGAAAGATCAGCGAAGCGGGAACCCAGGCCGGCAATGGCAAGGCGGAGATCATGCATCGGACCGTGATGAATATGGCCCGATACATGCTATTTGCGAGTGTTTTAAATCTATATTTTTGGGCTGATGAATCTGAGTACGCTGCCTACGTGCTGAACACGACCCCTACAAGTGCAAACACAAAGCGAATATCGCCCCTGGAAGTACTAACGGGCGTTAAGCCAACCTCGGAGAGATTGTCACGTTCGGTTCCCCGTGTACGGTGTACAGGAACCCGGAGACCAATACTTTGGCTCATCGTGCGCAAACTGGAATTATATTTGGGAGGAGCGAGAAAACGAAAGGATATAGACCTTCTGCACCCTTGGCTTAATGGTTACATGCTAGCCCACTTTAGTTTTGTTGTTCGCCGATGTGCTTTACCATACCAATAAACGCTAATCGACCCCTACATACGTAATACGTAAACTTCCACTTAGTTAGACGTCCTTTCACTCCAAACGTAAACTTCCACTTAGTCAATCGTTCTTCCCCGTGATAAAGTCAATATAATCGATAGTATCCACAATAAATCTATCAGTCGTCACAACCACAGTCTTGTACGCTAAGGCGATGTTAGGTAATCAGGTAATTTGCACACTGTATGTGCGAGGATGCGTGATGCCAAGAAACAACGGTAAGAAAAAGCGCCTTGTCGCAAAGAGAAAAAAATGAAAAGTAATATATTTGACTATAACTAAATTAGAGTCTGACACAAACACACAAAGATTGAGTATACCTATTTTTGGTCTTTTGCGAAGATGTTCAACTTTAAATGCCTTGGTGACTTCATACAGCGCAGCATTTTAACACTTCTTCCCATCGTCGTGCGCGTCCAAAAAGTTATATCCACTCAATCTCCGTTAATCTAATTCTTGATCGCATGTCTTCGAATTTTTTCCCTGCCAACGCCCTGGTATACATTCCAGCTAACATGTCCTGCGTTCACTTGTACTGCACTGTTATCAGCTCCTTCTGGTTGGATACGAGAAACTTGATACGTACATCCAAACGCTTCATTTTCCCCGAATTGTTTTCACCTTCCAGATACTTTATCACCGCTTGATTATCTGAATTTAGCATCATAGGCAGCTTCACTTGCAAACCAATTTCAGTCAGTAGTTCGTAAACTCCGATCAGCTCACATTCAACCTGCGTAGATGCATAAAACTAGTCTTCCATATTCGAAAGTGCCACACACCCTTGTCGCTTGCATATCCAGTAAAAATGTATACTATTAAGCGAAACAATTCCATCAGCCGCTAATTTTCTATTTTGTTTTCATCCCGCGTAGTCTGCATCACTTTATCCCTCCAAAACAAAAACGTTTTCCATGTTGTTTTTTCGAAAACTCCATCTCAGCCTCAACGTCATCGTTCCTTTTAGGTATCGTAGCGTACTTTTCGACAAATTCCAATCTGATATCTTCGGTGCATTCGACTGTCTCCTTGCCCTATGAACTGCAAACACGATGTCTGACCTATTGCATCTCGCTATCCACAGGAGGGATACTGTAACGGGGTTACATTTAGTTACGTTGGTGTATGTAAATACACAACGGTTAAGGTCAAGTATTGGCCGGTCCGAAAGGTTCGGACCTATTGGCTGTTTTAGCCAATCAGGGCGGTAGCCCTTGGTGAGGGCGTGGCAGCCTGTCACGTGTTGGTACACAGGTGGTGTACATTACATTTTCGGCTAGGTACGAATTAAATAAGTTCTACTTAGTATTACATAGGGTTTACATTAGTTTATTAATTTAGGCTAATTATATATTAATTAAATCAGTTTCCATTTTACACTAAATCCAGCTAGGCGTCCAACCGGGAACGGTCGGACGTGAGTGTCGTAGCAGGGGAGTACCTCCCCTAGCTACTCCCTACTAAGGGAATCCTAAGGCTAAAGCGTTAGCGTAAGCTAACAGGAAACTGGGGGAATCTTGGCCCCGAGTGAGAGAGTAATCTCACTCTAAGCCCTTTCATTAGGGCGTATCGGCTAAGTATCGGCGTATCGCCGCGTAAGGAAAGTCTTCCTCTGTGCGCTCGCCGCACCGTGCGTTTACGCACCGGCTACAGATACAACGAGTGATTGGAAAATCCCTCATTGCGGGCGTTCTGTCACTAGGCCGTGTCAGCAGATCTACCTGTTCATTCATCTTAAGTGCTTCATAATCAGTCCCGATAGATGTCTTCACACTATTAGCTTCCATCAATCCAGAATCGTCCAGCAAACTTCGTATCATCACTTCCTGGTCCAGATAACCACCTTCATTGTTATGTGTCTCCCGCATGACTAAAAACTTTGATACTTCGCCTAGGTCCTTGATTTCGGGTACTTCCATGTCTTGAAAGAGAATTTTCACAAGACGTTCGCTTGTACCCGTCACCAACAAGTCGGCCAAATATACTCCAACTACGACAATTTACACATCGTGTCTCTTAAGATATAAACACATGTCAGTGCAAGTTTGCGTGAATTTTAATTCCAGTAGCTTGTTGTGCAGTAAACGGTTCCATAGGATTCCTGACTGTTTCAATACATACAATGTCTTCTTAAGTTTCAGCACCAATTCATCAATACTCTTCACTCCGTGCTTTTTCAGATTTTCATCACTAATCTACGTCCCCTTGGGTATGAACAAAAAATATCGTGCTCCTCCTCCAACGCTATAACATACGCTTTCGGTATGTCGTCGTTCCTGGCCTTGACTTTCCACTTACTCCTTAGCGCTAAAATAATCTTCACCATACTCATATCCATAACCGCGGAGAACGTCAACCCATACTCAATACCGAAACGCTGTTCATTTCCACTCGCCACTAAACGCGCTTTATACCTCTCAATGTTGCCATTCGAGTCGGTCTTCGTCTTGAACACCCACTTGGTGTGTAACGGTCTGCAGTAATCCTGCTTTTTCTCCACATTCCACACTTCATTTAATTCAAGTGCCGATAATTCACTCCTTATAGCCGATAACCAGTCATGCTTGCGTTCCCTCTTCATCGCTTCGCTAAAATTTATTGGATCCAGTCCCTTACCATGTTAACAATGCCATTTTCTTCATCTCTTTGTCCTTTTCTCTATTCGGGATCTTCGGTCTTCTTCACGTTTTTCTTCGCGTAATTCCGCGTGCCGTGACGCACTATCGACCACGACTTCTAATTTTTCTTTGCCAGTCCATTTTTCTTAACGCGCTCGTTGTTTACTCCTTCTGCTGCGCGATCACTAAGTTCTTCGACTCCTTCTGAATCTTGACTGCTTTCATCCAAAAACAACTTGCGTAATTGATGGTTCTGTGTCTGGTCTAAAGTTTCGATGTTCTTGATGTGCTGTGTAACCACAACGTTTCTACCATTTTGTAGAAATACCTTGTAACCTCTTACTTCTTCACTTTTTTCAATTATCAGTCCAATCTGCGCTCGGTGAGCCAACGAATCTCTTCAAGGTTCCGGCACACTCTACACGGAGACCCAAAAGCGACAATTTCACCCAGATGCAGTTTTTTTACAGTGAGCATCTCGAACGGCGTCATTCGCTTAGGGTTCGCACTCGTAGGACTTCGGTTGGGAATGTAGGTCTCATAATCGACCACGTCACCCCAAAAAGAAAGATTAAGACCATACGCGAACAGTATGCACCGTGCCATATTCATAATGGTACGGTGCATCCGTTACACCTTTCCATTACTTGCTTGATTCCCGGGATCACTAATTTGCCGGCCTATTCCTGTGCTTCGACAAAAATCATCCAGCTTCTTGTATTCCGCGCCGCCATCTGTCCGCAAGATGTGCAATTTACATTCAAACTTTCTTTCAAAAAGGCAATAAAGTGTTCAAACTTTTTTACTGCCATATCCTTCGTTTTCGCCAAAAACACACGAACGTAATTCATTTTATGGTCCACAAAATTTATCATGTAACGGTTTCCCAATCTGTCCCTGTGTGCAATCGGCCCCTTCACATCCGAGAATATTACGCCCCCAATCCTATCGATCGGCTAATGCTCACCACCATCTTTGTTGGATTGTTTACACTTGGACAGTTTACCTTGCGCGCAGGTAAGACAGTTCATTCTTCGCCTGTCCGTTAATTCGCTCCCAAAATCTGGGTCCTTGGCTAACTTCTAGATAACATCAAAGTTTAGATGTCCCATGCGCGCGTGAAAATGCATTAAGGATCCACGCTGGACATCACGGTTTTTCTACAATTCCTTTTAATTATTATTAATCACCGTCATAAAAGTATCTATAAAGTTTCTTCTTGGTATGTACACCCGTACGATGAAAGTCAATACCTTGTTTATTTTCTCCACGTCGAAAATGCTTTCACCACTTTCCTGGTGCTTGATGACTCTTCTTTCACCTTCATATCACATTCCACGTCCCTTTTCTTCCAGTAGATCATATGACAGTATATTTCGTGACAGGTTCTCAATGTAATACACGTTCTCCACCTTAATCATACGTTCAACATCTCCACATTTGACTTAGAACTGAAAATCTCCCTTCATTGTGATTTCCAACTACTTACCATCTGATTGGAAGCATACAAACGATACTCGCTCGGTGTTTCGCAGGAATATTGCATCTCTCGTGAGGTGCATACTCGCCCCACTGTCGAATATCCATTTTTCCTTCGCCACGCTTCCGTAGTCTTCAGTAATCGTCAGCGTAACATCCACATTTTTCTTTTCCTTCTTGGGACAATTCCACTTAAGATGACCTGTTTCGCCACATATGAAACGCTTCCGCGGCTTGGCCTTACTGTCGGTCACAACATTCACGACTCCATGTGATGATGCCCTTGGTTTGCATCCGTCGTGTTCTACCGCCTGCGCAAAATGACATAGTTCTTCGGATTGTCTCAAGTAATCCACGCGCGTGTGGTCATACTTCAACATTATGACGTGCTTCAGATCCGGCGCTGCGTGATAAATCACGCTGTCGAGCACCAAGTAGTCTGCACGTCCTCCCGCAGCCTCAGCTACAGCCAGCAAGTATAATAAATGTTCCGGCCAAGTCCATGCGGGATTATTCCGGGCAGAGAACAACCTCATTGTCTGCGATGAAGTTAAATGCGTGTGCATGGTCGATAGTAACTTGTCCATGACATACCATAACGCGGGAGCCTCACTCCACCGCGTATACTTGCCGATTGTAATAGCTCCCCGCGGTTCCCGTGAGGTAGTGGCCTAGTAGTTCCACCTTCACATCCTCGGTCCATGGGAAACCGCAATCCGCTTCAGCTATTCCAACTTGACGTAAAAACTTCTTTCCCCAAGAGTGAAATCCAGAACCCAATCCGCGATAGACTTCTGTCCCGTCGAACGTACGTATCTGTAGTCGACATTGTTTCGGCGATGGTGTTCTAGGTATATGCATTTCCCCTCCCTGATTCTGGTCATGCCTGACCTCTTGGTGTGTGTACATGGGCACTTGTTCCCCCGGCTCCACTCTCACTCGCTCGGCATTCGCCGAACACGGTCAAAAATACTCGCGCCAGCCTTACTTAAGTTCTTGAAACTTATCATTCCAGGGTTTCCAACTTTAAAAATAGCCCTGTCCTCATGGATCCCATCCATGGAGGCCATTCTCATCTTTGTATCTCCTGTGGCGGTATGGTAAACGTTACCCCACTTCTCCACGAGAATCTTCCAGCCTTTGCAGGCGCTCTCCCATTCATCGGATGTAACAGGGTTACATTCAGTCACATTTAGTTGGTGGTGTACGTGGGTATACTACGGTTGGGGTCAGTATTGACCGGTTCGAAGGGTTTTGAACCATTGGTTATTTTAACCATTCAGGACAGGAGCCCTTGGGGGTGGCGTGTCAGCCATCCACGTGTCGGTACACAGGTGGTGTACACTACATTTTAGCTAGGTACAAATTTGGTAAGTTCTACTTCGTATTACATATAGTTTACATTAGTTTAAATTATTTAGGCTAATTATATATTAAATATATTCAGTTTACGTTTCACTCTATCACCTACAGACGCACGACCTCGACCGGTCGCGCGTGTAGTGAGTGCAGTAGCGTAAAGGGAGACCTCCCTTTAGCTATACCCTTAGTAAGGGAGCCTTGTCGTTAAGGCATTAGATAAGGCAAACAGTAAACCAAACCGGGAATCTTGGCCCCGAGTAGGAGAGCTCTCTCCTACTAAGCCCTTTACAAGGGCGTATCGGCTAAGTAGCGGCGAACGCCGCTTAAAGGAAAAGTCTTCCTCTGTGTGCTAGCCGCACCGTGCGTATACGCACCGGCTACATCTGGTAGCACTAGTAGTCAATCCAACACCTGTGTTGGTAGGCTAAGGCATCCTCTGCAAAGTATGAATCAGGACGATTGGGATAGGTTAACCCTCGTCAAGAAGGAAGCCTTTAACAGTCTGTTATCCTTAATGGGTGACGAGGGTATGCAGCTCCTAGTGGAGCAGGGCCTTGAGGCCGTAAAGGCAAGGGTCAATGCCCTTATCGCCCATGAGGCGAGTTTAGGCGGAGGTTGTTCCACGGGGGTGCGTCCCCCGTTGTCCTTTAAAATAAAGGAGTTCACCGGTGAGAAGGGTGACAACCTTTATGTATGGCTGCGAGAGGTCGAAACGTCCTTCGCAACAGCAAACGTGATCGATGATCACTTGCAAGTGGGACTTGCACTGACCCATCTTACGGGTAAAGCCCGTGCATGGGCGTTTACGTGTTCGGACTTGGTCACGAACGTGTTCCCTACGTAGGAGGTCCTTAAGAAGAAGCTTATGGACATGTATGCAGCGCCCGATCTGGTTTTCCAGAATCAGCTGGCGTTTCTGAGGTGCCGTCAGGGCACTAGGGACTTAGAAACATATATCCAAGAACTGAAGACCATGTTGGCAGGGATGTACGCGAAAGCGTATTCGGACGATGTGTCCATCCCCGTCTTCATGGGAGGCCTGAGAGAAGGGCCAGCACGTTCGGATCTCTTCCGATGCCTACCCCAATCCCTGGGGGAGGCGTTCAAGATGGCGTTCAACGCCGAGAGTAAGTTTCGTTCCTCTAAGGTGGGTCCTGAACCCATGGACCTGAGTCAGGTCGAAGCGGAAGAGAAACCTTCCGCTAATTTCAATCTGACTCTTTTTCGCAGAGCTTCGAGGCAGAGATCCTTGCAATGTTTCAGCGGCATGGGCCGCTGAGATGATTCCTGTGTGGGAGCACGGATCATCTGCGGAACAGATGTCCGCGGAACCCCCAGCGAGATACTCGCTTTAAGGGGCCAAAGGTGGGGAAAAAGCCCTTGCCCAAGCCGTCGGAAAACGAAGGCTTCCAGTAGGTGCGTGGCGTCCTACTGGGGGATCCCTCAGTGCTGTTAAGCCCCAGGGTAGGGGCCGACAGCACAAAGCCCCGAGGGAAACGGTGCCTTCTAGCACCGAGTTGGTGTACCAGCCAGGTTTGCTAGTAGTCCTTGCGGACGTGAAAGGCTTTGATAAGCCTTGGAGAGTCTTGATAGACTCTGGATCGTCTGACAATAACGAGATTCTGTTGTGAAGAGTCGGCTGTATGCCGAGGCCCTAGAGGCACGTTCTCGTGAAGTTGTCACGGTCCGTCTAGCGACGGGCGTACAGGTTACTGTACCCAAGGTCTCGATTGACCTTAAGCTGAAGTTTGCAGACTTCGACAGCTTATAACGTTGCCTAGTCCTGGATTTGGACTCGAGGTATGAACTCATTCTGGGCATGAAGTGGCTGGAACGCCACGAGCCATGGATATACTGGAAGTCTAAGTCCATTGGATCAACGCACCCGCGGTCGGGTGAAGCATTGGCGAGTCATGAACCCACATTTGCGTGATCGCAAAAGCGATTCTGGCGTGAGATGCCATAGTTTGGGATGTCTGAGATGATCAGTCCCAATGAGGTCAAGGAAGTGTTCCTTGACGAGGCGGATTCGGCGGTTAATCCCCACGCCGTTAACGGTGAGACTGGTGAGTTGTCAATGGCAGAGGTGGATTCCTCTGAGGTGACTCTAGTGGTAGGGGTAGAGACCCCTGTGGTTAAGCGCGAGGCGCTTCCAGGCGAAGAGACCCGTAGTTCGTCTCTTTAGCACGTCGGAAATGATTCCGACGACGCGGTTATAGGCGAGACTGATGAGTCGTCATTGGCAGAGGTGTATTCCTCTGAGGCGACTCCAGTGGTAGGGGTAGAGACCCTTGTGGTTAAGCGCGAGGCGCTTCCAAGCGAAGAGACCCGAAGTTCGTCTCTTTCGCACGTCGGAAATGATTCCGACTACGCCGTTGTAGGTGAGACCGGCGAGTCACCGGTGGGAGAGGTAGAGACCTCTGTGGATAGGCGAGAGGCGCTTCCAATAGATGGGGCAATTGACTCCCCCCATCTGGGTCTCGGATGAGTCCCGAGGCTAGTAGTCAGCAGTCCTATAGGATGCTGAATAGTGTGGCAGGTGTTGTCACAGAAGG